>AP028430.1:14812448-15210597 GCA_036509395.1 Antheraea yamamai
TAAAATACTTGGGAATGTGGCTGGATCGTTCTTTGAAATGGAGTAAACATATCAATGCAGTTGCAGAATCTAGCTCTAAGTTTCTAAACGTTTTCATAGCATTAGCCGGTTCTAATTGGGGTGTTCATCCAAAACATTTAGTTCGTTTGTACTTCAATATTATTCGCAGTCGAATTGACTATGCGAGCTTTCTCTATGATAATAGTGCTCAGGTTAATCTCTATAAAATTGAAAAAGTCCAAAACCAGGCCATGAGAATTATCGGGGGTTTCATTAAAAGTACTCCAATCCATGTTATGGAAAGCGAATTGAGCATATGTCCGTTACATCTTAGAAGAAATATTTAGCTGGCAAAATTCTATTTAAATTTAAGTCATTCGAAAAAAACGAACTAACTAATGTATTAGAAGAACTGTCCACCTCTTTCCAATCACTCTATTGGCGTAACAAAAAAAAACAATTATTAGCTTCTATTTTTTATCAATATAAAAATACTTCAATTCAAACAAGTATAAAACATGAAATGTTCACTTTACAGACCTGGGTCGATAACATTGATTTGCACAATATAATTAAAATAAATGTAGATGGTATTTGGAAGCCAAAGCGTCAATATGATATTCATAATATAAAAGTTATTTGTCTTCAATATATAAATAAATATTATCAAAATTTTGTTAAAATATACACTGACGGATCCAAAGCTGGTAATTATTTAGGAGCAGCCTTTTTTGAGTCAAATTCCAAAACTTTTATGAAATTTCAAATAGATGGAAAAATTTCAATTATGCACACTCAATTGATAGCAATTGCAGAAGCCTTATCATTTGCACAATCAACTGAGTCCATTAAGATTGTTATTTTATCCGATTCAAAAAGTGTTCTTCAACACGTAGCGCGATGTACCTCGACTTTTCGAGGAATACCGATAGCCTACAAACACTATTTTGAAGCAATTACTAGATTTCAAAGCAAAGAACAAAGTAATTGTTTTACAATGGATCTCTTCTAATATAGGTATAACTGGGAATGAAAGAGCTGATCTTTTAGCTAGAGAAGGATCCTCCGAAGGTGCTCCTATTAATATTTTACCAACTTACTTGGATGTATGCTCAGTATTTAAAAATAGCTGTTACTCGCATTGGAAGGAATACTTTGATGAGCGTTCTAAAACAAAACGAATATGGTACAGAACGATTCAGCCATGCCCCTTAAGGTCACCATGGATTGATGACAGTACGATTTGCCGTCGGGAAGCAATCGCAGGAATGAGATTACGCTCAGGACACATCCCATGTAAAAAGTTCGCCTGTCTGATGCTTAAAGTACCATCACCACTCTGCCAGAGTTGTGGGCTCATCGATGATGTGCACCACATCCTGGCAGAATGTGTTCGAAGCGAAGATATTAGATCTCGGCTTAATGCTTCTGGTTCGTTCCACACCGGTTTGTACAATTCCTTGTTGTCTGACCATTTCAAAAGAGGCTAAAGAATTGTACAAAATTAATGTAGGCTATTGTATTGTATTGTTTTAGTTATATTCAGTATGTTATAGTTGTATGTTACTAGGCGATGAAGTCGCGCAGGCGACTAAGCCTTAATTAAAATAAAAAAAAAAAAAATTAGTTATGTTTCAAGAGGAAATAAGTAATAGCCCTCGTATAAGATTACAAAACATTGATTTAGAGATGCATTCACACCGGAAGCTGAATCCAAATTGGAATTTATTTTGTCTGAAGCAGACGAAATCCTACACCAACACAGCATCCTGAAATACGAGGCCCACAACTCGATTATTTAAATTCCAATTAGTTGTATTATTCTGCTATTTTATACTTTCAAATTATTTCTGTTTATTAAGTATTTGCCTAGGCAGCTCACGTTCTGCCGATTAACAATACTCTTCATAATGTTTGCGTATGTACAACTAATTATACAGTAACACTGTATGATTCCTTTCTATATCCATATATATATTATAAAAGATTTCTGAAGATTAAAAAAGATTTTACACAAGGAATAAATTCGGTATGTATGTCTTATCTTATTATATTAATTGAATTTTTAATTTTTCCCCAGATAACTGTTACTAAAAATCTAAAAATGGCTGATTCAAAAAAAAATGTCGACAATACAGTATTAATTATTTGAAGTTTGGCTTCATTCCGTCAACCTTCGACAAACGATTGCCTATGTGCCTTCTGTGTAACAGAATTTTAAGTAATGAGTCTATGAAACCCACCAAGTTGGAGGGTCATCTGAAAAGTTGTCATCCTGAGAAATCGGGTAAAGATTTAAAATATTTCCAAAAAATTAAGGAAATAGCTCAGAAGAGACCAACGGTGGATAATATGTTTGCTTCAACTTCACAAAAAAGCGATGATGGTTTGAGGGCATCTCATAATATCGCACTCTTAATAGCAAACTGTGGAAAGTCATATACTATCGGAGAAATTAATCCTGCCAGCTATTGAAGAGGTTTTCAAAACTTTGTTACACAAACCGGCCTATGATATTATAAAGAAAATTCCTTTGAGCGCCAATACGGTTCAAAGACGTATAGATGAAATGGGAAATGAAGTTGAAATGTTCTTATGTAAACATTTAAAAACAACTCATTTTTCTATACAACTGGACGAATCCACCTTGCCTAGTAACGAATCGTTATTATTGGTTATATATGTTCGTTTTATAATGGACCAGGAAATCCATGAAGAACTTCTGTTTGCCAGAAATTTGATAACGGATACTAAAGGCGAATCAATATTTAATGTTTTAAGGGATTATTTCGCAGAAAAAGCAATCCCTTTATCAAATATAATATCTGTGGCAACAGATGGAGCACCTGCAATGTTTGGGCGTTATCGAGGATTTGTCAGCTATTTAAAGCAAAATGTGCCCAAGGTGTATGCTATACACTGCGTAATCCATCGGCAACATTTAGTTGCTAAAAGTCTGAGTGGTAGATTGCAACAATCTCTTGAATTTGTCATCAACAAGGGGCTACAGTGCCGTTTCCAATCTTCTATAAAAAAAAAGAAATAGATTAGAAATCACTGAGCGAGGGGATTTAAGATTAAATTAACTAAATTGCAACCAAATGTAGAAAATTTGATATCGAAGCATCAGGTGCATCCCTCGCATTGAGATCATTTATTTGTAAGAAAAAAATTCATTTGATTTGAATTCCTTAATAAATATAGAAAATTGAATATATGTTTTTTTAAGTTTTTCACTTAGCAAAACCTACCAAAGATAAGTTAAGAACAATTTCACCTACCAAAAACAGATTTGAATTTGATGAATCTGTAAAAATTTAATATTCAAAAGATAAGTGGTCCACCTAGTGCAGTAGAAATTGGAAAGGGGTCCACGAGATGAAAAAGTTTGGGGACCATTGATTTAGAGTATCCTGATGAGCTTCACAATTTGCATTCAGACTTACCCTTACGTTCTGAAAATATTTGCGTCGGTAAATATCAAACTAGTTACTAACCTTAACAATAAATCTAAATATAAAATACATTATAGAAACCTCATAGAATGTCTTAACATGAGGATTAGGCTAACAAAAGTTCATCGAATATTAAAATTGAAACAAAGCCCTTGGCTATTAAAACATATAAATTTAAACACTGAGTTCTGAACTTTAGCTACATCTGACTTTGAGAAAGATTTCTATAAATTAATGAATAATTCGACATTTGGAAAGACCATGGAAAATATTCAAAAAAGAGTCAATGTCAAATTATTAACTCACTGGGAAAATAGAGGTGAAGTTCTTGGTGCACAAGACTTAATATAAAACCAGAATTTCACAATTTATCTATATTTTCAGAAAACCTAGTAGCGGTACAGTTACGAAAAACCAAATTATTTTACAATAAGCCCGTTTATTTAGGATTTTGTATATTAGACATTTCTAAAACTCTTATCTATGACTTTCACTATAATTACATGATCAATAAGTTCAATGTAGAAAATGTTAAATTGTTGTATACAGATACTGATGGCTGATTAAAATCTGATATCGATACCCTCTTCGATACGTCAGATTATCATCCCTCGGATAATATTTTTAGTTATCCATCAATGGGAAAGTACACTGCTTATTTATCGCGCTAGGTGGCGCATAGTCGTTGGTTCTGGTGTATTGTCAAGCTCGTGTCAAATAATGACAGGGAGGGAACTTACAAGTAAAAGAGTGCAAATTGAACGTCCTATATGTCTAACAAAGACCTATAAAATACTAAAATATGACCTAGGCCACAATTATATACCACTAGCACATAAGAGTAAAATAAATTAAAAATTAAAAGTATTTTTTAAAAACAAGCTTATACCATATATGGTATAATTGGACTAAAAAGAACATAGTAAGTTGAAGTTACATTTGTCATATGTATATAATAGGTATACTAATCGATTATAAAAAACAAACAACACATTTTATAAATTAACTACAATTATGTATAAAAAATATTAACAATTTTTAAACAAAACCATATAACGTAACAAATTGTCATGTAAATAAATCTATTATTGCGATCATAGAAAAAAAATGAAGAATATAGATGTACAGCGTATAGGTACATAAGTGTCACTGCCAATGGCGCAGTTTTAATTATTTTTTTTACTTTAGCGTCCGCCATTTTGAGCTTTTCGACTTAATTCGGAAGCCGAAGGGTAAGTACGATAGAAATGTCTGACGTAGACACGAACCAATTATGCTAGCGCCATCTGAGATTAACTTCGCCTGTGCCTCCCCATTAACAAAAAAAAAAGGTTAGGGTTTTTTTTTTTTTTAAGGATGGGGTGCATGTCAGAGAGCCTCCGCGTGGCGCATCCCGGGCAACGTCGGTCCTGTTGACCGACGGCTGATCTCTGACCTGAGGGCGGTGTGTGAGCGGCACCCTCAGTACCGGGCTGGGGCGGATGAGGGCTCATTTTGAGCCCCAACGGCCCAGTACCGGGTAGCGGCCGGCGGGGTCGGTGTGTTTATACCGACCTCGGCGGGCGTACCGCGAACTTGACGTAGAGAGGTAGGAAAAAATGGAGGCAAAACAGGAAATAGTACTACCCCAGGAGGGTACCGTCCGCACTGCGGGCGGAGAATCCCTCCCCGAGTCTCCGGACTCGGGCTGCCCCTTGTTCTCTGGGGGGGCACCCTTTTGCTTACCCAAAACAAACTGACCACAGCGAGGAAAATGGATGCCGATAATGCATGCGACATGGAAAAAATCCCGGAGGCACGCCTGACCAGGAGCACTTGGAAGGCTGCGATGTGTCTGGCCGCAAAGGAGGGACTAGACGCCGAGGTGGGTGCTGAGGCTCCAAGAGTTGCCAAGGCCAAAGCCGATATCGCTGATGCGGCAGCTACAACGGTAGATGCCGCTGAAGAGGCGATAGCCAGGGCTAAGTCCGCCAAGGTGGTTGTGGAGGTGTTGTCTCGGCCGAGTAGTAGACAGGGACACGAACCGGCCCCAAATGACGCCACTAAAACATTAGGTGAGGCACAGGAGGCGCCACCGAAGAACGGCCAGTGTGGTCTGGAGGTGAGGGTAGAGAGCGACGGGTTGATGCCGGTTGTCCAACCGGAGATCGCAAAGCTCAACCCAGATGCTCTCCCCGCAGATCGCCTTAAAGCGATAGCCGATGGACAGGTGAACACCATACTGGAGGTGGTAGCTAAGTCGGGCCGCCTGAAGGGGCCCAGTATCAAGGCCCTGAAGGCAGCAGCCCAGTCCCTCCAGGAAGTGGTGGAGATATTGACCTACCGGACGGAGGCGGAGGAGACCAGGCGGTTGCAGCGTGAGACCCGCAACCTCCGGAGCCAGGTGGAACACCTCAAAGTGGAGGTTCACGCCTGGCGCCGTGAGGCTAATGAGAAGAAGGTGATGCCTACGCCGCCAACTCCTCCGCCGCCTCCTCCACCGCCTCCACCACCTCCCCCGGTAAAGCCGCGGAAATGGGAAGAGGCACTAGCTGCAACGGTGGCGACGTTGGAGAACTCCGTCCTCAACACCTTTGGGAGGATGCTGGATGCCAGGTTGGCTGGGCTAGAAGATCGCCTCTTGCCGCCAAAGGTGCAGAGACCGCCACTTGCGGCGGACAAGAGGAAGGACGCTCCCATAGCCCCGAAGCCCGCCGGACGGACAGCAGAGCTCCGTTCTGTCGGGGCGGAAAACGGCAGTGTCCACAGGGAGAGCGCGACTGGGGGGTCCCTTGCTCCAGCACCATCCCAGAGGTCTGAACCGCCTCCAGCACCATCCCAGAGGTCCGAACCGCCTCCAGCAGCCTCGGCTCCTACTGAGTCGGAGCCGTGGATGACTGTGGAGCGCCGCCGCAAGAGGAAGAAGGAGAAGGCGACTCCAGCGGCGGCTACAGTTGCCACGGCCCCGAACTCGTCCCAGAAGGGAAGTAAGTCGAGGAGGAGGCGCAGAAGGAGGGCGAAAAATAGGCTCGCTCCCCCCTCGCTCGGCCGCAGTTTTGATTACGCTGCGGCCGGAGGCAGAGAAGATGGGGGTCACATACGCTGACGTCCTCCTGAAGGCCAGGAAGGAGGTGTCGCTCTCCGAGTGCGGCATATCCGGCCTGAAGGTGCGAACGAGCCTGACGGGGGCGAAGATGCTGCAGGTGCCCGGTCCCTTGGCGCCGGAAAGTGCCGACAAGTTGGCCTCCAAGGTGACTGTGGCCCTGGAGGCATTGGCCGATGTTGTCCGGCCGGTCAGGCGTGCCGACATCCGGGTTGTCGGCATCGACATCTCGGTGTCGCTGAACGAAGCCGTTGAGGCGATCGTCGAGGCCAGCGGATGCAAGCTCACCCAAATGAGGGTGGGTAAGCTCCACGCGCGAGGTGAGGGAGGCAACTCACTGTTTGTCTCCCTCCCCGTAGACGCGGCGCGGAAGTTGGTCAAGCCGGTCGCCTCCGGCTCGGTTGGAGTATGGCTCGGGTTATACACCTGGAAGGCAGGCCTCTTCGGTGCTACAGGTGTATGGGCTTGGGCCATACCCGGCCGATATGTCCATCGGCAGTAGAGCGCAGGGGAGCCTGCTTCCGATGCGGGGAGGATGGCCACCGCGCAGACGGATGCAAAGCGAGCAAGCCGCAATGTGCCGTCTGCGCGGAGGCTGGCAGGCCAGCAGGCCATATCATGGGAGGGAGTGAATGTAGGCCCCCTCCCATGAAAGGGAAGAAACCGCCCCTACTTAAAGGGGAGGAAGTGGAGGTAGTTGCTGCGGAATAGTTATGGACTTCATCCGCAGCAGCTACCTCCAGGGTAACATAAACCACTCCGCCGCTGCCCAGGACCTTCTCCTGCAAGCGGTGGCGGAGTGGGAAGTCGATGTCGCAGTCGTCGCGGAGCCGTACCGCGTTCCGGACCAGCTTCACTGGGCCGGAGACGTGGACGGCTCCGTGGCTGTATTGTCTGGGGGGGGACTGCCCCTCTCAGTCAAGGAGAGGGGTTCCGAGTTCGTGGCGGTCGCCTCACGGGGTCTTGCGACCCTCGGGGTCTACTTCTCCCCGAACCGGCCCCTCATCGAGTTCGAGTCTTTTCTGGACTCGCTGGGGCCGGTCGTGAGGCGGCTCGAGCCGCTCCCCATTGTCGTACTGGGCGATTTTAATGCCAAGTCGAGGGCGTGGGGAGCGGCGGCCACGTGCCCGCGTGGCGAGGCGCTTGAGGAGTGGGCAGCCCAACATGGGTTGTCCCTCCTCAACCGGGGGAACGCCTACACGTGCGTGCGGCGGGACGGGGGATCGATAGTGGACGTATCGTTCGCTTCCTCGTCGGTCGCACGCCGTGTCCGGGGGTGGAGGGTGATGGAGGAGGTGGAGACCTTATCGGACCACCGATATATCAGGTTCGAGGTCTCCACCTCCCAATATGAGCCGACAACCCGCCCCCGGAGCGGTGCGAAGTTCCCCCGCTGGACGGTGAGCCGTCTCGATCCGGAGCGAGCAAAAGAGGCAGCCATCGTCCAGGCCTGGGTCAGGTCCCCCCCGGACGAGGACGAAGATATAGACGCGTCCGCAGCCCGCCTCCGTGATGCTCTCACGGAGGTTTGCGACGCGTCGATGCCGCGGAGCGTACACCGCCCGAAGAGGAGGGCGGTGTACTGGTGGTCGCACGAAATTGCGGAACCTTGGTTACATTTCGCGCCGTGCGGCCGGCGGGGTTTTTAGCCGGTATGAGTCGCGGCATAACCCTCCAGCTGTTGCCTCTGTCCCCAACGACGGCGTATCCAATGTAGGATTTTTCCCGCCCCAAAAAAAAGAAAAAACTTGGACGAAACGACCATTAAAACAGTGTTAATCTAACATCGGTAGCATTCACTATGCTATTAGATTTAGTTTAGGTTTAGTGTGAGAGTTAGCCTAACATCGGCGACACTCTCACAATGTAGGTTTAGTGACATTCTCTAGTTTTAGATTCATTTTGTAATTTTTTAATTTCAAGTAATTTGGTTTTTTTTTGATCCTCCGGCTCTGACTTCTTCGTAACTGGCGCAGTCCGTAGGATATTGGGATAGATTAACTAGGGTATTCTCACATCGAACCACCTTATTGTTGAATGTCCGGATACCCGAAAAGGAACCTGGAGGCAAACGGCTGGAGGACAAATCCAAACATCGATTCCAAAGGAACCAAAACGAAATCTCATGTAAGTACTTGAATCACTCATGTACTTGCTAATCCCTTAGTTTTATCCTTATGTAGTATTTTTTAAATTTTCTATCACAGAAAATTTCCGGCAGGCCCTACATCGTGTAGGCAAGTACAATGAAACTAGTAGATAGTAATAGAGTATTTTTTAAATTTTCCATCGCAGAAAATTTCCGGCAGGACCTACATCATGTAGGCAAGTCCGACGAACCTAGTAGATACAATAGAGTATTTTTAAATTTTCCATCGCAGAAAATTTCCGGCAGGCCCTACATTGCGTAGGCAATACCGAAGAAACTTAGTATATAGTGATAGATATTTAGAAACTTTAGTGGACCCAAATAATATTATAGAAATGGACCTTGACACTATCTTCAAGGTCTTACGCCCTGTGCCTGAGTTTGATGGAAACTCTAATGTATTAACTCGATTTATAAAATTGTGTGACTATGTGCTGTATAAATATAAATTAAATAAGTGCCGAACCAAGTAGTGAGCTTTCCAATCTATCTTTACTAAACTTGATACTTAATAAAATTACAGGGCCGGTAGCCCACACAATAAATTCAAACGGTATCACAGAAAGCTGGGATGGTATTCGAAATGCCTTAATAAACAATTTTCGGATCAATGCGATGAAACAGCCCTCTATAATGACCTTTCTATCGCTACTCAGGGTAATAACTACCCCAAGAGTTGTATAATAACTGCCAAAACCTAATTAGCACTATCATGACATATGTAAGCCTATACGAATCTATTGTCACAACCATAGAGGCGAAACGAACCCTATCTAAGACACTTACGCTACGTGTGTTTGTACGCGGTTTAAAAGAGCCTTTAGATTCGCGTATAAGGTGTATGCGTCCTGTTAGTGTCGAGAAAGCCTTACAATTTGTGCAGGACTAAATCTGATGTACTTGCAGCAACGAAATGATCTAGTGAGTGATCGTAAATCTAATGTTAATACTGCACCAAAACCTATGCAGTTGCCACCGTTTGCAATGCCAGTACAGAAATCATTCGCTCCTCCTCCAACGACATACAATATACCTTTCCTGCGATCAGTTCCTCGTTCCCAACCTATGACATCATAGAGACCTAACCTTCCAATAAACCGACACCCTCAAGGTCCTTCCCGCACCCAACAAATGTTCCGTGCGTTGCCTCCTAACTACAATGCTCAACACAATTCATTTAAAATGCAACCGAGACCTCAATCATTCAATACAGGCCCTAAGCCAATGAGCGGTGTAAGTCATTATGTGACCAAACCCTTACCACCTACTGGTTTGGGCGGACATGACTGGGCAAGGTCGGGCAACCCGCCGCCTAGTAACTACTTTAAAACGAGGGAGATGAATCTCAACGAGTGCTTTGATAATGAAATGTACCATTACCCTGACTATGAACCTTATTCGTATTACCCAGAATATGAATTTAATTATGACTGTCCCACGGCATACGACCATGACGGGGCTCAGTACTATTCTGATTATATCAATTGTGAATTGACAGACACGGTTGACGCAAACATCCTCCAACCTTCTACAAATAAAGAGCAGGATTTTCACAAAGCTCAGAAATTATATAAGCTCAAAATAGAAATTAACCTCCAAACGCAACGGCAGCTTCCCTATATCCAAATTTCCAATCCTCCTAAAATCTTAAATTAAAGTATTTTGGTCTATTTTGGATCCTCCGGCTCTGACCTTCTTAATTTACATATAAATATTTTGTTTTATATTCTTGTTTATTTTCACTGTTATATTGTTTTGTAAACTTTTTGAACAAAGGCCGTGGGACGATAAGTATACCGAATCGGCCCCAGATAGGGATCGGGCTCATTTTTTCAGGGAATGTTTGTACCCATGAGATACTTCGATGCTGCGAGTTTCAGGTCTTTATCTATAACCACTTCGGAGTAAATCGAAAAATACTGAAAATTAGAAAAAATTGATGTTCTCAGAGCGTACTTATTCGATTGATCTGAAAATTGGATATGTTTTGGGGGTTGATGGTAGCTATCTGGAAAAAAAATAAGAGCTATTTCGGCTCACAAAAACCTAAAAAAAAACGAGTTTATATTTTTAATTTCAATTTTTAAGCATCTTACCATTACGACACAGTTATGAAAATATTTTTTTTGAATTCCTCATCCAATTTCCTATGAATCTATTGCCTTTCGAAATTTTTAAAAATGGTACTACATATTGAAAAAAAATAAAAACCATTTTTTGCTCAAAAATCGGGTTTTTCTAATAATTTTACTCTTGAACTGATAAAATACAAAACTTACTAGTTTACTAAGGTAGAGAAAACCATAAAAGAAATAAAATATCCTTACATTATTAAAATAATTTCATTCAATGTACTTAACTATTATTAAAAACTCTATCAGTAACTGTAATGAGTAAATCAGTATTCATTACTATTGTTTATGTAAATCAACGTTGTTTCAGAGAACTTAAACGTTCCCGCCCAATATTCAATGAATTTAACAACCACAAGATGGCACTGTAATTCGAAATTGGTAACACTGTTTTTTTTTTGTGAAAAGTCACTAGATCTGTAGATAACCTAAAAATTACTGAGTGTTGACATTCCAAAGAATTGGCTGTACTATTATCTATATTTAGTAATTATTTTTAATTGTTTAAATAACTATTTAAGTGAAAATATGTCGACCCCTGAAGCTAATAATCCAAAGTGTTGTATTTGTTCGAAGTACCTGAAAAAAATGCCGGGTACTCCAAAACATATAAAATCTGACGAAGAAGCTGAAGAGTTTTCAACTGTTTTTGAGTGTCCGATTGTAGTTGGTGATATTCTTTGTTCGAATTGTCGCGTAAAAAATATAAAAAAACCAAACTTGAAGATGAGAATCAGGAATTATCGTTGGAAGATGAACTACCTTCAGATAGGAGTGATCTTTTAGAAAGAACAGAATCGAGTTTATCAACGATGACTTTATCTCAATCAAGTACTGATGATCCATCTATTCATTTAGATGTTGCCTGTGATGATGAAATAGAAGAATGTATAGAAGTTCAAATGAAGAGAACTGTTGCGACTCATAGATATTGTTGTGTATGTTCTGTCTCAAATCAAAATCTAGTCGTTGTTCCTCAAGATGCCCGTATGCAATGCTTTATAAAGAAAAGAATTTTTATTCCGAATGGGAATCGATGCTGCAGCGATCATATCATAAAAAAACTCTTTTATACGGAGAATTTGAACCACTTGAAAGTTTATTCTAATTGGAGTAACTTAAGATCTTCAGAATTGTCTAAAATGATGGAAAGTTTGGCTTTATATAATTTGCAGAATACCAGATCTTAATATGTTTGATGGAAATAATGCACATCTATCATTGATGATCTTGTGAGGGAATCTGATAGTCGTATTGTTGATATATTTACTAAAGGCAGTCTTCATAGAAACTTGAGTGTATTTTATATTACACAGAATTTATTTCATCAAGGTAAAAGGTCAAAGATAGTTCTTTGAAATCTAGTTACATTATTTATTTTAAAAAAGCCTTGAGATAAAACTCAAATACGTTATTTAGCACGTCAAGTATCGCCAGAAGATACAAAATTCATCGAGGACGCTTATAGGGATGCAACCAAAGAAGCACATGGATATTTAACGGTAGATCTAAAACAAAACACTTGTCATATGTGTCGTATTAAAACAAACATTTTTCATGGATATTGCAGTGTATATTCCAACAAAAGGATTTAAATACGCGGGAAACCAGCATATACCAGAATATTTATTGAGGGCACTGCACACCCTTAAACCAAAGTATCAAAAAGCACTTTAAAAATCGTGTGATAGGAAAGAAATAAATTGCATTTGTGAATGTATTCATAACATTCTACAAGGCAAAGTCCCGTTTGACAAAAAGAAGAAAAAAAACTTGAGAAATTTAAAAGTGTACTTCGTAAATTAGTACGTAAAGGTAAAAGTAAATTCAGGAATTAACTAATAATACAAAAAGGAGGGGCATTTTTACCAATAATATTAGGTGCTATTCTTAGTGAGTGGGTAAGTTGTCTTGTATAAAAAATGGAACACGCTAAGAAAATGTTGCTGATTGAACCAAGTTTAATAGAAAAATTAAAACAAACCACTCATAAAAATGGTAATCCTTTATCAAGATTGGATGCGAAAATGGAAAAAATCTTGAACAGGAACGTAAAAAACGTAAAAGTGGATTTTATATTTACAAACACTACAAAGGTACTTTACACTTTAGTGAAGAAGAACGTCGAACATATGAATTACCAATTATTACGGACACGATTAACAACAGTTTAATTGAAGCTAAAATTTATGATAAAAATAGTGGTTTAGATGCTAAACATGTAGTTCCTGCGGATACATCGGACAAGGACGTAAAGGATAAAGAAGCCGACTATTCATAAAAAATTATCATACCAATATCAAAAACATATACAAAGAAGGGTGAGTTATTATTAGATTTGGTGTCTGTGAGTAAAGATAAACTCCAATGGGAATATGAAGGTACAGTTACAATAGATAATGCAAAAAATCCCGGAAGTAATGTTGTAGACTTAGTAAATGATTCGTTAAGACCACTGAAGAAAAGTGATCCAGTTGGCTGGGAAAAATTTGCGAAAGCATTAAAAGATATTAAAATACCACTGACTTAAGTTGGGAATCCAAAGAGGTGTGAATTTATAAACAAACTACAATTAAAAGATCTTGGTGGACAGACATCGGGTAAAGACTTTTTCTCAAAACCAACCAGTCAAGAAAAGAATTTTAAAACAATAAGAATAAAATTGAATGGGAGTAATGGACTCCTTACTAAAAATAATAATATTTATTATGATCCATCGCACCCAGCTGGTTATAGTAGTATTGATAAATCATCAAAAACCATTAAGGGCAAAATGAGTAAAGAAGATGTAAAGAAATGGTTGCAGTCCCAAGAAACATACACTCTTCATAAACCGGTTCATAGGAAATTCCCTCGAAATAAATATATTTTATCAAATGTAAATGAATTTTGGCAAGCTGATTTCAGTGATATGAGAACTTATTCTAAACATAATAATGGTTTTAATTATATACTTTGTGTTATTGATGTCTTTAGTAAATATGCTTACATTAGATCGATGAAGAAGAAAAATTCTGAAACGATTAAACAATGTTTCGAGAGTGTATTTAATGAAGCTAATACAACTCCCACACACATACAATCTGACAAGGGTACTGAATTTGTTTCAAAGGACGTACAACGATATTTTAATACTAGGAATATAAATCATTATACTACAAATGATCCAGATTTTAAAGCAAGTATTTTAGAGAGATTTCAAACACTCAAAAGGAAGATGGGACGTTATTTTACACGTAAAAATACCTATAAGTATTCTTATAATCATAGTTTTCATTCTAGTATTAGGATGTGTCCTTACGATGTTGATTCCCGTAATACTATGACTGTTTGGACTAACCTGTATGATAGGAAGAAGTGATAAAAAACTTACTAATGGTCCACTTCCAAAATTTCATGTTGGTGACTATGTTAGAATAACCAAATACAAACATATTTTTCAAAAGGGATATGAATCTAATTGGAGTGATGAAATATTTGTTATATCAATGGATCGTTCACAGTCTGAATTTTTTTCAAAATGAATCAATAGTAGGAACTTTTTATGAAAGAGAATTACAAAAGTTTTATAGAACCCCACTTTAAATTATAAAATAGATAAAATAATTGGTTCTCGATACCATGGCAGCAGAAAGAAAGTGTTAGTAAAGTGGAAAGGTTATCCAGATAAATTTCATAGTTGGATTTTGGCTTCTAGTTTAAAACAAATATGATTAAAGAAAGTTTTTATTTAACCTTACCTAGTAATAGTTCCATGGAATACATTCCTGATAACAGGACAACTGTTCTTTCAACTACATTACCGAAATCCATTATATTGGAAAGTGAATGGTCTGTTGGAGTTGCTGAATTTCAATATCCCTGCACCATGTTTACCGTTCAAGAACATGAAAATATAAATTATATAACAAAAAGGATGATAATGCCAAATGAAGAAAAACCTTCGTTAATATTCTACAAAAAATATATTCCTTCTACAAATTATGATAATATCAATCATATTGTAACGGCATTAAACAACATCAAACGTAAAGTTATATTTCGTTTTCATGAAATATCAAACTTTGTATCTGTTACCGTTAGTGATGAATCAATAACATCAGTTACTTTATCACCTCAGTTATGTGTACAGCTTGGATTTGAACTAAATAGAAATCTTGTTGAAAGAGCTTTTGGAAAATATCCTGCAAAATTAAATCTAGGGTTACCATCTCAGCTATTTGTTTATTGTGACATAATCGAGCCTCAGATAGTTGGAGATGTGATGACCCCTTTATTGAGAGTCATACCATTAGATACATACAGATACATACAGATACATTACAAATAAAATGCATGTTTCTTCACCCCCACTCTACTTGCCCGTCATGCGCAGAGAATTTGATGCCATTGGAATAAATATAATATCGAGCACAGGACAAAAATACCATTCCAATTTGGAACAGTGTGAACAGTGTTAAACTGCATTTTAGAAAAACATAATGTATTCTCATCGTAATAATACAACGTGGCCATATGAACATTATTACTCACATCAAGGTGAGTCTGGCATTGGAGTCGTCTACAAAGGTGCATCGTATCAACGTGGTCACGGTATTGGTAGTTTTTAGAAGGATTGTTCAGATCTATTTTACCGTTATCCTTCAGTGGCACTCAAGTTATTAGTAAAGAAGTATTAAATACGGGGGTGGGTGTTTTATCACATAAACTCGAAACAAAAAGCCCACGACAAAATTGAGAGAAAAAACATGTCTGGTTCAAGGTATGTAACCAAAAGAAAACGTTTATCAGCTTTCATTCCAAATGTGCAAAACTGCAAAGGTGAAGCTATTAAGAAATCGGGCATTAAACCTAATAAAATTAAAGATATATTTTCGAATTAATAATGTCTTTTCTACATAGTCATTCTTTTGAGTGTTTTAAATCAGAGTTCGATTTATTTGCTTTGCCATCAACACAAACGAGTATAGAACATGGAATGTGGATTCATTATAAGCCCATTTCATCTCTTGGCGATGATGGACGTATAGGATTTCAAATACCAGGAACAGGTGATGACTACATAGATTTATCACATACTTTGGTACATATCAAAGCTAAGATAATAAATCATGATTTAACAAAATTGAGTGCTTCAACAATTGTGGCTCCAGTTAATAACACTGGTCTGCAAAAAAAAATTTTTTTTACCTCCTCATTCTTTTCATGCATGATAACGTTATGGTTGGTGCTCTAAATACGGAATTTAACATGCATATAAATACAGCACATAGATTTTAAGTACAATGTCCATTTCATTAAAAAAAGTATTATCAAAGTAGCAACGATTACAAGAAAGTGAAGAAAGACTACGGTCTAAGTTCTACAGCGAAAAATGCTAATTTTACAGTCACAAGTTATAGAAATACCAGTATATTTATATCATTTTGTAGTTTTTTTCTTTTCATAGTTTCCATGGAAGTTTCTCGGCGAATAGACCAACAAAAGTCAGCAAGCATAGCTGCTGACTATTTTCCACTGTAGCGTCTTTAAATATGCGTAATATCCGTAGGAAGCCTTTCACCATGCTCATCTGATACGACAAAGAGATTTTCCGAAAAATCTACATGCGAGTCCAAAAAAATAATTATGAGTGAAATATTGCATCTCAAAGCTTTATAAGCAGAAAAAAGCTCTCGAATGTTTTGTCGGTAGTTGTGAGCTTTTGTATTAGGTACCAAGAGAATTATCACATACTTTTACAAAAGCCACCCAAGCTTTTCTCAGCTTTGTTCGACTTTGAATTAAAAACGTTATCTGTCGTAGCACTCTAAGAACAGTCTGTAGAATTCTAACAAGTGCGCGGCATTTCATAACCTAAAAAAGAAAGGAATTCAATAAAAAAATCTATTTTATGCTTATTGTCTGTTCATAGAAAAATGGATAACCTACACATAAACTACTTTAAAAATATATACATATAGTATGAGTTTTGTGCAAAACTCACTAAAGTATTTGATATAGAACGTAAACGATTAAAAGACAAGTTTTCAACTAACTGTTGTAAAGTCACAGTAAATACTGTGCAGGCTCATATTATGTACTTCCATAGAAATCACTTTCCATATTTTCCTGCCTTCTCTTACGACAAAAACCTATTTCGTATGTATATATACGATGTGAATACATAAAACGAATAAGAAAAAACTCAATTACTGATATTTTGAAGAAAAAAAAACCATATCGAAAAATCTAGACGTGATAGAAAAAATCGGCTATCGGGAACAGATTCAGAGCATCAAAATCTTCATATTTATGAAATAATTTTTAAAGGAGGATTTTGTTGCAGACCAGTGTAATTGGCTACATCCACTCTTTAGTCAAGTTGATGTTCATTTAAATCAGAAACTTGTTTCACCGCCAAACAATACATATGCCTATCGTGCATATATGGAAACTCTGTTAAACTATGCTCCTGCAGCTAAAGTTTTTGGTATGAAGATACAGCTGGAAAAATGAAGGCAACTGATGAGATTAACTTAGGCTTTTCGAAAAGACAAGAATTAGCAAATGAAAGTAAAGAAATAGAAATGATAAGACATCTACATGGAGACTTATGTAAACAATAAAACTTTTTAATTAATGGAGTTGAAATGTGCGTTAAATTAATTTGTTCAAGAAAAACTTTTAACTTAATGGTTTCTTCAACTGATCTAAAATTAAAAGGGACTATTATAGATGCAACATTAATAGTTCGCAGAACGCGAATCAATCCAAACGTATTACTTGCAATTATAATTTACAAAAGTATTAGAATTCACCACTGCCAAGTACTCCATTACTCAAGCTGAAGATAAAGTTTTAACAATACCATCAAGGATTCAGGGAAAAACGCTTGATACTATTTTTTTGGGGCAAGTTCCTAAAAAATGTATAGTTGGATTTGTTAACAATGCGCCATTTAATGGAAGACTTGCTAAAAATCTATTTAATTTTGAAAACTACGATATTAGCACATTTAGTATATATATTGATGGTCAAAAAATACCTTCGAAAGTTTTACACCCACCATTCGAGAGTAATATTTTCACTTCAACATATCATAAATTATTCTCAAGAACAGGTATACGAGGTATGTTAAAAAAATAACGGGAATTTTCGTTTTCTTTAAAACAATATTTATTCATTCGTCTTCATTAATGTTGTCGTCTTCAAAATAGTCCCCATTCGATATTATGCACTTATGTAAGCGCTTCTGCCAATCATCGAAACACTACTCAGGCTCGATTTTTGGGATAGCCTTTAGCTCTTTCAGCGATGTGTTTTTAATGTCATCTATGCTTGTAAAACGACGGCTCTTTAAGGTTCTCTTTATTTTTGGAAATAGGTAAAGGTCACAAGGAGCCGTGTCTGACGAATATGGAAGCTGGGACATCGTTACAGTATTGTTTTTGGCCAAGAATTCACGAACAAGCAACGATGAGAAGCAACAAATTTTGCTTCCACACGTTCCATACCCAAAACATTCGAAAAAATTTCATGGGATGAGCCAATCGATATGCCAACATCATCAGCGACTTCTCTGACTGTGATTAGGTGATTATTCATAACCATTGCTTTCACTTTTTCCACGTTTTCATCGGTTGTTGATGTGCTGGGGCGTCCGGGGCGCTCGTCATCTTCAACATCTTCACGGCCACCTTGGAAACGCTTATACCACTCGTATACTCTTGTTTTACTCATAACAGACTCACCATAGGCCTTTGTTAACATTTCACACACTTTCTTCACACATTTTTACGTCAAAATGTCAAAATTCTTTTAATAAACGAAAATAGCCAAGTTCATAAAACACTTCTAACATTAGCGGCTGCTGCAGACAAAATCAGCAATGAATACAGCTGAAAATTTTATCGAACTTCAGGGGCATGTAAATCAACATAATAAAAAAAATTGACGATTGGACTCTCCAAACACGCAAAATTTTTAAATTCCCTTTATTTTCTGAACACATCTCGTACACCACCTTAATGAAGATAATGGAATGTCTAGAGAACTATTGCTAAAGGATATTGTCTTTTGGCATGCGATTTAACTCCTGATTTATAAGCTAGTTCATAGAGTCATTGCAATCTCATAAAACATGGTAGAGTGAGACTAGAAGTTCGCTTTGAATCCGCTCTTTCTCAAACTATTAACTGCATTGTTTACGCACAGTTTGATAATGTTATTGAAATAGATAAAAATAGCAATGTTATTGTAGATTATATTAGCTAAGAATTCATGTAAATAGATTTAAGTCATACTGTTTGTAAGTAATGATTGATCTAAATAAAATACTATAAACGAATTCATATGTTATATTATTTATAATACCGCATTTCCACATGTTACAAAATAATAAAATAGTGTGTTCCTCTTAAAACTTTAACATTCAAATACTATTCATCGTACCGCTAACTCCATAGTATCATAGATACAATAGAGATACAGAAGCATTTAACAAAAATTCATCCAAGACTAGAATATAATGTTTATGCTGCAAGCCGCTTGCCAATATATGTTGCGACACCATTCTATTTGATAAGCAATTTAGACTCCGATTATAAGCCAGGGTCTCATTGGATAGCAATACATATAGATGAGAACGGTATTAGCCAGTATTTTGATTCATATGGACGCTCACCTACAGGATACCACAGATTGTTTTTACAAAGGAATTCAAGGAGATGGTCTTTCAATACATGTATATTACAAATTGTTTTTACATCAGTTTGCGGCAAGTACTGTCTAATGTATATATTTATACTATAAGTTTATTGGCAAAACAATGAAAGATTTTACAGAATTATATAGTAGTTACAGTTTATACAATGATACATTATTGTCAGAGTTGTGTGTCATGTTTTCACAAATAAAGAATTACTTTAGAAAATAAAAGTTTGTTGTCATTTCTTGTTAACCTGAAAGACATTACCATGTATCCATTAGTAATGAGTGTAATAAAGACAAACAGAATTCGCTACCGGTTCGTTATTTGTATGTGGTTAAAAGCAATTAGGTAATGCATGATTGTTAATAACTGTAAAAGGTATCTTTTGATTGAGTATATTTGATATACTCAATATTGAGTACAATGACTACAGTAGCCTTTTATTACAGTGTATAAAATATTAACATACCAAATGTCATCTAAATCGACTGATTAGTTCATATGTGATACGCGTATATACGAACTGACAGACATAGACAAATCAATACAACTTGACCAGGCCAAAATAACAATGACTACGATAGCCTGTTATTTATAGTGTATAAAATATTACCATACCTAATGTCATCTAAATCGACTGATTAGTTCATATGTTATACGCGTGCATTCGAACTGACAGACATACAAAAATCAACACAACTTGACCAGGCCATCATTACAATGACTATCGTAGCCAGTTATTACAGTGTATAAAATATTACCATACAAAATGACATCTCAAGCGACTGACTAATTTATGTAAGATACGCGTACATACGAACCGACAGACATACAAAAAGCAATACAACTTGAACAGGCGGTAATGGCAATGACTACTGTAGCCTGTTATGACAGTGTATAAAATATTACCATACCAAATGTTATCCAAGTCCACTGATTAATTTGTGTGATACGTGTACATACGAACTGATAGACACAAAAATCAATAGAACTTGACCAGGCGATCATTACAATAACCATTATAGCCTGTTATTACAGTGTATAAAATATTACCATACAAAATGACATCTCAAACGACTGACTAATTTATGTGTGATACGCGTACGTACGAACCGACAGACATACAAAAATCAATACAACTTGAACAGGCGGTAATGACAATGACAACAGTAGCCTGTTATTACAGAGTATAAATTATTACCATACCAAATGTTATCCAAATCGACTGATTAGTTCATATGTGATACCCGCACATAGGAAACGACAGACATACAAAAATCATACAACTTGAACAGGCGGTAATGACAATGACAACAGTAGCCTGTTATTACAGTGTATAAAATATTACCATACAAAATGACAACTCAATCGACTGATTAATTTATGTGTGGTACGCGTACATACGAACAGAGAGATATGCAAAAATCAATACAACTTGAATAGGCGGTAATGACAATGACAATAGTAGCCTGTTATTACAGTGCATAAAATATTACCATACCAAATGTCATCTAAATCGACTGATTAGTTCATATTTGATACGCGTACATACGAACCGACAGACATACAAAAATCAATACAACTTGAACAGGCAGTAATGACAATGACAACAGTAGCCTGTTATTACAGTGTATAAAATATTACCATACAACATGTCATCTCGATCCACTGATTAATTTATGTATGATACGTGTACATACGAGCTGACAGACATACAAAAATCAATACAACTTGAAAAGGCGGTAATGACAATGACAACAGTAGCCTGTTATTAGTGTATAAAATATTACCATACAACATGTCATCTAAATCGACTGATTAGTTCATATTTGATACGCGTACATACGAACTGACTGACATATAAAAATCAATACAACTTGACCACGCGGTCATTACAATGACCACCGTAGCCTGTTATTACAGTGTATAAAATATTACCATACAAAATGACAACTCAATCGACTGATTAATTTATGTGTGATACGCGTACATACGAACCGACAGACATACAAAAATCAATACAACTTGACCAGGCGATCATTACAATTACCATTGTAGCCTGTTACTACAGTGTATAAAATATTAGCATACAAAATGACATCTCAAACGACTGACTAATTTATGTGTGATACGCGTACATATGAACCGACAGACATACAAAAATCAATAAAACTTATCCAGGCGATCATTACAATTACCATTGTAGCCTGTTATTACAGTGTATAAAATATTACCATACAACATGTCATCTCGATCCACTGATTAATTTATGTATGATACGTGTACATACGAAATGACAGACATACAAAAATCAATACAACTTGAACAGGCGGTAATGACAATGACAACAGTAGCCTGTTATTACAGTGTATAAAATATTACCATACAACATGTCATCTCGATCGACTGATTAATTTATGTATGATACGTGTACATACGAACCGACAGACATACAAAAATCAATACAACTTGAACAGGCGGTAATGACAATGACAACAGTAGCCTGTTATTACAGTGAATAAAATATTACCATACCAAATGTCATCTAAATCGACTGATTAGTTCATATTTGATACGCGTACATACGAACTGACTGACATATAAAAATCAATACAACTTGACCACGCGGTCATTACAATGACCACCGTAGCCTGTTATTACAGTGTATAAAATATTACCATACAAAATGACATCTCAATCGACTGATTAATTTGTGTGATACGCGTACATACGAACCGACAGATATACAAAAATCAATACAACTTGAACAGACGGTAATGACAATGACAACAGTAGCCTGTTTTTACAGTGAATAAAATATTACCATACCAAATGTCATCTAAATCGACTGATTAATTTATGTATGATACGTGTACATACGAACTGACAGACACAAAAATCAATATAACTCGACCAGGCGATAATTACAATGACCATCGTAGCCTGTTATTACAGTATATAAAATAATACCATACAACATATCATCTCGATCGACTGATTAATTTATGTGTGATACGCGTACATACGAACCGACAGACATACAAAAATCAATACAACTTGACCAGGCGATCATTACAATTAGCATTGTAGCCTGTTACTACAGTGTATAAAATATTAGCATACAAAATGACATCTCAAACGACTGATTAATTTATGTGTGATACGCGTACATACGAACCGACAGACATACAAAAATCAATACAACTTGACCAGGCGATCATTACAATTACCATTGTAGCCTGTTATTACAGTGTATAAAATATTAGCATACAAAATGACAACTCAATCGACTGATTAATTTATGTGTGGTACGCGTACATACGAACAGACAGACATACAAAAATCAATAAAACTTATCCAGGCGATCATTACAATTATCATTGTAGCCTGTTATTACAGTGTATAAAATATTACCATACAACATGTCATCTCGATCCACTGATTAATTTATGTATGATACGTGTACATACGAACTGACAGACATACAAAAATCAATACAACTTGAACAGGCGGTAATGACAATGACAACAGTAGCCTGTTATTACAGTGTATAAAATATTACCATACAACATGTCATCTCGATCGACTGATTAATTTATGTATGATACGTGTACATACGAACCGACAGACATACAAAAATCAATACAAGTTGAACAGGCGGTAATGACAATGACAACAGTAGCCTGTTATTACAGTGAATAAAATATTACCATACCAAATGTCATCTAAATCGACTGATTAGTTCATATTTGATACGCGTACATACGAACTGACTGACATATAAAAATCAATACAACTTGACCACGCGGTCATTACAATGGCCACCGTAGCCTGTTATTACAGTGTATAAAATATTACCATACAAAATGACATCTCAATCGACTGATTAATTTGTGTGATACGCGTACATACGAACCGACAGACATACAAAAATCAATACAACTTGAACAGGCAGTAATGATAATGACAACAGTAGCCTGTTATTACAGTGTATAAAATATTAACATACAACATGTCATCTCGATCCACTGATTAATTTATGTATGATACGTGTACATACGAACCGACAGACATACAAAAATCAATACAACTTGAACAGGCGGTAATGACAATGACAACAGTAGCCTGTTATTACAGTGAATAAAATATTACCATACCAAATGTCATCTAAATCGACTGATTAGTTCATATTTGATACGCGTACATACGAACTGACTGACATATAAAAATCAATACAACTTGACCACGCGGTCATTACAATGACCACCGTAGCCTGTTATTACAGTGTATAAAATATTACCATACAAAATGACATCTCAATCGACTGATTAATTTGTGTGATACGCGTACATACGAACCGACAGATATACAAAAATCAATACAACTTGAACAGACGGTAATGACAATGACAACAGTAGCCTGTTTTTACAGTGAATAAAATATTACCATACCAAATGTCATCTAAATCGACTGATTAATTTATGTATGATACGTGTACATACGAACTGACAGACACAAAAATCAATATAACTCGACCAGGCGATAATTACAATGACCATCGTAGCCTGTTATTACAGTATATAAAATAATACCATACAACATATCATCTCGATCGACTGATTAATTTATGTGTGATACGCGTACATACGAACCGACAGACATACAAAAATCAATACAACTTGACCAGGCGATCATTACAATTAGCATTGTAGCCTGTTACTACAGTGTATAAAATATTAGCATACAAAATGACATCTCAAACGACTGATTAATTTATGTGTGATACGCGTACATACGAACCGACAGACATACAAAAATCAATACAACTTGACCAGGCGATCATTACAATTACCATTGTAGCCTGTTATTACAGTGTATAAAATATTAGCATACAAAATGACAACTCAATCGACTGATTAATTTATGTGTGGTACGCGTACATACGAACAGACAGACATACAAAAATCAATAAAACTTATCCAGGCGATCATTACAATTATCATTGTAGCCTGTTATTACAGTGTATAAAATATTACCATACAACATGTCATCTCGATCCACTGATTAATTTATGTATGATACGTGTACATACGAACTGACAGACATACAAAAATCAATACAACTTGAACAGGCGGTAATGACAATGACAACAGTAGCCTGTTATTACAGTGTATAAAATATTACCATACAACATGTCATCTCGATCGACTGATTAATTTATGTATGATACGTGTACATACGAACTGACAGACATACAAAAATCAATACAAGTTGAACAGGCGGTAATGACAATGACAACAGTAGCCTGTTATTACAGTGAATAAAATATTACCATACCAAATGTCATCTAAATCGACTGATTAGTTCATATTTGATACGCGTACATACGAACTGACTGACATATAAAAATCAATACAACTTGACCACGCGGTCATTACAATGACCACCGTAGCCTGTTATTACAGTGTATAAAATATTAACATACAAAATGACATCTCAATCGACTGATTAATTTGTGTGATACGCGTACATACGAACAGACAGATATACAAAAATCAATACAACTTGAACAGACGGTAATGACAATGACAACAGTAGCCTGTTATTACAGTGAATAAAATATTACCATACCAAATGTCATCTAAATCGACTGATTAGTTCATATTTGATACGCGTACATACGAACTGACAGACATACAAAAATCAATACAACTTGACCACGCAGTCATTACAATGACCACCGTAGCCTGTTATTACAGTGTATAAAATATTAACATACAAAATGTCATCTAAATCGACTGATTAGTTCATATTTGATACGCGTACATACGAACTGACAGACATACAAAAATCAATACAACTTGACCACGCAGTCATTACAATGACCACCGTAGCCTGTTATTACAGTGTATAAAATATTAACATACAAAATGACATCTCAATCGACTGATTAATTTGTGTGATACGCGTACATACGAACAGACAGATATACAAAAATCAATACAACTTGAACAGACGGTAATGACAATGACAACAGTAGCCTGTTATTACAGTGAATAAAATATTACCATACCAAATGTCATCTAAATCGACTGATTAGTTCATATTTGATACGCGTACATACGAACTGACAGACATACAAAAATCAATACAACTTGACCACGCAGTCATTACAATGACCACCGTAGCCTGTTCTTACAGTGTATAAAATATTAACATACAAAATGACATCTCAATCGACTGATTAATTTGTGTGATACGCGTACATACGAACAGACAGATATACAAAAATCAATACAACTTGAACAGACGGTAATGACAATGACAACAGTAGCCTGTTTTTACAGTGAATAAAATATTACCATACCAAATGTCATCTAAATCGACTGATTAGTTCATATTTGATACGCGTACATACGAACTGACAGACATACAAAAATCAATACAACTTGACCACGCAGTCATTACAATGACCACCGTAGCCTGTTATTACAGTGTATAAAATATTAACATACAAAATGACATCTCAATCGACTGATTAATTTGTGTGATACGCGTACATACGAACAGACAGATATACAAAAATCAATACAACTTGAACAGACGGTAATGACAATGACAACAGTAGCCTGTTATTACAGTGAATAAAATATGACCATACCAAATGTCATCTAAATCTACTGATTAGTTCATATTTGATACGCGTACATACGAACTGACAGACATACAAAAATCAATACAACTTGACCATGCAGTCATTACAATGACCATCGTAGCCTGTTATTACAGTGTATAAAATATTACCATACAAAATGACATCTCAATCGACTGATTCATTTGTGTGATACGCGTACATTCGAACCGACAGACATACAAAAATCAATACAACTAGAACAGGTTGACGTTATGTCAACATTGTTCCCGCAGGGTGTGCAATTGGTTCCTTCCTTCGCAGTTCCTCAGGGAGAGGAAATTTTTGACGTTGTTCCTCCCATTACAGAGGCGGAACTGGATGTGGCCGTGGGACGGCTCCGTGGAAAAATACAGCCCCGGGGCCCGACGGAATTCCTGGTCGCGTCTGGTGTTTGGTCATGGGGGCACTGGGGGAAAGATTGAGGAGGCTATATAACGCCTGCCTGGAGATGGACCAATTTCCTCCCCAGTGGAAAGTGGGTAGCCTCATCCTGTTGAGGAAACAGGGTCGGTCTGCAGACTCATTGTCGGCGTACAGACCTATAGTACTCCTGGACGAGGCTGGCAAGCTGCTGGAGCGTGTCATCTCGCGTCGCCTTGTGAGGCATCTAACCCGCATTGGTCCCGACCTGCCCCCGGTGCAGTTTGGCTTCCGAGAGGGTCAGTCGACGTCTGACGCGATCTTGCGCGTTAAGGCCCTCTCGGAGGAGGCGGTTTCCCAGGGTGGAGTGCTATTGGCAGTGTCATTAGACATTGCCAATACGTTCAATAGCCTTCCCTGGGAATGCATCAAGGCAGGGCTCGGGTACCATGGGGTGCATGTCATAGAGCCTCCGCGTGGCCCACCCCGGGCAACGTCGGTCCTGTTGACCGACGGCTGATCTCTGACCTGAGGACGGTGTGTGAGCGGCACCCTCAGTACCGGGCTGGGGCGGATGAGGGCTCAGTTTGAGCCCCAACGGCCCAGTACCGGGTAGCGGCCGGCGGGGTCGGTGTGTTTATACCGACCTCGGCGGGCGTACCGCGAACTTGACGTACAGTAGAAGAAGTAATATGGAGGCAAAACCGGAAACAGCATTACCCCAGGAGGGTACCGTCCTCACCGCGGGCGGAGAATCCCTCCCCGAGTCTTCGGGCGGGGGGGCACCCTTTTGTTTACCCAAAATACAACGACCACAGCGAGGAAAACGGATAATGACAATGCAAGCGGACTGGACAAGATCCCGGTACGTCTGACCAGGAGCACGTGGAACGCTGCGAAGTGTACACGTGTTACCGGAAAAGAGGATCCAGGTGACAGGTTGGATGTTGAGGTTCCAAAAGTTGCCAAGGCCCAAGCCGATACCGCTGATGCCACTGATACCACTGACCTCAGGGTCAGGGTCAGGGACCACTGACTGCAGAAACAAATGTCCAGAACTACTTCTTTTATATTTTATTTAGTCTAATAATGTAAACGTAAACGTTGTTTCCATGAATACAAACTCTAGCAAGAGTTTTATGGTCCTTACACGGCGTTTTCGTGATAACCCGTCGTAATCACCTGTCCTGGCGACCCTATAACTACAGAAATCAGGATTCCTCTCTAATTGAGATTATTTTTGAAGTATTCTTTAAAAACAGTAAAAAGGAAAATAACACTCTTTTTTATTATTATACTGTAATAAAATTTACATTTTCTATAAGAACTTTCTTACCACTTCGATTCCTAATTTCTTCTATACTTATACTTTATCTACAATCTTTTCACTATCTATTGTCACATCACCTGTTTCTCCTTCTTTGTCTTCACTCACGCTACACTTTACTTCACCCGTTTTACATACTTCATCATCATCATCGTCATCGACTTCATTGGGATCGTCATCACCATCCTCACCAACTTCGGTAGTCTTCTCTGTATCATCACTGGGTTCATAAGAATGCATTTTAAGCTTTTCCAACCAGCAACCCATCGAGTTATCTTCGATTTCACCTTTCACAATGTTTGGATAAATAAAATCGTGCTTAAACTTTTGCGTCGCTTCCTCCTCGGTGTCCCAAGTTAAAGTATCGTGTGTATCTTTATAGCGAGTGTCGTATCTGTCGTAGTGAACCTATAGATAAAAAATATATTTTAAAGCAAAACAAAAATGTGCACTAAATCAGCATAAAAGTTTTGATTAACAGAAATGTATGACCATGTTATATGATACGTGGGATTGTAAGAAAATTTAAGCAATCTGCAAGTTGCCAAGTAATAGCAAAATTTGGTGTACTGCAGCACGAAGTAATGACGAACAAACAACACATGCTAATCTTTTTTACGATCTTAAAATTTTATACGTTATGTGTTTTATCGAAAGTACTCAGGTCCAAAATTTAATCGTATTATAAATCGACAATTGATCTTGCAAACAAAGGGCAGAAGGATGCAAATCCACGATAGCGTTTCACATGGTACAGTGGCAATATTCAGACACACCGACACCTGTGTCTACTATACCGATGTGACTGACGACACGGTTAGTAAATTCATCCATCGGGCCGTGGATGATCCGGTGCAGGACATTATAGATTATAACTTAAAAATGGCCATAAATGATCAAAATGCAACCACAATAAAAGCAATAACCCAAAGGCAATATTAACCTAAAAATATAAAGGCAAAAAATCTGTCCTAAAGTAGCTAATAGTTTAGTAAAAAATAATAATAGTAATGAATAAAGGGTTTTTTTTTAAATTAAACCAGCACAATTAAGGGAGTGCTAAAAATCATCATGAATCGGGCGTAGTAACTAATGAGAGACGAATTGGCAACCGAAAAGGCTATGAATTCAGATTTTTATTAAAAAGTCCACTATTAGAAAAAGACGAAAAGATAATAATGGAGGCAAAACTGATGAATAAGATACCTTTTTAAGAAAATAAACAAGCGAACAGCGAAACAGGCAATGTCGCAAATGTTGGCAAACGGGTTTTTTTTAAATTAAATCAGCACAATTAAGGGAGTGCTAAAAATCATCATGAATCGGGCGTAGTTACTGATGAGAGACGAATTGGCAACCGAAAGGGCTATGAATTCAGACCTTTTTTAAAAAATCCACTATTAGAAAAAGACGAAAAGATAATAATGGAGAGGCAAAATTGATGAATAAGATACTTTTTTAAGAAAATAAACAAGCGAACAGCGAAACAGGCAATGTCGCAAATGTTTGCAAACGAGTTTTATTTTTTTAGTTAAATCAGCACAATTAAGGTAGCTTTAAAAATCATGATGAATCCGGCGTAGTTACTGATGAGAGACGAATTGGCAACCGAAAGGGCTATGAATTCAGACCTTTATTAAAAAATCCACTATTAGAAAAAGACGAAAAGATTATAATGGAGAGGCAAAACTGATGAATAAGATACTTTTTTAAGAAAATAAACAAGCGAACAGCGAAACAGGCAATGTCGCATATGTTTGCAAACGGGTTTTTTTTTTAATTAAATCAGCACAATCAAGGCCATGTTCGTCTGTATCTATTTGTATATTTTTGGGTAATTTTGTATGTACAGTCAGTAATGAACAAATTGTATCCACGTATTTGCTAAAAATAAATGTTTGTTTTGACGTGAATACGGTTTTAAATTTGCTACCGTACGGTAGCAATCCAAAAAACCCAATGATAACAAAATCGGGGGATACAGTTTGGCAACGTAGATTCGAATCTATTCTCTACATCCAACATTGAATTATACTACTGAAGAGCTAAAGGATCAAAGAATTTATTACGCTAAGTTAGAACTGTAACACATCGCACGCGGCGGGGGGCCATTCTGTTGCGTTTTGAAATTTCCATTTACTTTTGGCTCGGTGAAGCTACGACATTTGTTCAAGTCTCAATAGACAGCTCTTGTCAAAGTCAATCGAATGTATATAAAACATTAGTACAAATTCGTGACTATATATGTAAGGTGTTAAAATAAAAAATATATATAAAAAAATATATAATGTCGGCCTATACCTGTCGAAAAGCCAAATCCACATACAGAAATCGTATAAGGTTGGAAAGAGCATCTCAAAACCAATCGAATGGTACTAATAAAACACCATATGACAGAGTCAACCAGTGCCGGCAACGTAAAAAAGTGAATGCGGCCGAGGGGATCATTCAGACCAATAACACCGGTCAACAAAAAAAAAAAATTGGGCTTGGGTTTTACGTAACACATTTTGATTTATATAAGCAAATGTATATAAAGAAATGCGATTACAAAACGAAAATATTTGCTTTTTAAGAAATTATAGCATTTTCGCGCCTGATTAATGTCGGTTTTGGCGCGCTATCGCTGTCGAAAGAAAGGTAAGAAGGCGGGGGGCAGTGTTTCTTGCGTGCTTCTTGTGGTGCACGGTAGTATGTGTTTGCATATTACAGAGGAATAACGTATTTTGTTTTGATTTTTCGCTGTATTAACCTATCCAAAATGGCTTCGAGTCAACGAAACTCTGACTCGTTTTACTATATTTGCGGCGAATTTATTAATGTAAAAGACGAAAAGTATGATTTGAGTACAAATTTAAAGATTTGCGAGGCATATCAAACTTACTTTAATTTACCTGCTAAAAATCAAGACAAAAAATGGGCACCACATGTGTCATGTAACTCTTGCAGATACATTCTGGACGGTGAGTATTAACTATTTTATAATAACACAACGGCGACGTGATCTGACAGCCTGACTGGTACTGATCGTTCACTGCCGTTATTATATCGGGAGGGTCGGTAAAAATATGTCGCGGACGTCTTTTTTATTTTTAATACGCAGCGTTCGGTACGGTTTCGTATTTTGCAGCCGATACCACTAACAGACTGGGATAAATAGTAAATTAATCATGAATCCAAAGCTTTCAAATATTTGAAGAGTTTTTTTCCAAAGCTTTTAGAGGCGAAAATTAAAGCTGGTATCTTTGTGGGCCCTGAAATAAAAAAAAACATGGACTGTGATATTTTCCCGGACTTACATACCAAAGAGGAGAAAAAAGCCTCGAACAGTTTTAAGGCAGTAGTTCATGGTTTTCTTGGAAACCCTAGAGCTGAAAATTATGACGAGCTGATCACTGACATGATTACAAATTTTTCCATCATCGGATGTAGAATGTCTCTAAAGATAAACATGTTACATTCTCATTTGGATCAATTTAAAGATAATATGGGAGCTTATTAGGAAGAGCAAGGGGAACCATTCCATCAAGATATAATGGAATTTGAGAAACGTTACCAAGGCCAGTATACCGAAAGCATGATGAGGGACTATATTCGGTGGTTACCCTCCTTTGCATGATGATGGAAATTTCAATCATAACATTTAGTAAAAAAAAAAATGTACTCAAAGCCCTTGTACTGTAGTAAATTTGTTGTTGTTGGCAACTTTTTAAGCGACTATTGCGTACAACAAAACGCAGTTGTCAAAAAATAGCAAACGTCTCTGTCAATTATCAGGTCTTGAACTTGTCATTACGCTGTTTGTTGTAACTGGAAGAAACGAGCGAGATTATAAATTGTTTTATGGAAATAATCGGAGATTTAAAATACAATAAAAGTGATAATGAGTGGAAAAAAAGTTTGTTTTCCTGTTTCTGTAATTTTATGTACAATTTATATCAAAACACCGTGAATAAATTTCTCAAAACTATCTGACAGAAATTTACATCACATATAACTTCACTTGTAAGGTATGGCAAAAATGTTTATTTTATGTTGTTTTTTTAGGGAAACATAAATGAAAGGGATTTTGAAGATTTTTTCAGTCAGTTAGAAGGCGGTTGGCTCTCGGAAGATGACCTTGATGACCAAGATTTCGACGATGAAAACTGCGATGCTGATAAAATTATAAGAGCGTTGCAGGAGGTAAAACGATGATGGTGAGGATGAAACTGCTGACATGATCCTCCTCTTGTAGAATCAGAAGACCAAGAACCCCCTCACACATCATCTTCATTCAATTTGCAGTCTTCATCCAGTTTTTCATTTGACAAAAGAAGCTTCATTTAGAAAAAAAGGAATCTTGTGTATGACACAGATAAAAACACTTTCTTAGGGAGTTCTGCTGCTCCAGGTGATATATCAAACCTAAAAACTCCATATCAATGTTTTAACCATTTTATCACTAAAGATTTTATCAAAACATTAGTAGAGCAGACAAATTTATATATAACACAAAGTAATCCTAGTTCATCTATAACATTTACAGAATATAATTTGTATAAGTTCTTTGGTATATTGTTATACATGTCAGTAATCAAATTTCCTAGCACAAGATCATACTGGTCACCAAAGTTTGGTTATGAGCCCATTTCTTCAACAATGCCACTGAACAAATTTGAGAAAATAAAGTTATCATTACATTTTAATAACAATGAACTTCACAAACCTATAGGTCATCCAGAACATGACAGGTATTATAAAATCCGCCCTGTTATCAAGAATCTCAATAAGAGGTTTGCCACAGTGCCAATGAATCAAAGACTTTCTATGGATGAACAAATGTGTTCTACAAAAATAGGGCACTTCCTAAAACAGTATCTGACCAAGAAGCCCCATGAATGGGGCTTCAAATTATATGTTCTTTGTGATTTGATGGGATATGCCCACAAGTTTGAGGTATATTCTGGACAAGAGAATTCAGAGAAACTCCCAGATGAACCAGATCTTTGTGTAACGGGAAATGTTGTAGTACGTTTGCTTCGGGGAGTGCCAAGAAGGCAAAACCACATCATATACTTTGATAATTTTTATACCTCTTTGCCATTAGTAGTTTTTTTAGCTAAAGCAGGAATTCACACAGTGGGAACTGTGCAACAAAACAGGATACCAAATAATAAACTACCAGAAAAGAAAAATTTCATGAAAGAAGCTTTGCCCAGAGGTAGTTTTGAGGAAAAACTTTCTATGCATGATGGTATAGATTTGAGTTGCGTAGCTTGGAAAGATAATAAAATAGTAACCCTGTTATCTTCTTATGCTGGGGCATTGCCTGCAACTAAAGTCAATAGATTTGACAAAGTAAAAAAAGGAAAAATTGATATTACTTGCCCGTTTATTGTCCAAGAATACAATAAACACATGGGAGAAGTAGATCTTATGGATAGCTTTTTGGGCAGAAATCATATAAAAATTAGGTCTAAAAAGTGGTATTTGCGTATTTTTTTTCATCTATTTGATCTTGCTATAATAAACTCTTGGATTGTTTATAAAAAAAATGCTCATGAAAGGGGTGAACCTAAAAGAGTCTGCTTACAATGGGCCAATTCAGAAAAGAATTGGCCTTTGTGCTATGCAACAAAGGAGCCACCAAAGAAAGAGGGCGTCCTAGTACCAGCCAGTAGTAGCCACCACCTCCAATAGACATAAGAAAAGATGGTTCTGAACATTGGCCAAAAGTAGGTGGGTCACTCCGGTGCAAATTTCCCAAATGTAAAGGCTATTCCACAATTTCGTGTACTAAATGTGGAGTTAATTTGTGCTTGAATAAGAATAATAATTGTTTTTTAAATTATCATAAAGGAGAATAAAGAATATTTTTTGTTATTTTTTTTTATTTCTAGGTATAAAAGGAATAAAAATTAGGTATGCATAACCAGTGCACAAAAATGTTGTAGACCAGTGTAATTAATAAAGTTTATAACACAGTCATTATTTGTTTAGTTGATTTCTTTCCTGAACCCGTTAAATGGAAAAATTGCCATCATAAACAAAACATGGAAACCCGGAGGACTTCCTATGATTATGACATACATAAATAATAATAATTTATATAGAAAATAACACCAGTTACGAGACATTCACGTACAACGAACGGCCGTGTTCATGACACAGCGAAATCCCATCTTTTTTTCTTTCAATTGTATCCAATGGTCAGAATTAATAAAGTGTGAAACACATGTTCCAGAAAAACAGAAAGTAATAACCAATTCACAACGTAGAAGTTAGTTTTTTTTTTCCAGTAAATATAAATAGAAAATGCCAATATTATTACTATCAGTTCTGTTTGTCAGAAGAAATTGCCTGTGACAAAAGTGGCCAATCGAACCGCCTACTCTTCAGAACAACTATATACTGTACACATACAACCATATACAATCCGACAACTACCATAGGTTCTTCCCACTCAGTTTTACAAAAAAATAGTGTGAAGTCTTATTTGTGGGCAGCAGATATAATCACTAGCAGTGCGATGTATTAAAGCATACATCCTCTTAATCTCCACGATATAAAAACAGTTGATGGCGGACGGTTGCAGTGGTCAAAACAAAAATCTCATTAATTTAATGGGATGGCAGAAATGTCATTCATTTTTAGCCGCCGACCGCACCTCTTAGACAAAATATTACGACAAATTAGAGACAATAATTGTAAAACCAGTATACGTTAGAGTTTTTAAGTCAGATACAGAGTCCCCGTGTATGATTTTCGGTCTGCTGTTAATGAAATCCGCAAAGACCTATTATAAAACAGTGAAAACGCAGAAAATGAGAAAATTTTCTCACCGTGCTAATCGTAATGTCGTTGAACTACCACCCACTATTTATAAATACATTTTGGGGATCCTATGATAATTGGATGAAGTTTAGAGACACATTTTGTAGTCTTATTCACAATAACGATAACATAGATAGCATTAATAAGTTCCATTATTTACGCTCCTCGCTAGAAAGTTCTGCTGCTAGAATAATACAGTCAATAGAATCTTCTGCAGCTAACTCTGTTGTGGTTTGGAATTTTGCTGTGTGATCGTTACGACAATAAGAGACTGTAGTCTCAAAATCATGTTACCACGTTATTTGTGAGTTTAAAAAACTTAATAGATATAACTAACAAAAATATACGATCGTTAGAATTATTAGGCGAACCCACTAATTGTTGGGATGCACTTCTACATACATCCACATTATAACAAATAAATTGGACCCCTAAACTTACCGTGAATGGAAATAATACAAAGGTCCAGTAGTCTCGTGAAGCATCCAGTACCGGACTAGGACGGATGAGGGCTCAATTTAAGCCCCAACGGTCTAGTTTTGGATAGTGGCCGACGGGACTGGTGTTTTTATACTAGTCCCGGCGGGCATACCGCAAACTTGACGTGTAGTATTGAATAAAATGAAAAGCGCAAAGGCCATTAGGGCCTAAGCATAGTATATCGGCCTCAGAAAGGTATTTAAACGGTACTTAGGGTGTATGTAGGTACTCAAAATATTTTACTCCTTCCAATATTTTAAAGAACTTTGCTCCTATTCCATTAAAACTTATCAAGGCTCGTAAACGAGGTAAACAAACAATACTATTAACATCTGATGAAGATATCAAAACAAGACAATGTAAGGAAGAAGCCAAAAAATAAAAGACCGAGTCGATAGCCAATAAAACTAAAAGAGAAACAGGAAGGTAAGACTAAAAAAGTAACGGAACCAGCAAAAACTTTGAACCGCCATAAAATACAAAAAGGAAACCAGATTATTTCTAGTCACCAAGAAATAAATACTAAGCGAATTGCAAGAAAAAGAAAAGCGATTAGAAGAATACCTGAGACTATTGACGACGACGAAGATCCAGTACCATACGATAGTTTGGATGGTGATATGAACAAAGACAATATTGGTTTTGGAGATAATTACTATGAAACTAAAAGTATCGAAGACTGGCGTCAGTGTATAGATTGCCGACTTTGGTTCCACAAAAATCACACAGAGTTTGACCCTGTGTTCGAAATAAGCCAATAACAAAAGAAATTATTATAAAAGGCAAAAAAGTAGCAAAAAATTAAGTCACGGGCCATCTTTCCCGTAATCCTATGGCCAACACACGCGGATACCCTGGGAGAGATGGCCCATTTAATGTTTTGTAACATAACTTTAAATGTGATCTCTTTAGAATATTCTGTAGTTTCGATGGTCATCTCAAAGTTAAATGTTGAAAGTTTAATTATGAATAAAAATGAATATAGAAACAATAGTAGTCTTATTTTGCGGGATCAATAAAACAATATGGCCAACTCCCCCGGCCTTATCTTATATTTCCAACATATTACTGTATATTATCTCTATGGTACTCATAACACATTATCCTCCTTTAGTGATTTGTCTATGATGCTATTTTAGATTATTCTATGTTAGACTTATCATTTGGCAATTAAGTTTAAAATGCGTATTTGTCACACCTGACATTGGCAAAAATGCCTACATAAGCAGATTTGCCAACATAGGCAAATGTTATATAAAAAAAACACACACACACATAATGTCTTGTATTATATTAATAGCGTTAAGTCTGTAAGATAGCTTAAAAATAATTAAGGGAGTACACAGAGAGCCACAAAAGACGACTGTGCTTTATAAACATTTGTTATATTATATTGTAAGTCAATTCTGAATTAATAAGGATGCTAAACAGAGCTCCTACCAAACTTGACATTTAACTTTATTCTGAATTCACTGTGTGTGAATGAAATACTTAAAAAATAGTGTTCCGTATTGTGGGGTATTGTAGCGTTAATTAAGTTTGTCTATGACGCTATTTTAGATTATTCTATGTTACATTTATTATTTGGCAATTAAGTTTAAAATGTCTATTTGTCACACCTGACACTTGCAAAATTGCCTACATAAGCAGATTTACCAACATAGGCAGATGTTATATCGAAAAAAAAAACACACACACATAATGTATATTAATAGCGTTAAGTCGTAAGATAGCTTAAAAATAATTAAGGGAATACACAGAGAGCCACAAAAGACGACTGTGCTTTATAAACATTTGTTATATTATATTGTAAGTCAATTCTGAATTAATAAGGATGCTAAACAGAGCTCCTACCAAACTTGACATTTAACTTTATTCTGAATTCACTGTGTGTGAATGAAATACTTAAAAAATAGTGTTCCGTATTGTGGGGTATTGTAGCGTTAATTAAGTTTGTCTATGACGCTATTTTAGATTATTCTATGTTACATTTATTATTTGGCAATTAAGTTTAAAATGTCTATTTGTCACACCTGACACTTGCAAAATTGCCTACATAAGCAGATTTACCAACATAGGCAGATGTTATATCGAAAAAAAAACACACACACATAATGTATATTAATAGCGTTAAGTCGTAAGATAGCTTAAAAATAATTAAGGGAATACACAGAGAGCCACAAAAGACGACTGTGCTTTATAAACATTTGTTATATTATATTGTAAGTCAATTCTGAATTAATAAGGATGCTAAACAGAGCTCCTACCAAACTTGACATTTAACTTTATTCTGAATTCACTTTGTATGAATGGAATACTTAAAAAATAGTGTTCCGTATTGTGGGGTATTGTAGCGTTAATTAAGTTTGTCTATGACGCTATTTTAGATTATTCTATGTTACACTTATTATTTGGCAATTAAGTTTAAAATGTGTATTTGTCACACATGACATTGGCAAAATTGCCTACATAAGCAGATTTACCAAGATAGACAGATGTTATAACGAAAAAAAAACACACACACACATATAATGTATATTAATAGCATTACGTCTGTAAGATAGCTTAAAAATAATTAAGGGAATAAACAGAGAGCCACAAAAGACGACTGTGCTTTATATACATTTGTTATACTCGTATTATATTGTAGATCGATTCTGAATTAATAAGGATGCTAAACAGAGCTCCTACCAACCTTGACATTTAACTTTATTCTGAATTCACTGTGTGTGAATGAAATACTTAAAAAAATAGTGTTCCGTATTATGGGGTATTTTAGCGTTAATTAAGGCATTATGAAATTGTCAGTTAGTGACGCTCGCGCCAATAAACCTATATACATATATGGTAGTGTTTCCTTCTACAACACCTCGTGTCACTCAAAATATAGTCCAGGGCGGAGAACTACATATTTGATATACGGATATAATACATACCCAAATAGACATTGAAACACTCATCCCAAGAGTATATGATACTGTAACTATATTTTTCTATTAATCATGTTTCTCACATGAAATATTGTATAGGGAATTGACATAAGAATAGATTTGCAACAACAATGGTTATATTATTATTTTATACATATTTGTTATGTTATTGTTTTATACACTTTTTTTGTTTTAAAATATTCATTTAAGCATGAGTTTGCTTGACTGTAAATATGGTTTTCTTTCTTTCAGCCCTTCTTCAGAAACTCTAGTTGCACTTCCGAAGCTAAATCAAATGAAACAAACACTCGCAAACCCAATTTCAAGAACATTCAGAAATACAATCAACCTTTAAAGGTATTTTAATAATACTACATAAGGCATAATCCTTTCTCACAAGTTTTAAATGATTTCATAATAAAAATTGTATCGAAGTTTAGGATCGGTTATTACTTAAAATTTTCATGTTCTCTAACCATGTTTTATTGCGGGGTTTTCCTGTGGCAAAACCTCGCTACTACTCATAAGACTCATCAAACACACGCCGGTGAAAACGATGTAATAATTTGTTAATATAAAATACTTTATCTTTGTAGGGTTGCGTAAAAATCTATGTAGATATGTAGCTCATTAAAAAAAAACAAAAATAATAATGACACCTGTAGAACAACATTTCTTGCAGATGATTGACATAATTAAAACTAGGATTAGTAAATACAAGAATAAAATTAAAAGGCAACGGGCAACACTTAAAGTAGCAAATAATCTTTTAACTAATCCTGGGTTTTAAAAAATAATAGAAAAAATACCTATTGCGGCAAAAGTATTCACATTGTTACAGTTCCGAGAATATAAGAAAAAAGAAAACAGTCACCGATTTTCTGTAGATAAAAAGATTTTGGCTTTGTCAATTTTAAAACAACTTTTAAGGAAACTCTTGATAATGTCATTAATGCAAGCTATAATGAAATCACTAAACAAAAGCGAATATAAGTCCTAGGATTCATGAAAATATATTCAAATAACTCCCAAAAAAGTCAGATAACATGGAAGCGGAGGAACGATTATGTATCTTGTTATCTGACGAAACGTCCTTAAATATCAATGTTGCATGTAATGAAAGAAACGAACAAGTTATTTTGGTTTTGTGACAAATGGACAGAAAAGACAATCTGATTTCGCAGATCACGCACAAGTTTTTGCGGTGGGAGGTGTTATAAAAAATTATAAACAGCACATGCTGTTTCATAAATGTATAAAACGCAAAAGATGAAGTAACATTGTTATATTTGCATTGTTTGCTTTTTAACAATATTGTTAAAATGCAAACTGCACTACAATAATTATAAATAAAAAAATTATAATATTAATAAAAAACCTTGTTGTATGATAATACTGTTGTCTTTAATTAAAGATTGTAAATCATCTACACTACTATATAGTTAGATACTTCCGCCATACTTTTAACAGAGAATTTAATTTAGGTTTTAGTCGCCCTAGCACTGACATCTGTTCAACTTGTATTGCATTGAATGAGGGAATCAAAAAGGAAAACGATCGAGTCAAGAAAAATGAAATAATGACTGCAATTAGAGTGCCTAAATAAGAGCCAAGGCGTTCTTCAAACTGCTGCAGGAACAAAAGACGATATGATAACCTTGTCCTTTGACTGTCACAAAAAAACAGACCACTACTTCGTATTCCAAACTAAAGCGATTATTACACTCACCAATTTTACTTATATAATTTTACTACTGTGCAAGGCTCTATAGACAAGCTTAAGAAGGACACAGTCTTCACATGGACAGAATATGGATTTGGTAAAACAGGTAATGAAATTGTGTCCGACGTCTATGATCGATTAAATACAACTAATTTATCAGGCATCACCGTCATACGTTTACTTGCAAAGTGGTTTGGCGTGCAAAATAAAAACAGCGTAATATAGGTTATCTAAAGGGTTATCGGACAATGTTTCTGTCAAACGTATTAAAATAATATTTCCCGAAACTGGACATAGTTTTATGCCTCCGGATATAGTCTTCGGCAATATAGAAAAGGTTCTAAAGAAGCGAGAAGTAATCATCCTACCAGAAGAGTATTGCGAAGTTATTTTAAGTAATACGACGGTCACAAATCTAAGGAATATTGTTATGTTAGACTTCAAAATTTTGTAAAATTAGAACACATGTTTATAGTTTTAATATTGTGACAAAAGATGGCGTTGTGTTTTTTATAAAAGGGGTATCATAACGTTACCCAAAAACAATGTCCTAGGCGCATGCCTCGTATAAAAATTAATTCTTCAACCTGTCTTTAATTTGCGACAACGGTGAACATTAATCCTTCGAGCAGGATAGAAGCCCGACTGGAAGAGCAACATCCTACAAAGGGCTGTCTACAAGTAGCTTACGATAGTGGAGTTTACCAGACAAGCGTGCGACGCTGCGGTCTAGAACTAGCGTGCAGCGGGCAGGCTACAAGCAGCTGTAAACCACAGCATCAAAACGTTAGCAGTGCTGCCAAGTGTTTTTCATGTAGAGAACACTTTATCGTTTAAAGGACCGGTAATACATCAAGTCCCAAAATTGTAAGAAAGAATCCAAATTTTAACTATTAATGAAAGTTCAACTTGACACCTAAGAATCGATAATAAAGGCAGAAAAACATTTCAAAAAGGCGTCGAGCTATGGAATAGCTTATACACATTTGGAAACTAACATTTGAAGAAACTGGGGAAAACATTTTAAAACTCAACATAAAAAATAATAAAACAGAGATTATGAGGTTACGAAATATTATAAAGGGAAAATTATCTAAATCATGCGGTACATCTAAGTGATGACTGATAAATCTTGGTGACTTTTATATAATGCTCATGCAACACGTCAAGGGAAAAGAAGTAGTGACTCGTACAAAATTGCGACCACCCCCTCTCTCTATACTGCTAATTCCAAAATATCTTTGGGCAAGCAACAAAATTGGAAAAAAAAAAGAGGGAGACATGGTCAAAATTATTGAAGAATTGTTTATAGATTACAAATCCGAATTAAAAGAAAATAGTAAATTTTAAGTAAACAAACCTGTAATTGTACCTTCGGAAAGTGTTTTTTTACCCGTGTTTTCCGATAACACAGAATGGTGTAGTTTTCGAGATTTATGTACACCCCCAATACATTTGAATAGTACGCTTGATAACATGCAGAAACTACTTTCAAAACACACTCGACTGGAGAAGCTGAATAGTTAAAACATATTCCCATAACTAGTGAAAATTATGAAACAAGTTGGCAACAAATTGTATAGTTAAAAGGTTTTCAAGGCACAAAAATATAGTTGTTGAAAATTCTAGACAAGTAAAAGTGTTACAAGATGTAAGAAACGAATGCTTAAATGCATATAAAAATCGAAATATTAACATAGAAACAGGTCTTTATGTATGTTATTGCTGTTTAAAATTAAACAATGAATCAAGAAAAATGTGGAAATCTAAAATAAGTACTACAACAGATATACCTAAATTTTCACAATTTAAAGAATTTTTGAAACAGGTGTTTATAGCAGCTGAATTACAAAGATGGCGCTGCCTTAAAATTTTGTAAAATTAGAACGCATTTTTATAATTTTTATATCGTGGCAAAAAATATAGCGTTGTACGTTTTATAAACGGGTAATCAAAACGTTACCCAAAAATCATGATATAGTCGCATGCTAATGGTGCCAATGCAAATGGTGAACAATCACTATCATCATTATTAACCCAGCGGGAATTTGTTCGGGTATCTCATACCCGCCGATTTATAGAACACTAAATATTTCTTAACTGTGCGATTCCTGGAACGCGGCTGGCTCGGTAGCTGCAGAGGGTGGTACAGGAAGTGATTTTAAGCGACAGTAAAATTGTTGTGCCGGCGGGCTACACGTGTGCACATTTAGAGCGGGCACGTAATACCCAACCTCATAATTGGTGTAACTATTTTGTTTTTATTAAGTTTTCATTTTATAATAATTAATTTTCCTTCATTTTAGGTGTGTAAACCACAAAATGTCTTGTTCAACTTTTAGAATCATGTTCTAGTGATGAAAGTGGCAAACCAGGGAGTGATGGAGAAATCGATCAACATAGCGAGGAAAGTGATTCGGAACAGGACGCAGATTTTGATGTATTCAACTGTCGACAGATGATGAAAAGGCTACTAACGAGGTATGTGGATCCTATTATACTGCCAAGGATGGAACTAAATGACAAAAATCCTGTCGTCGGACAAATACCCGCACAAGATCGGAAACAGGTGCAGCTAAAAGTGTTCCAACAAAGCATGGATGTTGGAACCTTTTCATTTCAGATCCCAAGTTGAATAATATACTCATCTATACAAATAATCTGATAATCAATAGGAGAATTTTGTTTCGCGTTGAAAAACAATATCAATATCAATATCAAGACATTAGAAGAGTTGAATTCGTTTTTGGGACTTCTTTATTAAGCTGGTTTGAATCGCTGTAATAGACAGAATCTTAATCATTTGTTGCATACAGATGGCACTGGCGTAGACACTTTTCTATCTACAATGTCTCTACAGCGATTCTATTTTCTCCAGAATTGTCTCCAATTCGACGACAAAGACACAAGAGAAGAGAGAAAAAATATCCGATAACTTAGCTCCAATAGGGGTAATATTTGATACTTTTGTTGATAAATGCCCGAAACACTATATACCGTCAGAATATTTGACAATTGATGAAATGCTTCTATCATTTCGAGGCCGATGTGCCTTTCACTTATACATTCCAAACAAGCCACCAAATTATGAAATCAAAATATTTGCTATTGTTGATTCAAAAACATTCTAGAATTGGAAGTTTATGCTGGAAAACAACTCAATCATTCATTCCTACTCAGTAACAAAGCTTTTGATGTTGTCGACCGTTTAGTGAAACCTATATCAAAGACTGGTTGAAACGTAACATTTGTTAACTGGTTTACTGGTTATCCACGTATTTACTCAGAGAACAAATATTGACCTTGGTAGGTACATTTCGAAAAAATAAACCACAAGTACCCAATGTCTTCAAAAAAGGCGTGCAAGTCAGCAGTTCACAATTTGGATTCCAAAAGGATGTCACATTGGTGTTATATATGCCAAAAAAAAAAATGGTGCTGCTCATGCATCATGATACTACAATCGGTGACAGAACAAACAAAAAATGAAAATCCGAAATCTTCACCTTCTCCAACAAATCCAAAGCTGGAGTGGATGTAGCTGATGCGTTGCGTGCAACATATAATGTTTCACACAATAGTAACCATTGGCCAAGCTAATATACTATGGCTTATAGTGGGTACTATGGCAGTGATAAATGCAGTGGCCATTGTCACAAAACAAAACTTGATTTCATTTGTAAATTGGGCTCGTCTTTGATAGCAGACAGCCTCCGCAAAAGACAGAGAAATGATCGCCTTCCTAAGAAAACGCAAAAGAATAACTCTTCATTTGGGAGAACAAGTATCGATGGGGCCTCACAATAAAATGGGAAAGTATGTCAGATCTAAGAACTACTCTATTACTATATACCCTATTGCCAAAAATAAATGTAAGTCGAAGGTGTAAACATGGTCAAACTATAAACACATTTTTTCCCCATGAAATTGAATTTTTGAATCCCTTTTTTTTCATTAAGGGAGGGAGAAATCAATATGATAGAAGATATTTTTTTTTTAAGAAGAAGGGTAGTTTAACATACCTTATTTGTTTATTTAAACTGCACTAGAGTTAAAATAATGTCATACAAAGTGCAGATATTTTTATAATTGAAAAAAACATACCATATCCAGAACGAGTCCAAGACCAGGAGCGGTCGGTATCATAACCTTCTCTTTACCGAAAGCCTTTTCCAGTACAGAAGTGTCTGCGTGTCCTCGTATAACGGCTATTGCTATGGCCACCATTTTCCTTATCTGGTGCAGCATGAAGCTTTGACCCTGAGGACAAATTATTTATTTTTAATTGGTTTTTAACATTTGACCATATTCTCACCCCTAATGTTAAATGACAATGTGGGGTCTAAAACGTTACATACGCCATTTCTGTGAGTTCAATGAGTTGCTACATTTTAAAATAATTAATTTCAAAATGAACTAAATCCAATTTTAATCATTCATATAACGTGTTTAATTTTTTTTAAAGATTTCCTGTTTTTATGCAAGAGAACAAAGTTTTTAAACTTTGCAGTCCAGAAGGTTTTTAGTTATTTTTTCTTTATGATCTTCATATTTTGAGAGAAAATTACACGTGGCAGAGATGCGAATGTTAAAGTTGCTGTGTGGTGAACTAGAATGGATAAGAACCAAGATTGAATATATCAGCGGAAGTTTGAAAATACTACCAGTTACGGAGAAGTAGAGGAGTAATAGTTTGGCATGGTACGGGCATGTCATGACTGGAAATGAAAGTCACATAACTAGAAAAGTTTTGAGTATGACAGTGGACGGATATAGTAGAGGAAGACCGAAAAGGTATAGATAGATTGTGTGAAAAATGATAGGTGTGTAAAAGGTGTTAATACTGAGATGACACCTGACAGGGGAAAGTGGAAAAAAAGCATGTTATGCCGACTCTACTTAGATTGGATAAGGTTAAGATGATGATGGTTTTTGGCGTTTGACCATCAAAATAACAACATTTTTCTGAATGTATATAAAAGTACATTTTACTGAATGTATATGAAAGTAATTACGCTACTTGTAACAAAATAAAAACTTTTTTTTTGTTAATCTGTCTGTATTGTGTAATCTTTGAAATGACTGGACCGTTTTTGACGGGAATTTCACTGGCAGATAGCCGAAATTACATCAGGTGACATAGGATATTTTATTTTAGATTAACCATTACCCGCTACTTTGTTCTTAGTGGAATATACAAAACGATTGAACCGATTTTCTGGAGACTTTAAATAAAGTAGATTATTGTATTTATTTTTTGCAATTCCCCAGTAAAAAGTTATTATATCTCACCTTAACTAACAAAACGGCAAATTCCATATCGGAATGTACAAAAACCTTCTCCACCTTGAAACCCATCATGTACCTCAGAGATGAAGGATCTTGGTAATGTCTGAAATAAGAATAAAAATAATTTAAGCAGATACGTCAAGGAATTGAAAATTAAAACAATAAAATAATATTACTCAAGATACGTATGTTAAAGTAAATAAAGGCACAGGTACTTATTAGTGCATTAAGGTAAATTTTGTTGCCATAATCTGTGGAATTATTGATAGCATACTAAAGTTATTCTGCTTGAAAAAAAAAAACAAATTACTTTTTTTCTGTGAAATTATGGTAACACTTAGTTCCCTTGTATACTCCCAATATACTGTTGACTTTTTCCAACTTTTCTGATGGTATTCTATATGATTTTCTCTCTTGTAAGGTCTCCAAACTGGGTTCAAACACATAAGTGGGTAAAGTATAGCTGTATGTCCTTGCGTTGCATTTAGATTTCGAGTTAAATTTATTGGTAACGCGCTTTATGCCAAAAACTTTAATACAATCAGGTAATCTCTTGTTTATTTCTTCAGCACTTGCTTCTAGAGCTGTGGAAACAAAGAATGTATAAAGTACAAAGACAGAAAAGTTTTCTAATTACATCCATCTATATTTGTGAAATGAGAAGCAAGTTTCCACAATTATATCTTAGGGTGGGCATCACATATACTAGATGATCTCTTTACTTTATATCGTATTTTGTTTGTTGTTAGCTTATTGTGAGGCAGTAAAATAAAGTCATATCCTGAGCTCAAAAGCTAATAGTGAATAGGTGAGTATGTATTCTATATTAATCGAAAATTATATAATCTTTTACTAAATTATAATATCTATTATAATCTACAATAATATTGGTTATTATAAAACAGAGTCACTTTTAGTTTCTCTGTTTATAAAACTTTTATTTATCTTGCACAATTCTTATATTAGTTATTAGAGGAAGCCAAAGTAACTTGCTGTTCCTTATATTGTGTATGTCAAGGATTATACCACATGCCTCGCTGACCAATCACTGTCAAGGAAGCGACATTAACTAACTTACTTTTTTAGGAAACCTAACCTCAATTGTAAATTCTCTTTTTCTCTTATTTTAGAAGTATGGTGATGGTTTAAGTCAACTTTAATTCCAATTCAAACTTATTCAGTTTTCAAATCTCTTATCGATTCCCTTTGTTGGATTTAATAAAAATCTACATGACACTGGCAGAATCATAGAGTATTTCCACAGGAGCCATAGACCAAAATAAAAAATTAAAACAATCGATGCCCGCATTGTTATAAATAGATCAAGTCATAGGCTAAGATTTGGATTGCTCAACAGCAAACCACTAGTCCAGTGAAGCAGTAAAGACCTTAACAGGTCAACAGCATAGTCAGTTTGAGAAATAAAACAGCAAACCACTATGAAATTATGCTATTCAGGTAATCGTAATTACAGTACAACTTCAAAGGTCAACGAATAATCTACAAAAAATGTATAATTACTATTGTCTTTTTGTGTATTTATAAATGATGCTATTATAAATGATGGTACATTCGGCTGAGTGCCTTAAGCGCTCGCCTTAGTAGTCCGGTGAAGCTGTTAAGACCTTGCTAGGTCAATAGCGTAGTCAGTTCGAAAAAAAAAAAAAAAAAAAATGATGGTACATTATCTTCATGTAAGTCTAAGAGTTTATCCAGCTTAAACAGAAATAGCAATCAGAGGGCAGGATGTTTTCAGGCTTACTCCATATTTATAATTGTATTTTGGTCTACTAGGATACTACAATAAACTAAAAGCTAACCGAATGGACCAAAAACATATCCGATTGGTGTATAGGCTTATGTAAAACACCAAATACTAACGTAATTTAAGTGAGACAACCTGCCTAGCTGCGGAAACACCCTTGTCTGTCCTGGAACTCCTCTGAAACTGTGTATTTTGTGCATTGTTAAAATCATCCTCGGTTATGTATTTAGCTTCAAGTAATGCTTTGAACAGGTCCTCTTCAATTGTCCTTACTCCAGGATTCCTATTAATGTATAATTAATAAAGGAAATAAAAATAATGTTTATAATTACGTATCAAGCATAATGTGAAGAGACAATTATGCAGACTGGCATAACAGCGGTGACCAGCGAGGGATAACGTATCTCTCGGTAGTTGCCATTGTTTTTGGTTTGTACTGTGCTAACCATCAGGCACAATGCAATCACAGAAAAATTGAATCTCCAAACATTTGGTATTCATTGTTGTCAAAACCAAGAAATAGAAACTGACCTCTCAGTGGGATTACTACAACATCAAATTACAACTTTGGACTGAAGGCTTTGGAATTTAAGGAAGGTGATCTAAGATTTATTAATCTATTTTTGTACATAAAAAAATCGAATATTTTAATGCACATTAAACATAGATTCATCTAGTGAATCGAACTACAATACTATAAAGTTGTGATTCTTTTTTTCCTATATAGATAAAAAAATCATAGAATAATGTATAATTTTTAAAAATATCTAAAAAAAACCTCATCAAACAGAAAAAAAATTTAAGTGATCGATTTATGGATAAACCATCTTCTAGAAGTCGATTTTCTCATGACCCCACTCCACATACCAGATTTGGATCGATTTTTTTTTGTGAAGAATCCTCATCCCTAACCCTCCCTCCCTCCCTAAATCCCTCAACCCATCCAATCCCCAGAAAATAGCTCATGGTTGATATATTTTTAAAATTTTTACTTAATTTACAGACTTAGGTCTACAAAGAACATGTCAAAAATAACAATATGGGCAGACTATGGTTCTGTGATTCTGTGCAAAGTATCTGAGACTTGGGGCATGATAAGAGATGTTATGAAATGAAATTACCTAAAAGAGCAGAGCTGTGACTACCTCCGTACATAAGTCTGCTTCCTACATAACAGTTCCGCTTTATAGAAAATTTCTTAAGGGCACTTTACTATATTGACATTAAATGAAAAATTTTAAAACATCAGGGAAGTAAAATTGAAGATCACTGCTAACAATCTTGAAAGGATAAGAATAAAAACAGAACTTTATAATAAGTAGAATTAGCTAATCATACCTTTGCATACCATAATAATCCACACCACAGTAGCCCAACAGCATTGCCATCTTTTTTCTTTTTATTCTCTCACAAGGCTTTTTCTCGTCACTTTCACCATCTTCCTTTTTCGAGCTAAGTTCTTCCCATTGTCTCTTCATCCAGCGTTTTTTGAACCTAGTCATGTTTTTATTACCGACAATTTCATCTTGCTTTATTATAGATTCTTTATTCTCGTCTACCGCTATATCCATTGCAGTGAGTGGACGATTTAGTAATACTAAAAAAAATGTGAGAAACATTTTTAAAGTTGATTACAACTAGCTATACGATGTAGTGAACATTTAACATTAGATGGATTGCATGTATATTTACTCCTTCATAACATAAAAAACTTTTATACCAAAATTTATTATTTGAATATAGCAAAGGCTATGGCAGAGGCTGGAGAGTTCCAAGGACTCATTTTATTACAAGTTGTTATTGTTCCAAGTTTAAGTTAGTGATTTTTTTATAAAAATGGTATTCTGCTATCCAAAAAAAGGATGTGCCCCATCAATTTTTTTACAATAATTCACTTTATAAATCAGAACAGTCAGGAAAATGCGTTTTAAAATAATGTTTTAGTTAGATACATTGCATATAGTGGGAATATTAAACAGTAGCAGGTTGTCTCCCACTCCATGCTTGCTAACTAACCCCATATGCATAACATTACTAAATATAAAATTTTAAATATACACTATATAACCTTATATTTATAGATAAATATTTTACAGTTTAAAGCACATTAACTAAAGATATAAACAGAGAACGTAAAGATATTATATTGAATATAGATATAGACTACCTCTTTATATTTATTCTCATTTTTAGATTTTACTAGCACACAAAACAATAATACAAGCAGACTAGCCAGAGACAAGAATAATTGGACTTGTATTTCCTTGATTTTATTGGTATGAAAAGGCAAGGAAGGAAAGCACGGCGGAGGAAAACTTTCTGTGAAGGAAAAAATGCGAAAAGAATTAGAGTTTGAACAATTAAATTCTAAATTGGACATTGGATGCAATATTATGATAATTTTTCAGAAGTACACCGAACCAGAACACTCGAATTTTTAATCGGTTACACTAACAAAAAATAGTATACAATACGAATTACAATACTAACATTGTTCTCTGTAAATAAATATAACAATCGTTTTTTATCAGAAGTAACACATAAAAATAAGAAAAATGCACAAACACTAAAACAGTTATCTACGCCCATGTGTGAATTTTACCTCTTGTAACAGGATGCCTCGGTAGAGTTATTCTCAATTTACTAACAAATAATCTGAATAATGACACTGACATACCTAGTATTGAATATAACAAATAATTCAACTGGAGTGTCACACTTTGTGAACTTTTTATATAAAATTCGGTGGTCGGTTTTAAGAAAACGGTGCCGCCGTTAGAAGAGCATCAGCGGCCATGCTTTTCACAGCCTGTGATGTTTTTTTTATTTTGACTGGATACAAATCCTTTGATTCGTAAGTCCATATGATGGATTATGATGGTTATTTTAGTTTGACGAAGTTTCAATACGACTAGGAGAATCTATTATTGAACATTGTCGGCTCCAAAGTCTAGTAGTTCGGAATAAAAAAACTTGACAAAAATATTTTATATTTAATATTGCTATTTTGTTTACAGAAACGACTAAAACGCTGTTTATATACAGTCAGCTACAATATTTTATATTTAAATAATTGAAGATTTAAATATAATTTACATCAGTGTGTTAAGCATTAAAAAATTAGTAAACTTCATTAAAGAAACAATAGATTAGGATTAAATGAAATAAGGATAGTCAACAATTACTACAGTACATATATTTGCAACTGTGTATAATAATAACATCTTAGTAGATCACCTAAGTGGATAAATCATAGAAATCGGACGTGTGAATCTTAAAAATATTTATATTCCTATTATTGTATATGCAACTACCTAATCTTATAACATTTTGCTTGCGTACATCACGCATGCTCTAGTTGTACGCATGCGTATGTCCTCCCAAGTAATGAATAAAAGATTTAGATACAAAAAATGGGTTGACGCAATGCCGTAAAAATGAGAGGTGGAAGTTCAGAACGTCTGGTCGTGAGGTCTTCTCGTCGCAGAGGCGAAACACGTGCTAAATTAACCAGATATATCACAATAGTCTTAGTCACCATATTAGGAGGGGGCGGTTCAGCGCTGCTATTTCTCGTACCTCTATACGCGGACCCAGCACTTAGTGCTTTAGCGGCAGATTTCGACCCGACACCAGCGGAGTGTATTACCGAAAGACGTGACGATCGGCTTGGCTTGGACAATTGTACATGGGCGTCATGCAGAGAAGGCTGCACTAGCGACGCATACAAATGCACTCAACTCCACGTCAAATATAAAGCACATACTGAGGAATGGCATCCGGCTATTTTATTTGTAAATATTAAAGGCTGCGGATACCCACCTGCAGTCGACTGCGAGAATTTTACGACTAATTTCGGATACGTGGGAGCGAAATATCCATGTTACTGGTCGCGTGCGGACGCAACTGTAGTGGTGCCGCGATGGTCGAGAGGCGAACAAGTGGCTACAGTGACCAGGACCTTGGCTTTGCCCCTGTTTTTGTCTGGATGTGCTGGTATCGGGCTCTGCGCGTTGCACTGCGAGTGTAAACCGCGTCGTCGCCGACGGCCACCGCGTCGTCCTCCACGCTTACCAACCTTATCACCAGATGATACTTCAGTCTACCGTCTGGCTTAATTATCTTCCGAGCAGTTTAAACCTTTATAAATCAGCACAAAACTATATTTTCATCCTTTTGGATAATATTGAGTGTAAATAAAACTGTGTAAATAAATTATGTTTCATTGTCGCACCTTCTACGTAAATTATTGTGAATCATGTGCAAACAGAATTTAATGAGAAATTTGAAAATATTGAAAAAGAACTCATAAATATATGTGTTTCATAAAACATCCTCGAATAAGATTCGCGTTTTTTCGATGTAAAGTTACGTTAAGAGAAATAAGTTTGTATGATCTCTGACAGAAATCCTAAAATGTTATTTTTAATTTTTCATGATATAAAAATTCGTCTGATTTTAACTGACAATAATATTGATGAACAGGTTATTCACAATTTAGTAGCGTCTCAGAGTTTAAGGTTATTTTCCAATTATTACAAAAAGTTATAAATATATGCTTTTATATCTCGTGTCAACAAAATTTGAGGGCTTGATCCTTCATGGTAAAGCCTGGCTTAGTGTAATGTTACGGGGCTAGGAAGTCAACAATATTGATTCAAATGCTATGATATAAATATACATGAAACAGCTTTATAAAATATGTTAAATCATTCATTAATTTTAACTTCAGTTGCGTTTTAATTATGCAAGTTTTAAAAAGAAAATGTAAGGTATATAATAAATCTCTAACTAATACACTGGAATATTTTATGCAAGTATTTCTTTTTTCAGGTTAGCGTTTTGCTTTATTTATTTTATAGTCATATTTTGCCAAAGAATTTATAAGTTGTTTACTTATAAATTCCTTGTATTTTGCTAATTAAAACACTAAAGTATCGATAATATCGAGTTAGTGTGATATCGTTTATCGATAATTTATGCTATCACCATAAATTTATCGATTTTTTTTATATTGACGACCCAGAATGTGATTGTTATTAAAATTGGATACTTTGCAAACAAAATTATTTAACATTACCAAACTATTATTTACTCAAATCGACGATTGAAGGTGACTGTTTATAATAGGTAACTTTTGAGGATTTATTTCTGTAATGAATAAAAACACAAATAAAGTAGTAAAATATTTATTTTTAAAGGTTTATAATGTGCTTTTAACATTAGAGTACAAAATCATTTCGAGTACCGCAGAATTGTTTATTATAGGATGAATTTATAGTACCTCGTTCAGTCTTCGTTCCATATAAACACACATTCATTGAATTTCTCAAATTGTAACATTTTATCATATGTATCTTCCGCGAATCGATTATATTCGATTATATTATTACTATTGCGTGTTATTAACAAAATACGCATAAAGTTGTTTTCTTTGAACATATTTGTTATCTTTCGACTTGCGAAAAAGTGATTGTTTTGTATTCCATTATGATCAATCTTTAAGTATTTTCCCTTCTAATTTATTAAACCATAAGGAAGTGTTGTAATATCAACATTACCTTATTTAGGAATCACTCTTAATATTGTTTTTAAAATAAATCTATAAAGCATTATAAATTATCTATAGACATTATTTATTTCTTTTATTTTGTTCAGATAAACACGAGAAGTATATACCAATCAGTTTTGCCACAGTTATCAGATAATTTTTACTTTTCGTTTTGTTACTTTTCGAAAAAACTGAAATTACACAAAAGTTACGTCTGTTATCCAGTTATTTTTGAAACCCACTGCTGTTACGAATGCAATTATTACTTTTTGTTGTCCTAATAGGTTATCGATTACTAACAGAATCAAATTGTATCGTAAACTTTGGCAGATAATAAAGAGAGGGCATGCTCAGATTAAGTGATCAGGGAACTCCGTGAACCAATCTAATTTGTAATCACTTTAATATATTCAGTGGATGGTTGTCATATCTTATAATCCCAAGAAAAAGAGCGTAAAAAATTGCCCTAATAAAATCAAGTACAATTCTGATCTTGTACACACAATTTATTTTCGTTGACATATTGTATATTAGAAATCTCTTTGAAATAATAATGTGACTGGTATATCGTGTAGTTAGATATCTAAATTAATAGTTTGGTTACGAAACCGAAAACACAATTTTTAAAGCACAGAAAGACCATACCAGAAACAAAGAAGAGTAACACCAAAAAGACAGAAAGAAAATTCGAGAACTTAAACTTCATAGTAAAACTAGAAAGGAACCAACATTATGCGTATCGTGTTAGATATGAATTCTGCAAAAAGCGTTAACGTATTTAGAAAGCACCGTTAACAATCCTATTACATCAATTGTACGAGCGAAACGCGGTTAAAATCTGAAGGCACACATAAATAGTATGTAACTTTTATTATATTCTATTTCATTTTTAATTTTTTGCGTTTGTAACACCAAAACTATTTACATAAATTTTAAGGTTAGAAAACGAAACTTCATATTGTTAAAACCGCGTCCAAACTAATAAGTACTAGACGTGAATGATTTCATTAAATTGAAAAACAAAATTACTTCCATTCATCTATGTTCATGTTACACAGATAAATTTGTATGAAAGTTCGCGGCATAAATATTTATCAATGTAGACGACGCGTCACTTTTGACTTTTTCGTAAGGCATTCTCGTAACACTATGTAAAAATATATACGTAGATTTACATTCCCTTCTTATTTCATCATATTATTATGCCTTCAAATTAAAATTCTAAGTGAAAATATTTACGCCATAAATAATACAAAACATTGGTACATAGAATTTAAAAAAAGAACTGAAAAATGATTGGTAACTACTAACAACGATCAGGTGAGAAATTTTCAACCTTTCTATAACAGAGACAACTAAAAACATCATAATAAGGCCACGGTTTTCTCTTTCAAAAAATACATTTTTATTCACTAACAATTTCCTTCCCTCTGATATTATATATCTACAATCAATATTGTTTCATATTTTGAGTTTTTAGTAAACATACATTTAAAAGACTTCATCGTAAAACGATTTTTTTTTTAATATTACATTATAAAGACCACAGATATACTGATTGAAACATGAAACAAAGAGTAATCCATAATGAGGTTACAACCAAAATTATACTCTACATAGTCACCATTTGACAAAATAAATAAGTTCATTTTCGAGAAAACACAGCAGCCTTTACAAAATTAAAAGATAACATAACCATTGAATCTCAAATGTGAGCAATATAAACATAAAAAAACAAAAGATTCTTTCCCATAATAACATCCTATTTACTTGTAATTGTTTATGAAATAAAGAAATATATATATAACGGAAGATATTTTACAGTGTACTCAAGTAGTCAAGTTTTCTTGCTTTTCTTTACAGAAAGAATGTGAGGGATGTCAGTGGAACCAACTTTAAAACAAGGTTTAATGTCTTTTTAAAATAAACTATTTCCATTATGCGGATACACAGAATTTTATCGTTTATCAGAAGTAATTAATAAAACATAATATATAATTAATATACATATAAAACACTTCTGCAACTTTGAAGTAGGGAGGATTCAAAATTTAATTATTTTTTTTCAGGCTTAAAACTTTAAACATTGCTTAGATAAACTGGAGTCCATAAAATATAGATTATTTTGTACAGTTGTAATATTTTAATACTGTTCTTTCAACTATACCACTGATCATGTGTTTAAAAGTAAACAATGAAAGTAGATCGATTTGAAAAAGAATGCATCACAACCTGCGTTTAGATTGCCCTACTTGTAGTTTCAATCAATCATGAGATTGAAAGCCTATATAAATTCTACATAAACAAACTATAAAATAAATAATTACAAGTAAATGGAATCAGTAAATGTATGTACAATAAAATCACAAACAAATTCGATTTATAATATTTCTTCACATAAAAATCGAATCCGCAATAATTATCTATATATTCTATAAATAATATAGACTTCCTGTGTAATATATAATAGCTACACATTTTTCATACTCAAGGAACTTGATTTTAATGATGGTTCATTTTAGAATTGATTTAGAATTTGACAAACTAAGGCCTGTGATATATTTTTGATTCTAATTACAAATTAAACATAACTTACTTTGACCCTTTTTAAATTAGGTACGGAATCCTAACCAGTCTCTCAGAAATAAGTTCTTTTTCAACTGAAAATAAAGTCAGGGTATAAATTTAGTCATATAAAAATCATAAACCGAGTCGTTTTAACAACACAACAAAATACAATAAATTCATACCTGTGAGGGTATAATTGTCCACCAAAGTAAAACACTTTGGTAATCACAGTCACCTGACGACATTAAATCTATGGAATAAAACATGACGTGTCAAATTGTGAAACATTTATAGCAGCAGGTCGGACCGACTGGGGGCGTGGCGACGGGTCGCCACGATATATGATTTTGAATTTTTGTATTTAATTAATATAAATGTTTATTAGATATACAGTCATCTTTTGCAAAAATTCTTAATACTTAATTTTTGATTTTGCCATATTTATTTCCTTTCGTAAACTATCGTATTATGTATATTACCTATACAAAGTAATTTCAATGTATCACATCTGCCAGGCGTCCTGCAACGGCTCACAATTTTTTTATATATTTTGTGCGAGAATGTTTCACACTAATTTTAGTAATAAAGGTTGCCAATCATACTATGATATTATACATAGTAATGTACTATATTTCAGATCTTCCTGTGACAGTGCATGCTTTTGCAAGTATGATATTAAATTTAATCAGTTGCAGGAGATTTTTTAAAATATATCAATCACTTTACATTGAAATCCTATTCAATTTTCAAATGAAAAGTATATTTTATGAGTTATGGTTCACAATATAGTTTATATTTGTGTTTTAGACACATGTTAGTATGTTTTCCTTTTCAGTTTATTTAAAACATGTCACTGCATATGCAGATTACATATAACATTTCGTAATGTAACTGGTATATAATTTTTAAAGCATTATCAGTATGGAGAAATATTATAGTGACGTTGGATAAATTCTTGCTATTATATGACATTTTGATGTAGACAAAAATTGTTAAATAATGCAGTGTAGGTTTCTTTATATAAAAAAGTGGCAAAAACTTTTGTTGTTTTTTTAACTCTTTCCACACTTTAATAATGGAAAAAAGTTGGAACCCGAACATTGTATGAATAATATTTCAAATTTGGAAGAATGAACTTAAAACTTGGGTAGAATTTAACCGACATTTTAAAAGGTTAATGAAGTAATATCCTAAATTTTTAAAACTATTGTTATTTTTCAGAAACTATTAACACTTTGTGATATGATTATGCCTATAATGTTACTCATGCACACTGCATATTTAAAAACAAAAACGTATATATTGTCGTACTACGAATAAAAGCAGATTTTATGGTCATTTATATTTTTTTCCTTTGCAACACTCAGCACAAAAGTATTGGGCTATGAAGTTAGTAACGAAATGTTCTCAGTCTGAGACTTACTTCATACACACATACATGTTTGATACATATCATTCTGACATGTTAGAAAAGAACAGATAAAAAAATCGACTGTCATTGTCAAAAACCGTCATTTTTTTCCAAACACGTCATGCTTTATGCCCACGCTACGTTACAAATTAAATAGCATTAGCTAAATCAAGATCGATTTTGCAATTGGCAAAATACTAAACACTTTCAACTGGCAATTCGAGACTTGATATAGAACAAAATCGATCTCGCAATTCGTTAACTAACTAACACGAATTAAACAAAATAAAAATAACACGACAATCGAGAAGCCGCATATTAAAATCGATTACAAAAAATAAATAAACATTGAACTTTATCCATGAAAATTATTCGTCAAACGAACTTCGAGTGCACAGCCTGCGATAAATTAATCGACATCTCGATTGTTTATTGCTATATCATTATACTAAATAACGAGTAAGTGAGAACAGTATGATCATTATTAATCTTTTTTTTTTAATAAAAAAACTGTATTACAGAGTCCAGTATAAGTACTACATTACACTTCGAGCCTTAGAAAGAGATAGTCGGTTAGATTCAGCTTCGTAAAGCGTTGTCTTTATCACTCGTAGGTATTTCATAGATAAAAGAATGTTGACGCATCGTGCGGCAGAGATGAAACTATAGAAATGAAGTTATTTGGTTATCTCTTTCCAATACTCGATATGTCAATACTACCGACTAACGTATTTAGTTACTATTGCAATATATAGTAATGAAATAGGAATGAGTCAATAATGCTTGCATTATTAAAGTCACAAAACCAATAGCAATCATAATATGACAAGAGTATTTTGCGTATAGACCTCGAATGAAATTAAATTTTTAATACAATTATGACAGTCCACAATGCGAAAATATTAAACAATTGTAATGTTGTTTTTTTTTTGTATTGTTTATTTCCTCAACAATTTTATAGCATTTCAGTGTACCAAAAATTGAAATTTTTAAATAGAGGATGATAATAGAAGCTTGAAATCAACAGAGGAAATTAATGTATATAAAATAGGTAGGTAAATAGGTGATAATATAAAGTATTTTTTTAAATAAAACTTGATATACTGTTCTCCATTACCAACTTAACAATGCAAAAAAGCTTCGCCTCTTCATTTAAGAGTTACATGGAATATGTAATTAGCCTACAATTTAAATACTAATCATTAATACTTTTGATCACATATTATTTATTGTTCAAGCAGTGTTGGATATAGTATCAAAACATATGTAATCAAATGTAAGAACAATCATTGCCTGCATTCATGAATAATATATATCACAATATTCAATTTAATTAATGACATGTTACTGGCTGTTGAGATTTGTAATAGATATGATAAAGGAGGGTAATACTAATTTCGAATATGTACTTATTTTAAAAGAAATATATTTATTGTCTATGATTTTTTTTTGCCATCAATAATTCTAATTTAATTTTTTTTTGTATCATTATTACAAAGTTTAATGTAGAAGAGAGATAGATATAGTTTAGAGAGTATAAAGAACAAAAAAAAAAGAATTGTTGAAGGACAATTTATTTATATTGCTGTCACATTTTCTGTGATAAAAATACCGCTATTCCCTAATACACTTTTCTTACAAATCCCACACAACCAATGCACACAAACTTTTAACTAAACCCCGAAATTCATGAACACAGACCGGACTAGACACAATCATAGAACAACTTGAGACATTTGTGTAGTCAGACGATACCTCTTCCTCTCGAGGTCTATATTCGAATCCAGTCCACGCTTGACCGCAACATTGGTCGTGAGTCCTGGCTCTAAACTGGCATCGATTAACCTCCTAGACCTACAGTACCGATAATCTACTGGGTTATTGACCCTCTGTAGGGTCAAATCGACAGTTGGTAGCCTGAAGTAGTCCTGCTGTACAGTCACATCGGGCAGGTTTGACTCGTCTAAATCTAAAACGGAGTACGAGGAGTCCGGTCTGTCGATGGGACGTTGCCTGTATACATCGTTCATACCTCTTGACGAGGCGCTGGAGGTGCTGGAAGCCGGTGATACGTGGAAAATCGGTGAAGTAGATGGAGTCTGATTCGGTGAAGTCCTCGCACTGCTGTATCCTTGATCGATTTCGGAATCGACAGACGTCTCACGCGATTTCAGTATTTGCATCATCCTGTAAAAGGGAATTTTGTATGTAATTTTGTCTGTTAACAAAATTCAGACCGTGCTGTTAGAGTTTGTGAATCAGGTAGTCGCTTCGTTGGATAACCATGTTTATGGGATATCAACCGTTGTGGGATATCGACCGATGCCGCTAGATAAGCGTCGTCTTTTCGGCCTTTTCTCATCATTAGTTTAAACCCAAGGCTTCGCTCGCTTTAAGATAACATAAATTAATGTATTATAAGTGATAATGTAAAATAGATATAGATGAGAGATAGATAATACTTTTTTTAGATAATACTCTACATATTTTTTAGTATCGTTAATAACATCCATACAGAATTTTATATGATTGGTTAAGTAGTTAAGAAGTGAAAGCTTAATAAACAAGCCCTTATAACATTAGCGGGAACAAACAGACAGACACCAAAACTTAAATTTTTCTTATTATACTGTTTTATATTTACATTAAAAAAGAGACCTATTTTATTTATCTATATAGATAAAATGATAGGTCTGCTGTTGTGAGCGCATCACGCAGCAATTACTGGATAGTTTTCATAAAAAAAAATTTTAGTTTCACTGATTAGACATTCCTCTTTATTTAAAAAATATATTATGGTAGCTTCATTTACTATAAAGTTTTAAATAACTACGATTTTTATAAGTTAGTAGGTATTCAACGAGATATGAAATGGGGCAAGCGGTATAGTATGCATTGCATAGGAAAGGGGAAGTAAGCAGATATCATTGTTTACAGAATATAAATTAATTTTTTGTTTTTTCTTCTGTACTTAAAATATATTGTTAAGACAATGATCAACACAGACAAAGTCGAGGGAATCAGCTAGTTTGTCAAATATAACAAAAACGTGATGTGCATGCAATAGCTAACTGTATTCTATCAGTTCATATCATTTGCAGTGCAATAAAATTGTTAACGTCTAAATGCGTCTCACGTTTTATGTATGAATTATTTCAAGTACATAGTAATCTAATAAGCACATATCCTAACAATTATTCAGGATATGTATCGAAATATATCTTTCATAATAAAGAAGAAATCACTAATTTATTCTGTCACGTGACCAGAAAAACCAATCGTAGCGTGTTACGTCACTCCTTCCGAAACATTGCTTTGACGTTTACATTATGATTAGGTTAGGTTAGGTTAAATATATTTTTACCCATAGAAAATGTCGTTTGTTAACCAACCATATAATCATATGTAATAACATAACACCATACATGTAAAGAAGCTGTTGGTTGTCAAATCCAACAAAAATACTACAGTTTAAGCATAATAGTTTCCTTAGGATACCCCGAGTTATATCAAGATACACTTAGAATATAGTAAATGTCATACCATAATTTAAAAAAGAATGTTTTGCATCATAATTATTTCAACCTGAAATAGTTAAATAAGCCCATCACTGCATTCACGAGTGAGCGATAGAGACATAGAATAGACTGACTATTCACAGAATACAGTGTTAATTGGTTTTAATGTTTCTTTTTTTTCTCTTTCTGTTACTTTGCAAATTTTTTAGCAAAGTAAATTTTTTAAATATGTAAAATAGTTCAATATTTAGTTCTATTATAATTTAATTTATTGTTGGAGCATGCTGTGCTTGTCTCTAAATATGACTGCATTTATATTCAATCACAAAATTCCTACTTTTCATATATTTGCTAATGTACTGTCATGTTGACGACCCTAAAATAAATAAAAATAATAAATAAATGAGATTAGTATATATGACTTACCGTTGCAAGAGCCTAGCGATGGGAGCCACGGCAGCTGCTTGTCTACCAGATACTGAGCTCAACCACGACGGCCAAGCAGCCAGACCTAGCTCGGCTCGAGCACAGGCCACGCAAGCACATCCGACGTCCACACATTCCACCACCTTCAACCTCACATCTGGAAGTTCAAATGCCCTATTACACTGTGCCCATACTCCAAATACATCTTAAAAAAAAATAATAATAAAAGATAATTTCACAGAACAAGAATGTATATAGCTTAAAAATCAAATTTACTTATTACAACATTAAACATGTACTAATAAGAATGTAGTATGAATAACACATTAACAGATGGCGTTACAACATATCTAGCAGTTTGTATACACAAGTCAAAACACAAAATTTCACCTTAAATTCACTGAATTAGCACTCACCGGACAAGGTAAGGTCCAGGTAAGCGTCCAGCATCTTGGCACCATCCCTCTTAAACCTCCTGACGAATTTCGGGTGTCTAGTTGTCAAGTCGACATCCGTCACGACATACTGAGCTAGTAACGCTGCAAATGTCACCGGTGTCGGACAAAGCAGCCTCCACCGGACGTGCTGTCCGACCATCCATTCTAACTGTCTGAAGGTTTTACCGCATAATTGGACCCCGCTGATCTTTGCCAGCGTCTTTAAAGTCGGTGCTCTGCTAAACTTCTCTTCGCTTTTAGCTGCAAACGGCAATGGAAAAGTTATAAAAACAAATGTGGCAACACAGGGAAATGGTAACAATCAAGTCGTTACATTTTAATCATTATAATAATAATAAATAATAATTTATTGTGCAAAAAAGTTTTACATAGATTGTTTACAAAATTAGAATGTCACTGACGGCGCCAATTTACGTTCACGTTGACGTCCGTACTAGTTTTGAGACTGTATCACAGGCGCCAGCGCAAACTCCGCTAATTTTATGAAAATGATTGATTCAAATAAGATATTTAAATTTTTTAAGATTTACAATTTTAATACACCGTGAAGGTAGTAAAAATTTTACCGTCCATACGAGTTTTATCTTTTTTTTTTATGGTCTTCAAATTTTACATGTATAAAAGTTGAAGAATTAAAAAAACTGAAAAACTTATGAATGCCTAAAATCGGACTTGGCTCATTTTGAAAAAGTGGACACATATATGGCAACAACTTGCATCTCCTGCCGCTGGCTGGTTGTATGCTCTTTCACAAACCCTAAAATTTAGCAAAATAGCGACAACCGTAAGCTTCTGTAGAACCATCCTTATACACTATCGTTGTGGAATAGGTTATTCAATACAGTTTTCTACCAGATTTACGACATGGGGCTGTTCAAAAAAGAATAGAAATATGCCCTTCAAGGACGGCAATACAATACCCCTGGTGTTGCAGTTGTCCATAGGCGACAGTGACCATTTAACATCACACGGACATTTTTTGTTTCTCGCATAAAAAGAACTGAATAATCAATTACTTCTATTTACCCAGTGTTTAATATTATATATATATATATATATATATATACTGTTTTATATCATAGGAGGCAAACGAACTGGTGGGTCACCTGATGTTAAGTGATCTCCACCGTCCATAGACACTTGCAACACGAGAAGTGTCGCAAATGCGTTGCCACCCTGTGTTTGAGGGAGGAGGAGTTGGGGAGGAGAAGTTGGGAAGGGGGAGAACGGGAGGCGAGGTGGGTTTATCCGGCGCTCTCACTGACCGAACGAAACGCAACAATGTAAGCACTGTAACTTCACGTAGGTATTCTGTGAGAGGGTGGTACTACCCCGGGCGAGCCGACCCATTCATGCTAAAACCAGTAATAGCTTCAGCGTGGCTCTACCACCTGAACAATTATTCAGGGTTTTCAATGAAAGAAAAAAATCCTGATGAAATGTTACCATGGTGTGTGCATAATATATTTCCCTTCTGACCAGTTACCACTCTCAGATTGAAAACCTGTTGCCATGCAACTGTAGGTATATTCTAATAGCTGCACTTGAGAGACAGTTCTCCTTTAGATCTAGCGTGTTACCGTTTTAGGCCACATTGTGGCAACACATAAAGGATATAAAAGACACATTTCCTGACATTTTGTGGACAGTGGATTATGTGGTCTGTTATTAGTATGTATAAACATACTCTACTTATTTTTTCATTGTAGCACAGCTAAGTGACTATGGCATGAATACAAAAACAATGGCGACCATCGAGATACGTACTATTGATCACCTGTCACCGCTGTCATGCCGGCCTGCGTAAATGTCTCTTCACATTAAGCCTGAAGGATCCCATGTTATAGGAAGGGGGAACACACTGGCCGGGACATTGTTCCACAGTTTCACGGTACGGCAAAGGTAAAATTTTCCGAACTTTTTAGTTCGTGCGCAGATAAGATTTACAATAAAACTGTGACTTCGAAGCTTTCTATGCAAAACTTGAAAGTTAGCGCTGGAATATCTTCCTAAAGAATAAAAAATCCGGAAAACTTGCCTCAAGGGCTGTTTTGAATATTTGGTTTAAATGGTCTCACCTGCTAAACTGAGGCACGCTAACGCGACATGAGTGAGTCTGTCGGCACGAAGACGATGTGCATCCATGAACAAGTCAAGAAGTGACACTGCTGAATGTAGTGTTGCGATAGTGAGGCCGAGCTTCTTCGTCACGTCTCGAAGCTGCTGGACGAGGGTACCGCGGAACTCCAACTGTGGGGATAATAAAAGTTCAAATCATCTTCAACACCGTATGACCGATCTCTATGAAAATTGATTTATTTTCATAGTTTTGTGTGCTATCCATTTCATGGATACTCGTCATTGAGTACTGCTGTAGCGCATAAATTTATTAAAGCTAGTAGTATTTACTAGCTGAGACCCACAACTTCGTCTGCATCGTTTATTATCTTCATTGTTTTGTTATATCTCATTATAGGCAGCATTTTCGACTAAAGCTCCCAGGCGGCTTGAGTTCTTCCCACACTTCCAACAATTATCGTTATATTTCAACAAATTTACACAAAATCTTGACAAATTATACACCTAAACCTTCCTTGTGAATCACTCTAAATATTAATCAAAAGCGCATGACAATTCGTTCAGTAGTCTTTGAGTTTATCGCGAACAGACAGAAAGACAGACAGACACGACAAAGGAAAGTTTTATAATATGTAATAATAACAAATAAAAAGCAGGTGCGAAGCCACAGGCACATCTAGTAGAGCATATCTTTCATGTCTCTCATAATAATTGTCTTCAGTTATTATCAATGTAAATATCTTAATATATATATTTCTTGTGTGCGTGTGTATGTGACTGAACTCCTCCTAAACGACTGGACCGATTTTGATGAAATTTTGTGTGCGTGTTCGAGTGGATCCGAGAATGGTTTAGATTCACAATTGGACCCGGTAGGTGGCGCTGCGGTCGACTTTTAGGATTTTTTTGTTTTCAAGGTAGGACAACGTCCGCCCGGTCCGCTAGTATTAATATAAATATTCGTTTAAATATATGTATATTATTTAATTTTTTTCTTTCCATCACCCTTTTCATAACTTTCTTTCCTAGACGTTCCGTTCGACTGAAATTTTGTCAATTTGTGATCTAGAGACTTGCAATTTTGAGCATAACACAGGATTAGATAGAATGTAGGAAAACGAAGAAAAATGAGAATTGTTTATTTCAGATACAAATAGAAACTAAAATAAACTTTAAAATTTAATCATGAAATTTCACACACACGAGAGCAAATAACATAAAATTGATAATTTTTCGTTCATTGTAAGAGCTGTGTCGCAGTGCATTATGAAAGTATAACTAATAAAGCTTATTATTTACTCGTGATTCGATTTTTGTCCTAATACAGTCCTATACAATAATAGAGTTGACGTGTGCTATTATACCTGTGGGCGACTTGCTCTTTATCTAGAAGTCAAGGTATCCTATATTTTTTATTAATAAAAATGACTTCGTAAGCGTGGTACTTATTCAAATTTCCGATAGACCAACCGTATTTGTAGTTGTTTGGGCGTTGCAATATGTCGAGCATGATGCAATATGCATTTTACTTCTTCCGTAGTGACGGAGTTAAATGTTACACTAAATTCAATAAATATATGAGTCGTTACTTATCAAAATGAGCTAAATTCAATTCTAGCCACTCCTGATATTTTACGTTATTTTTTTAGGTTATTCCAAGTTTGCACATGTAAAATATGAATGAACTAAAAACCTTATGAACGGTAAAATTTGAACTACGTTTTCGGTGTATAAAAACTGGAAATCTTAAAAAAATTAAACATGTTATAAGAACGATTACAATGATTTTCGCACATTTTGAAATGTGACGACAGATATAGTAAATGCAGAGATTTCGATACGAGATATGACTATATACATTTGTAATTTCTCATTTCTTTTTTAGGTTCCGTGACGGAACAATAATGCTTTTCGACTAACATTTATAGAGTTATGTATCTTTTAAACCGTAAAAACTAACCGCTTGCAATTGTCACAGCAGATATATATTATTATTAACTATATTTTAAGAAATAAACGAAACGCCGCCAGATATAAATTAATTTAAAAAATCACTACTCTTTCCATCAAAAATTACAATTAAAGACAATCGTTTTTTTAAGTGACCAATCAAGTCCAGCCAAATGTGCAAACTGACGTCCACTATAGTACTCAATTTTCAATTCGATAGTGGTGACACGGACGAGGCCTAGAAAACTGATCTCACATTACGATTCGATTGCATCACTACATTGCTTTCCACCGAAAGTTCGAGAACATTGTGGTAAGCCCGAGCCCACGTGTTTTTTAATGTGGAACCTGATTGCGCAACCACCGCGTGACCTTTATGGATTTGGTTAAAAAGGTGAACTTTCTCTAACAACAAAATAAAGGGGAGTAATTCTTAACAAAATTTCATCATTCGTGCGCCCCACAAATAATCACGTCACAGAAATCGACTTTGAGTGAATTTTTATTATACGTGATGCAATATTGAGTATCAAGGGTCTGAAAAAAAATGTAATGTATGTATATACATATAATGAAAATGTAGTTCGTTTGAGGCTCAAACACGTCAAAACTACAGAACGTATCTATATAGGATCAATGATATTATAACTTGACAGTTTCGCCCCTTGCCAGTTTACATCTACGCCACCAGTACATATCTGCGTACATGTGGGCCAGCAGGTCCCAAGGTGGGGAGATCGCCAGTAGGCACGCCGCTTCGTACGAGATTGTACGATACCCACGGATAACCCTGACGGCCTTCACTCTTTGCAACTTCCACAGTACCGCAGAAGCACTGACCGTCAGGGTCTCGTGCCATACCGGGGCCCCATACATTATCATGGACCTAACCACCCCAAAATACAGGGATCAGCAGCAAAACGACAAAGTGTCAATCAAATCCAAAAAATAAGTAAGCCTAGGACTATTTACGAAAAATTCCACATCGAATAGTTATAGTTCTATACAATGATGTTATAACTAAAAAGCTGTATATACGTTACCTACATGATATTTTGACAAAACGAATGCCACGATAACGCACACATACGTAAATTAATATTGTAACGACACATTGGCTTAGATAAAATGTGGAAGTAAGATGACATATTTCAATATCGATGGTGAAAAAGAAATAGTTATATGTTGCTTAGATACGGGCGGATTGCCAGGGCAGCCGTCAAAAATAAGTTAGCTAGCCAAGTTTTTACAAGGCGCTGTCGAAAGGCTTGTGACAGTATCTACAGCTTTTTAGTTATAATATCATTGTATATGACTATAACTATTCGATGTGGAATTTTTCGTAAATAGTCCTAGGCTTACTTATTTTTTTGGATTTAATTGACACTTTGTCGTTTTTTTTAATGCCCAACGATTGGGAATGCCCGCAAGTATGATCGCGTGAAATATAAAATTACGTTCACTCTAATTTCAACACAAAAATAGATTCAAGATATTGAAGATTTTTTCAAGTGATTTCTATTCAAAACAATCATTTGGTATATTATAAGTAAATATATTATTTATTTATAAGGTAAAATATAGTAATATGGTGTACTGACCCTTTCTAAGTATTTAAAAAAACAACATGCTCCATACACTGCCTAATAATCTAAAACATCTAATGCTGAAACCAAAAAAGAGAGTTGTATATATATATATATTCTTTTATTACTATTAATTATTTTTTTATATAAAAAAATATTTCTCTCAACCTCTTAGAGATTTAAACCCCCTTATACATTCCTAAACTGTTACAGATTGTTTTGAAAATTGATAATTGTGAATCTTTAATACCTACTAACATATCTAATTGATTACGAAAAACGTATACAATATTTTAAGTTGGGCTTATCAGGAATTTAGTTAATAAAACATAATAAAATCACGAAAAATAGGTCCCAACTTTAACAACAATAAATAAATAAAGACAATAAATAGACTCCTTTAAGAAACGTATGTCCTCTTTTAATATTACGCCATGGTCATCGCTATATGTCATCACGTGGGGAACAAAAACATTATCGGTGTTATCACAAAAAAGTTAAATACGTATTGAACCCTGGCTTTAAAAAGGTCTCATATTAAATGCACCGCGCTCGCTGAACGTTCGCCATCTTGCTTTTTTGTTTCGCTTTGATTACGTTAGGTTAGACTTGTGAAAAAGGATAACGCGAACTTGGCTCGGGCGAGCGCGGTGCGTTTATTAGGAGACTTTTTTAAACCAAGTATTTAATACGTATTTAACTTTTTTTTAATAACACGGTATAGGTTTATGTCGATTAATCATTTTTAATATAGACAATTTTAATTAATTTCGCATTTTAAATGCTTCGAAATGTTCAATTGTTTTTTCAATTCTACTCAATATCTTTGTTATATTATATTAGTAATTACCAATATATGACGAATTCCCAAATATTCCATACAGATTATATACAAGTAAAATGATACAGATCTGATTTGTGCGCGAATTACGCAAAAATTACTTATACTAATATTTTGACTAAATTTGGCCCTTATCTAGAGAAAAAAACATGACGATATCTTCATTTAATGAAAAGTTATTAAAAAAATAAAAAGACTATACATATAGTTAATTATAATTGACATAATTGCGATTATAAACCGACACGCGTTGAGCGATGTGCCTTTTCTTGACATGGAGAAGTAATCCAAGAAGTGTGTTACTTTATTTTTTCCGCTGTACATAAAGACAAATAAATAGCGCTGACCGAGTCGCAGGTGGTTTATATTATATATGTATATAAAGACTCAAATGAAGGCCTTAAAGCTGGTGATAATGCCTATATAGCTATTTTGACTAGACACAAAGAAGGAGATCCGAATGAGGCGTGACGTCACGTAAACAGTCGTAAACCACCGAACAGAATCACAGTTCACAAGATGAAGGGAGAAAATGTGCTGATTCTATTTTGTAATGTCGAATTCTCTATTCTCAAGTCAAATTCTCTATTCTGAAATGGCATATCATGTTTTTATTTTAAAAAATTATATGCCCTTTCGAGACCTGAGTCTTAAAAAAATCAACCGAAAGGTTAACAGCATTCGTTTAATATCTGTCTCAACTGCAGTACATTATTGTGAATCATCATTCTATTATCCCTCGCACGCTTTGCATTTACACAAAAACACGGTAAAATATCTCGCAGGCACGTGTGACGAAAAATTCTTTTCGACACAGAAATCTCTCAATGTCAACTAAACAATGGACAGGAAGAATTTTTTTTGTTAACATTCTACTAAACGTAACTCAACTCCCGACTGTTACGTTTGTAATTTCTAGACGTTTCTCGAAATTTATTTTTCTCACTAGCTGTTGCTGTCACTTCATTTCCCTACTTTTTTTATTTTTATTTATAGACACTCCGATTTATAGAAACTGACAGGAATTCATACATGGTGGTGAAGAAATCTTAATATATGTCTGAGCAGCTTCGTAATAAGATTATTGACCAACATCATCATCTTCTTACCCTTATCCCACCTAAGTAGGGTCGGCACAACATGTTTTCCTCTTCCACTCTCCCCTGTCAGATATCATCTCAGTATTCTCACCTTTTATACACATATAATTTTTCACACAATCCATTACTCCAATATCCGTCTACCATCATACTCAAAACCTATCTAGTTACATGGTTATCATCTCTCCTCATGACATGCCCATACCATGTTAGCCTATTACTCCTCAAATTCTCTATCACTGGTGCTATTTTCAAACTTCCTAAGACATATTCATTCTTAACCTTATCCATCCTAGTTCCACCACACAACCACCTCAACATTCGCATCTCTACCACATGTAGTTTTCTCTTATCTGTCTCTTTCCTACTCCAGTTCTCAGATGCTTACAGTATGACAAGGTTATGGAAAAAGGAAACCATATATTTAAAAATCAAACAGGTTATTATAACAGCATAACGAAAAAAGTTACAAGCACGGAGTTTCTAAAAGACGAATCGCAGAGAGTCAAACTTCGCCCAATTGTAATTGTATGCGACGTCTAGTAAATTTTTTTCCGGTTATTTTCCATTCGTTACAAACACAGGAAGTTATGAGGAAATAGCTTTTGCTCGCGGCTTCGCTTACTCTAATGTAGATTTTGTACAGTACTTCTTATCTGAATAAAAGCTATCCTATGTTCATTTCTGTAGCCCTGATAATGTGTATGCCAAATTTCATTATAACCGGTTGACTAATTAAAGCGAAAAAAAAAACAGGCACATTCGCCTTAATAATATTAGTTAGGATTAGTATGGATATTCCTAAAGTTCTTTAGAAATCATTCTCCAAGTGTCCAAACCATATGAAGTCTTTGGAAATGATACTCGTAATTCCCAGTAGACATCGTTAAATATCTCAAAGCAAACGACGCTCAATGACTAAAACACCAAGATAATTAGTCCATACTAAATACACATCGTAATTGGTAAGCTTACCTGTGGTGACTGAAGATGAATCGTAGGCTTTTCCGCCTCCTGTTCCAGCAAACTCTTCCAGATTTCCTCTCGATACTCACACTGGTAATCTTCGTCATGGTCTGTCAAGATCTGAAACAATATACACGTTCCTTGTTTACATATCATCATAATCATCAGCCTGTAAGAGACCTACTGCAGGGTCATAGGCCTCTTCCCGAAGGAATGGACATAATCACCACGCCAACCCACGAACTATTGGCGATTTTACACTCTCGAGAAATACACAGTTGTATGTTTTCTCACATACAATGGTACTTCAAGAACATTTCTCAAGTTCAGGTTTCCTTACGATGTTTTCTTCACAGTCAGCCGACAGTGTTACCAGTTTATTTTAGAAAATGTACGCGAACTTCGAAGAATTAGTTGGTTCAAATGTGCGGACATCGGCTTAATATTCCACTTGACCTTCCACCATTAGACCACTAGAACTGGTTTATGTATATACATTGTTCACATATATTACTTATGTTCGCATATAGGCAACACGCTTAATTAACATACCAACCCATGATATACATTCAATTTGAAATTTGCACTATTTAAGCCTGTGAGAGCCCAAGCGTCCTGCATGTTTAATTTAATAAAATCTTTCTTCTAGAAAGACACTTAGGTGGCTAAACCTTTTACTGGTTTAATGGAATATTACTCACTATATCAAAAGTTGTCACAGCTTTTTAGGTGCTCTCTTTACCTAATATAATAACCTAATATGAAAAGATAAAATAAATTTGACAATAATTGCTTACAGACACGGCATCATAAGTAGGTTAATTTCAGAAAATTGAGTAAATATTACATAGGATTACTTTGCCACTCTGGCCATATTAGTAAAGTAAATATTAGATACCACAAGTGGGACACTGAGATCAAACATATGATTCAGCACCTCTATACAGATTCTATATTATCACCGAATTTTAGAGAAAATTGTTGCTAATATGTAGCAAGTTCTTTGTTTTCAATCCCATCCCACATTAGGACTCACTGAACTTTGTATACATAGAGTTTAAAGGATGTACCCATACCTATATATATAAAACTGGACATTACTGTAAAAGCCCATACATTGTCTAATCTTATGCTACTCCCATACCTATGTGTATCGTCACGAAGTTTTGTTTGGAACAACATTAATGCACCCTAATTTCGAGCTATTAAAATAATAGAGAAAACATTTAATCTCCACTTTTAAGGGAATGAAGGTTTTTGTTAATTTCAATGCAGATTATTAGTACAGGCTTTGCTAGGCAGAAAATTTTTCGCTAGAAAATTGGTATGCATAAGTAACTTTTTAGTTGGTAGGAGTCGCCACACGTCGTCTCACTATGTTTACATAGTGGGCGGGCGACACTTCTCAAGCTCCCCCCAGGCCTCCGAGTGTCCCGTGTAGGATTCTTCACCACATTAAAAAAAAGAAACTGAGCAGAGACTATTTCCTTTCTATGGGACTCTAAATATCATATTATCATGTCCCTACCCTATACATCCTAAAAATATTTTATCAATCACTCAATACTCTTTTATTTTAGACACAGACATTGAGTAAACTTAATCAATGCTTATCTTTAGTCTGTTTTCTCCTGACAATATGCATATGTACAGTATGACTAATAAGTGACTAATACTTTTGAAATAAATTATGTGATTTATCACACAAGAGTGGTTTACAAACACAAACACTGTCAACAACAAAGTGAAAATGAAATTAATATCTAACACAACTAATTTATTTTACAGATTATAAGGAAAAAATTGTTCAATAAAGGATTCAATGTTGGATTTATGGATTGAGATAATAGATTTTAATTTATGTATAATTTATAATCTAATTAAAGAGCAGGAAGTTTTCTACACACAAGCGAATTCAATTATTGTGTAACATTTGACATAATTATGAAATTAACAAAAATATATATGAAAATACTAACTGTGCCCACTGTTCTAAGCCACTTATCAAAACAGTATCACCTATGTGTATATATGTATTACTTAAACTTTATTTTGTTTCATATTTATGTGTTATTAACATATGTATATGATAGTCTATGTGCTGCTAATTTATATGGTATTTACTACTTATGTTTTACTAGTATAGCCTAAATACTCCCGATTCTACTCTATGCCACATACCCATCCAGAGGTTGATTTGAAGAGCAATATTAGCAATAAGGCCACCCTTTGCACTAATCACATTATTTGTAACTTCTTATAGAGTATATGTATAATGGTGTAAAATAAAAATTAAATAAATAAAATCACCTATTTAGGTAATACCCCAGACACTGAGAACAGAGATCAAGAACTACTATACAATTCATTGCTGTCAAGTTCCATTTCCGAGAGTATAGAGAGACGAGAGTCATTTCTAGATATCACTACCATTTCTGTGACCTTTGCTATTTGTTACTATTATTCTTATTACTAATTACATTATGGTCATTGTAATATAGATGATATTGGTTATTCTAGATGAGTTATTGCATCATAGATATTGTGTTATTTATCTTGATTATTAAATATTTATGCATACTAATTTTAATGGGGATTGATTGAATAGTACAAAACTTTAAACCTTGCGGCATTTACCGCAAGCGGCTACAGTGGCAAGTAGTACAACTACAGCAGTTACTAGCATTAATATAATTTATCTTCTTAACAATATTAATACTAAATGAAATAAAGTACAAATGCATTTTTTGTACATAATTTTTAATTTTTTGTAACTCACTATTTATATTCAATATATAAGATATTTAGTAGTCAATTGAAATGGAATTGTGATAACCTTTCCTAATTTATATTATTGGGAACAGATAAATCTTTGAAATAATATAAGGAATCGAATAAAACCTTTTTCATAGTAATAAGTCAAAAAGAGTATAAAATCCCATTGTGACTTTTGAAAATGGAACAGTTACCACACAAAATGTATTTCAGAAAGTATGTTAAGCTACAATGAAGGAATAGCAGAAAAATTTATCAAGTATGAAAGAGCAGGACCCAAATATTATAATAAGTGTTTTTTTTTTAATACTTTATAAGTTTTAGTGTTTGACCACAATGTCATCTGATGTAGTCTAAGATAGTAAACACATTAAATTAAATGGAACTGACTACAAAGTGCAGCCGCTGGAATACACCAACCGGTGCTTGGCAACAGATTTTAAATTGAGGGTTGTAGCTAGCAGACTACAAAAAGCCCTACCACAATGTTAACATTTCATCACAAAGTTTTCTTTCACTAAAAGCTGTGATACAGTTGCTATGACTGTTACGTGTATTTTATTGCATGTTTATTGATATACCTTAACATTAATTTTTATTACTTACCTTCAATATTTATGAGTACAGGTATGTAAACAATAGGGTGCATTTGTGAATTAAGATAAGGGATTTCAATAATATATCTTCTAATCTATAAGCTCAAAGTTAACAGATATCCAAGTTATTATGAAGTATTTCACCACATTGTGACAACTAACACTAATTCTATTACTAGTTGTGTTGACATTCAGTAAGTTTTGTGAAAAAAAAAAAACATCAGTAATTTTCAATTTATTGCACCATTCTTCCTTATAATTTCCAGATTTCTGTATTAATTATCTTTGTTGAATTAGTTATATTTGTGGTTTTATTTTAGACCATTGGAGCATATTACTATATTTTGGATTCATTTTTCACATGTTTTATTAATTTAGCATCAAACCAATAGAAATAATTTAAAATGTGTGATGGTATTTAAAATTATACACATATTTAATTCCTAGATACACAGATAAAAAAGAAATAGAAATGAAGTTAGGCTATACATTTTTTTTAAATAAGGAAGGTATGTTAGAACAAAATTGGTCACAGCTACAAGTCCTTTGAGTTAAGGTATAAAACTTTTTAGACCACTAGAACCTTTTTAATTATAAATTCAGACAGTTCTAGCAAAAATGAAATGACATCTTTGGTTTTTTGATTTTTTAAGTATTATCAATATATATAGGAAAAATGCAACATAAAAATAGATTACATTTCAGAGTATAAAAATAAAATACACCTGTAATCATTATGAATCAATCAAATCAAATTAAGAATATTGTTGTAATTTTTTTTACTTTACCAAATAAATAGCATTATATTATCTGTAAGAAACTCTGAAAAGCCGTATGGAAATAGTATCCATAGGAGGGTAATAATTTTTAAACATGATATACAATTTATGACACTAAACAAAAAAATGATAACTTTCGATACAATCTAAACAAAGCTCACATAACGCCAATTTCTTTATTTGGTCGCATGAAAACCGATATCTCACTGATAGTGAGTAAAAATTCTTTTAAATTCTATCACAGTTTATCCATGATAAAAATCTTTTAATTTATAACATTAATTAATTTAGTAATTACGCCTCGATAATCAAACGAATGTTTAGTATGACAACTTCCCGAGTAGTGTTTTATTACAAATGCGTGTTTGACTTACAATTGAACGGGGTTTAGTCTCAGACGTCTCTGGTTTCGGAGCTTTGTCTTCCAAAGTTTGGCTCCTCACACTTGACAAGTTCAATCTCGCCATGTTCAAGGACTCCATTACTTAGCAAATAGTCAGTCGGAAACAAGAAATATGTGATAAAAATTAACACGTCGACCGACTGTGACGTACACCACGTGGATACTTGTGTCAAATGATACCGCTAGATAGTGTCACAAAATCACTACAAACGATATAATTTATAAACCAGATAGCCAACATCACTAATTCCGTTTAGTAACGATACATGAAAATTATAGAAAATATATTGTAAAATAAATTTTTGAATTTCATCACATGACGCTGTCAGCCCGTTCGACGCATTCTTGACAATTGAAATGACAAATACATTATTTTCGAAGTTCATTTTTTAAGGATGGTTTTTTAATTTTGCATGGCTTAGGATGTATACATTTTAAGCCAAACTTCGTATTAATTTTATAATTTTTAAACTTTTGATTTTATACACGACGTTAAAATATAGTACCTATTACACGAGACGGTGGTATCCTTGTTAAAATTGTATAGGAGTACCCAAGGAGTTTTATACTAATTAAAACTGTATATTTCTATTTTTCTTCAAATGAATACACTAGTACCTTTAGCGTGCTGGCCATTAATACCTCCCATGCACACACTATTTAAAAAAATAATAGACGACAGTCTAGCGATGTAATAAATCTTCGTTGCAAATTTAATAATATTAGATTATAACGTTTATTATGTTCAACACCAAAATACCCAATGACCAAATTATACCTATGAAATAACATGTCCCTGATAGAATAAAATGTAGAAATAATAATATATATACTATATGAGACATTATGTGAATCTATGAATTAAAATAAAAACCATTAGGTATCTAATACATTAGTAACCCAATAGTCATTCGGTATTAAATTGACACCAAAACATTATATTAGCATCAAATCGTTGTCTAAAACTGATGTCAAATTGATTCCAAAAGTTAGAACGCAACAAATGTACATAAAACTAAAAATGAGAATGGTCACTGTAGATTATCCTCAATGGTTGAATCACAGAAAAACTTGTCATTCTTCCGTGCGCATGAGTTTAATGGTGCGAGAGGAACACTGAGGGGGTTTACTCAGTGCAAAGCTGGCACTCCCACCTATGCTGCCCGGCAAGATGGAAATCTAAGAAGATTCTCCCGCGAGACAAAAAATTGGTTGTCTGTAAAGTCGATTTACGGACGATAATTTTACATCATACCGTCATAAGAAAACATGGATGAAAAAATGCATACCTTTATAAATTGAATTATTATCACAGAGTTATCATTATTTTGTATAATACAAAGAAAGAGTTGATTGAAAATTACATTTTTTTTCGATAAATTAACATTTATTTGCACTCGTTAATTCAATTTTTGAACTGAAACTTCTAATTCGACTTCTAGGAAGGTTGCGTTAAACGTTTAACGCTACCATAGAGGGGGTATGAAAGCACTGTTGCGTTAAACGTTCAACGCTCCTGGTGAGCGGGAATAGAAAGAGACAGAGCGAGAAAAATAATCAAACATTTCGTATCTTACTTTAGTTATCATAATCCCTTTGTAAAATTATAGATTTGGATATTTCTCCAATCAAAAATGATAATTAAAAGATGCGATCAATTGTGAATTGTAAGCAATATTAATAAAGTTTGTCTTAAAGAAACTATATGATTTCACTAAAAATCAATTTCTACCCCTTCCTGTTTTCATTTCCACATTACGAAGTTTCACTACTTCTGCGCGGAGGGACTCCACGCACTATTTTTTTTGTATCACAAGCCGAACATTTACTTCGGTCGCGCCTGTCTATCGTTTGTTCCACGCTCTCGCTTGCACGCTTGGCTTAGGCTGAACGTGACCATGAGTCATGCTTTTTCGAGCGTACAGTCAGCGTTCTTCGTTTTATAAGACGTTATCACGTCAAAAAAGGATTTACCATTGAGTACTTTTCATTTTGTACTACATTATTATAATAAATGTCATGAAGTTTAACTAGTATTTGATATGTAAACTTCAAAAAATAATATTTTTCTACTTTCATTACATATATAGTCCACGAAAGAAAGCTACAAGTTTTTCGTGTTTTAAACGTGCCGGAAAAAATATTGAAATGATAGTGAAAAAAAGACAGTTTTATACACCTGTTAAAAAACATTTTTCGTAAACTATATAATTTTATGCAACTATTATATCTCAGAAACCTCAATGCAAATTAGTAAATGTAAAATAAACATGTCCTAAATTTTCGGCAAAGTCCTATACGATAATTTTGTGTAAAACTTTACAGCATGTGTTCCAAATGTGCCCATATATGGATATGTGTGGTAGTGCAGGACATGTCAACGAGCAACAAAGATGCCAACATTGAGAAAAAAAGCGTGTACGTAATGATGCTAACTGTATTTATGGTGTAATCGATAACTTAAATATTACACAATTTTAATTGATGTGAAAATTAATTGAAATGTATAAATGATCATTGACATATTTATTTGTATTTATAAATTATGAGATATATTTTATCTTTGAGTAATGAAATAAGAAGTAGAGATTATTACAATTTAATTTATTATGATTATATTCGTTTCTTTTCTTATGTGAATTTGTTACATGAAAACATACTTTATAATTTTTAAATACGATATTCATGAAATAAATTTCTTATATATATATATGACACTGTAAATTAAAATTGAAATATATACTTTGTAGAATTACGGTGTAGATAAACATAACTAACCCGGTAAAAGACTTAAATCTCTAGTTTGTTTATCATGTCGATAATATACAATATGCGCATTTTCAAAGGAACAGTGAACACTATATTTGGACAAATGACATATATCTTTATCTCCATATTATATATTGGTGTGAAGCTAAAATAGTATGTAAATATTAAGAATCGATAAAGGATTTGTGTTGTGTTCTTATTTTCTAAATCGATTACATAGTGCATCATTATACATACGTCATTTTTTGGACGGCTATGGGATATAGCGGCTGACGGTGTTTTCTTTTAAATAATTATAAGTGGAGATTATTAATTAGTTTTAGTGTTAAAAGAATAGTTTATAGTTAGTAAAGTGTAGCAATAAAATGTCTTATTCAAATAGTAAGTTATAAAGTATTTATTTCAATTAGAAGATGACGATGGTTTAGGCCGAGAATAAAATACAGATAATTTCCTTCACGCTTATGATTTAACGTTTCTAATAGTTTGATTTCAATATTTCTCATTTACAGAGTACGTTTTTGCGGCTTTACCTAGAACCCAGAGAGGTACACCTCTAGTTCTAGGCGGTGATCCGAAAGGCAAGAATTTCCTTTACACAAACGGGAACTCTGTTATAATCAGAGATATTGAGAATCCAGCCATTGCGGATGTGTATACAGAGCATTCTTGTCAAGTGAATGTCGCGAAATACTCTCCGAGTGGATTCTACATCGCATCCGGAGGTGAGGTTATAAAATTATTCATTGCAATAATACCAGCTTGTTATTTGACTGTTACTGGATGAAGGGTTAAGATATGATACGTGCATTATAAAATGATATAATTCTTTGTTATTACAATGTACTATTCTAGAAGATTTACATAAAATTAAGGTTTTCTCAAAAAAAAAAATCTTGTTCTTTCAAATTGAGTTATGGCCTAAATAAATTCAGTTAAATATAGGATTTCCAAGAATAACTAGATAGGAAACTAATCATAATCCATTAGGCACAATGGTTTTTTGAACTCGAAAGCCTATATTTCATATATTTATTGGCTTTGGCTATTCCCTACACGAGGGGCCTATATTAATACATACTTTTACATAGTTAATAACACTACTAGAGATGATTCTTTGACAATATTGCAATTTACAGAAGAATTGCTATCAATATTTTTTTGTTTTTGTTAAATACATGTAATTTATACTCCTATATTCAAACTTATGCACACGTATATATATACCTTTATATTTTAATCTGTTGTACTTACTGTTAGAAATATTGTAATTATCACTTCCTTTATAATTTATACATTGTTTTGTTGGGGTTATAAGAGATAATATTTATTTTTTGAACTCTCTGTTGTCTAACTATATCAATAACTGTAAAAGTAAAATAGAATCAACAGCTGTTGATCTTTTAATAAACAATTAAATATAAACACTATAATGATTTACCTTTTAAGGTAATGTTATAAAATAAATAACACTATTATTGGTAATTATGTTTTAATATTTATGATTGTACCTATCCTACTAACTGTGTGCTTTGTCATTGACTTACTTTTTGTTTTTATATGTTGTTGTTTGTCAACTTGTTCAAAATTTTCTTTTCTCATACAATTAATTACTTGGATTATCACATTTATCACTTGAAAATGGCTGATTTGTGTATGACTATAGGCACCAAATAAAAAAAATTACATTTATAAAAAAAAATGTGCTGTAATTATATTGACCTAGTAGTGTTAGCTATTATTGATTACTTTGCTCTTCAATAGCTAAATGATTATTATCTTATATGTTAGTCATGGGGTATGTCCATAATTAGCTTGAGTTGTTCATAAGAGAAGGAGTAGAATGTTTTTACCAACATGCAAATTCTAATTTTTATGTAAGTTATAAGAAATTCAGGTTCATGTTGCCGTTATTGTTATATTATCTTGTATAGTTATATTAGCTGTTATGTTATTTTGTCTCTATTATCTCCAATGTTTCAAACATGATCTAAGTGACTTAGTCGTATTGTCAACATTTCATACATATAATATTGTAACTGAATTTGACAATGTGTAAAATATAGTCAAACGAAAATCTAAACATGTGAATAAAATTGAAATATGACTGGACTAAGCTTTAAAACTTGTGAACCAGTTTAGACAAACATTTTCTAAAGGTATTAAACAATAATGCTAGAATTTAACAGAAGAAGAAGAACTTGAAATAAGTAAAAGCAATACAGAGTTTAAGTAGAGATTTCAAAATTATACTTAAAAAACTTAAAAATTCATCCATAAATCACCTTCATTAAATAGAATTTGCAGACAAAAATATGGGGTTCAAAATGTGATAATAGTCTTAATAAAACCAAATCAAACATTCTATTCCATTAAGGCCCTGAGAAGGCTACAGAAACATAAAACAACCCAGTCATCAAGAAGAACAAGCAAGAAACTCGATCTTGTTTATTTTGTTTTTGTATATTTTCTATTACTAGTATACATAATCTTATTTCAGTAGATTTACAGAGGTGTAACTCGTAAATGTCACTATAATTCAAGTAATAATTCACTCATAATAACTCTTTCAAATTAAAACTCCTGCTAGGTATAATGTTTGAACTCATTATCAGGTGAATTGGTAATGTGCTCTGGGACCTTGTAAAACCTAACACCATACTACCTAAAAGATTTTATTGGATTTATAGAACCTATAATGGAGGGCAATTTTTTTTCTACTTTTTACTCATTCTTTCACACCTATTCAACTGATCATGACATTTTACATAGAAATTGTCAGGAATACATAAAAGGACTCAGGGTACTATTCATCCAGGAAACATACTGTTCCCAAGGGTTAAGTCAAACTATATTAATATGAGTGAAGACACGAGCAGCAACTAGTTTACTATAACTGGTTGTAATTGGTATATAGTAAACTACATTTTCTAAGCAATTGAATTATCAATTGCAGTGGCATTTATCAGTATTTATCAAATATTTACAGATATAATTGTAATTTCTTTGAAAGCTATCTGCTTATCTATAAAAATTTGCTACTTATCAGTAGTGAGATATTGTTAAAAGTTAATGAGAAAGTCCATGTTACCTTACCTTTTATTAGTTTGGCTTATTTTTCTTTTAAATAACATTAGGTCAATTTTTGTAAACAGACATAGTGTAATCCAAAAATAACCATGATCTCTATGAGAGGTCTAATGGTAATTGTTACAGTCATGCTAGTCTGCAAGCCTCTTAACAGGTGTATATAAACTGCCTGATCCCAAAATGTTACAGACCAGGACAGAGTCACTGTGAAGGTTATATCACAAAGTGCAGCGATAGGTGTACTGACTAAGAATATGAGACGAAATATTCTGTTTACAGTATGATCACATCATGAAATAAAATGTTAACTGAACAACTAGATGTCAGTTTGTCAATTCTGTCAATATTTTTGAAGACCTCGCTAATATCTTCCGTCTTATTCACTCACTTGTTTTCTTATATGTATGGTGATTTTGTAACTGTAATTTTTTTACTTTTCTGTACAATTCTTCAAGTATTTTCTTTCATATAGATCTTGTTCTAATAATTACAAACATAGTAACTGAAACAGTTCTGAAGTTATGTATATACATTCGTCTATTGATTTTTATTTATATAGTTACATTGTCACTCGGAGATGATGAAGCTTAGTGCCAGTTTATAAAATAGGGTCACTACTAATATATAACAGGGTGCTATTACATGATATATGCCCTGGCTACTACCAGAATAAAATAATATGTATAGTCCTCGTCAATTTTTTTACCTCTCTGTATGTAGCAAGTTCAGGCTTGTACGTAATATAGTCAAGAGCTGAATTAGTATTTATTTATCCTTAAGTTGTTCTCAATTTTATACCGTAATTATACCTAAATTTGTGTTCTGCACAACTATATTCAGAGCGGTTGAAATATTTAGCGAGAACTGTAACAAATATCTGACTTGCCCATGAAATAAAACATAAGTCATTATAGTTATTATATTATGACTCACAATATGTGTACAATTTTGGCGCGTTATCAACAGAAACAAGCGTGATTCATTTGTCGATAAACGAGTTAAAACTGGGAAATCGGAGTTGCACCTGAACCAACCTAACAATGTGTTTGTGTTATTTTGTTGGATTCATTATTTGCGTTACACAATTGTAGCAAATCGATTTACAAGGTCAATATTGGAAACAGATGTGTTTGTTTTCTTTAATTATTACAATGGCGACAAATCTAAGTGGGGAATTGTTTAATTTAAAATACATGATAAAATAGTGCTATATATTTCCCAATATATTATTTCCTTGATGATATTTTGATTTTGTTGTAGATGTCTTGCATTATACCGATAAAAAAAAACAATTACCGAATATATTATTTACTAGCTGTCCTCGCGACTCCGTCCACGTGGAACATAATGTAAAAAAAACAGTGACTAATAAAATCATCTGAATATATTAAGTCCATTTACTTATCTACTTTTCTCTCGTACTTAAATCGCGTCGTCATTAAAATTACAATAACTTTTCATAGAGTGATTTTGATTAAGACAGACGGACATACAATTCTAAAAATGATTGAAATGTATTCTATTACTTACTCCAAGACGTCTACAACCTTTTTATTTTCAAAAAAATCTGAAAAGCACAGACTCGTTAGATTGTTGCGTTTGTAATTGCCAGAAAAAGGTTTATACAGTCCGCGAGGGGTAAGCTATGCTTTTTTTATTTGTGTGAGTGTGTGTGCACATAGATAGATACACGACGCAACTCCGCCGCGCACCTTCCACACTTCATCTCTTGTACTGGTAGCAGCGTCACGTGTTTAATTATTTCTATTTTGTTTTTGTGATCGGTTTATTAGGGAAATGACTGCCAACAAAAATACAAAAACCTTTTAAATCACCAAATAAAATATTTTTTTTTGTAATTTAAATAGTTATATTAAAGACATATCAGGTGTCAGTACATTATTACATTTTATTTATTGATCTCTGACTGACTACCTTATTTAGTTTTATTTTACTTTTAAACTACGATACCTCTCCGACTTATATACTTACCTAAAAATAATATAAGTTATTTTTAAAGGTTTTATTTGTCTGACTGTACTTTTGGTAATCACTCGCACTTATGCAAAGCTCAGGTTACATCTCGCCATAGAATTATGGAACCGCTTCCATTTACAACGCGCAGGTTTGTTACTCTATGCATCTCGCGGACTGTAGGAAAGAAAATGTTTGAAATATCGCTCGGATAAGTAAAATAATGTGATCAAACATCTCCATATAAAATGTGTGTTATAGCGTTTGGCAGATTGATGTTCTGATGTTATTTTATTTTATTTCGTGATATGCAAAGTTTTGAATTGCATATTTTGTAATGGAAAATTTTCCGCAAAAACCTGATTTTATCACGAAATCTCGGTCAAACGATACGTGTTGGTTCTAACAGAAATCAAATCTTTCTGTTCTTTTTTTAGCAATAGAAAGATAATTCGGGGGCGTCGAATTAATATTTAACGATCTGTCTAGTGTATATTTAGTTGCCATGAGGCTTGGAAGCCGGCATGGCAGTGATGGCATGGATTGTAATGTACATACCATTAGGTACAATGCCGTCGTTTTGCCGCGCGGCATTATAAAGAAAAGCTCTATTAATTGCTATTGTAGACTTTTTTATATTAAGTACACTGTATTTCTAATTGTCATTTATTAAAAAATAATAACAGAATTGCATCCATAAACCTGAACTACGAATATAGCTTGAAAATGTAGGATTAAGTGTCATGAAAATGACCAAGTCTTCGCATATGTAAAACTAGCTTCTGCCCGCGGCTTCGTCCGCGTGGAATACTTAATTTGAACGTGAAGTAACAGTGCTTGCATTGTTGCATTTCATTCGTTCAGTGAGAGCGCCAGAGGCGCACGTAACACCCCCCGCCCCCCCTCCCCCCAACACAGGCTGACAACGCACTTGTCCCCTGGTGTTGTAAGTGTCTATGGACGGTGGTGATCACTTTACATCAGCTGACCTACTTGTTCGTTTACCTCCTATGGTATAAAAAAAGAGAAAGTAGAATAGCACGCTATTGTTATCCAGTAACTAAAAATTTACGTTTTTCAAGCTTTCACTAGAAATTAAATTAACTCCGAGAAGAATACGTCCAATTCAACAGCCACTTCAATACGATCAAAACTATGAAAATAGACGAATGTTGTTCTCTTTTTAATCTAAACGTGTGAAAAACTTGGTCTACGAAGATAATTAATAAAGTGAAGTACAATGAAATAAGTCCATCTTTTAATAACAGTTATTATTTTATTTACTTTAATGTATTTTTAAAATGCATTAATTCAGATTTATGTAATCTTATTTTAATAAATATACGTAGTTTATTCGGTAACATTGCGACTTAATTCAGTTTTATACCAATTACTGTATTGCATTATGATGTTATTCCGTCTGCATTTAAATTATTTTATAATATACTAGCCTCTGTCCGCCACTTCGTTCGCGTGGAATATTTACTTTGGGCTAACGCTAACACACAGCGGAAGCTCTCAAGAGGAAAAAATACCCCCATTTTGATATTTTCTTATTGATGGTCCGCTCCTATTGGTCTTAGCGTGATGATATATAGCCTATAACCTTTCTCAATAAATGGGCTATATAACACTGAAAGAATTTCGGTCACAAACTTTATCTCTTTATAATATTAGTATAGATTTTATTAAAAACGGAATTAACGACAAACTTTTTTTAAACGCATATCTAAAACTTTTTCTGTTACAATAATGGTGATATTATGGACAACGGCTACTAATCTCTACCAATTAATAATTATTTGTACATGAAAATATTTTTTTTTTCAAGTTTGACTTTAGTTTTAAAAAGGGCAATAAAATTTCTATATAAATCGCTACGTTTGATATATTACTGTAACGTTTCGTCAATTCGAACATATGTTCGATAAATAAAACTACTTCAAAAAATCCGGATTTCGAGTAAGGAGAGTGTGACTTGGCAAATAGACATAGAAAAAAAATACGCTCACATTCGTACCTACTCGAAGTGCAGGTATGCTGAATATGAACGAATTTCGGAAGTTCATCTTTTTTTGTAATGCTCCTAGACTTAAATTGGTTCATTCAATTTTAAGATACTTTTATAAATATGTAATAATGAGTGTAAATATGTGTAATATACATCATTACATAGTATAAAACAAAGTCCCCTACCGCGTCTGTCTGTCTGTCTGTTCGCGATAAACTCAAAAAGTACTGAACAGATTTTCAAGCGGTTTTCACCAGTGGATAAAGTGATTCGTGAGGAACGTTTTGGTATATAATTTGTCAAGGATTTGTTTATAATCAGGGCGGGACGACGTCTGCCGGGCCCGCTAGTTTGTAAATATGTTGAAACTGTAAACGCATTTTTCTCCCGAAATTGAATTATTAAGTTTCTTCTTTCTTGATTAAACGATCGAGCTGTTTTGAGTGCCTTAAACGCTCGCCTTAGTAGTCCGGTGAAGCTGTAAAGACCTTGCCAGAGAATTGCATAGTCAGTTCGAAAAAAAAAAATTCGAGTAACAGTTAAAATGCGTGAACGTGATACGAGAGGAATAGTGTTCGCGATAAAATGAAACACATTATACATAGAACGTAATATTTGGATGGACGCCAGGCGGTCGTGTCTGATTCTCTCCAGAATTAAACTCTGTTTCGTGATCCAGAGATAAAGTTCGCTTATTACTTGTCACTGAATAGGTTTTCCCGTGCATTCATTACGTATGTTATATTAAAATCTAATAATAAGAGATATTGCGGCTTGTTCTGAGGTTACGCGACACAGTTTCCAGCGAGCAGATTGTCGTGTAGATTTCAATGAAGGAAAAAACATCGCCTAGAAACTTTATCATGGGTAACCTTAGCGGGTGATTTTAATGTTGAGAATTTAGGGTATTTAAAACGTATTTTATGGAAGACATAAAATGTTCCGTACAAAACGTTTTTGTCTGACATGATATTTAGGCCATTTGATATCACCACCACCACCACCACCGGTGGTACACGTGGCCTAAAGATCAAGTTTAACGTGTACCACCGGTGGTAAATCTGTCGCCAAGCACATATGTATTTTCCGGCAGCTACACTTTGGTTTGCCAACCAAAGTTTATGATAACGTATCTTGTTTTATTTTTGTTATTTTTTTATTTATACTCTTTCATGAAAATAAAGCTAAGATTTAAAAGAATTGAAAAAGACCAGAAATGGTCAATACAATTCATAATTGTTTTTTATTCTTCATTAAATATCTTTAATAAATTTAGTCTTAATAGATAGATTACATAGTATAAAACAAAGTGCCCTACCGCGTCTGTCTGTCTGTCTGTTCGCGATAACCTCAAAAACTACTGAACGGATTTTCACACGGGTTTCACCAGTGGATAGAGGGATTCGTGAGGAAGGTTTTGGTATATAATTTGTCAAGGACTTTTTTATAATCAGGGCGGTACAACGTCTGCCGGGCCCGCTAGTAATAGATAGATTACAATATTTAATTCATTTAATCTCTATTCCTTCCACTTCAGCTTTCATTGAAAGCGGTTTTTCGGTAATAAATCTGAAATGGCTAGAATCAAGGTCGATGAATTTAATAAAAAATAAGTTATTTGTTCATATTTTTTTTGTAACTTCGTCAGGCTTTTTGCTAGTACGAAAGACAAAAAAAAAATGGTTAGCGTGCTAAAACACATAACATGTTCTAAGGGAATAAGTAAATAAAATATGTAAGAAATATTTTTTACTTCTTAAAAGTACTTAAACCAGCTCATAACTTTATAAGATGTCAAAATAATACCAGAAATCTATCTTATCTTCTATACATATAATAAGAATGTAAATCTAACGTGTCTGTACTTTTTAAATTTTTGTGAAAAAAATTGTTGCAGATGTCTTGGAATAAGTAATAAAATACATTTTTAGAAATGTCTGTCTATCCGTCTGTTTGCACACGCATCACTGCATTACGTTTACGATAAAACCTCACCAAGAAAATGATAAAGTATATCGTGTAGTATTTTTTTTTAATTAAATCAAAAGTTATTGTCATTTTAATGACGACGCTACTTAAGTATGAGAGAAAAATACAGAAGTAAATGGAATTAATACATTCAGATGACTTTATTAATCGCGAGTTTTTTTTACATAAAGTTCCACGAGGATAACGTTGCGAGCTCAGCTATCTTTAGTAAAGAGGTTTTGTTACCAAAATAAATAACTTTGCTACAGGAATTATATATTGTGACCTCGAGTATTGTGTACTAAGATTAATTTTTGCTCCAGATGCGTCAGGCAAAGTCCGTATCTGGGACACCGTGAACAAGGAGCATATACTCAAAAATGAGTTCCAGCCCATCGGTGGACCCATTAAAGACATCGCATGGAGCGCCGACAACCAGCGGATGGTCGTCGTTGGCGAAGGGCGTGAAAGGTTTTTGAAACTTTTATTAAATTATATAAGTATGTATTGTTACTATTATACATATTGCTGTTGAAATTACTAGAAACCGAATTTTTTCAGCTATTATTTGTATTCAGTGTGCATGATCCTCGGTGAAGTATGAAGTTTAAAAAAACGCTCACCTTCAATATGGTTGTAAACGAAAACGTTGATTCTTTTTCGAAAGTGTGTAACTGTGTTTACATGTCTAAAATATCTTTTCAGTAATAAATCATTACATAGTATAAAACAAAGTCTTCTACCGCGTCTGTCTGTCTGTTCGCGATAAACTCAAAAACTACTGAACGGATCTTCATGCGGTTTTCACCAGTGCATAACGTGATTCATGAGGAACATTTTGGTATATAATTTGTCAAGGATTGTTTTATAATCAGGGCGGGACAACGTCTGCCGGGCCCGCTAATAAAAAAGAAATAAGTCATTCTTATTGTCACGTGACCGGAAACACGAATCGTAGCGCGTGAAGGCACAGCTTTCAAAACATCGTTCAGTCATTTACACTTAAGTATATTACCCAAGGAAAATTATGATAAAAATTGTTTGTTAAGTAATCATGTACTCGAGAGCTGTTGGATCTAATGCTATTCTTGCTTTCCCGACATCCGAGGAAGCAAGAATGCTTTACATGCTTTACATTGGTTATGGTTGGAACGAAAAACCGGTGAATTATTGATTGTTCGTGTACATTTTGTTTTTTTTTCTATTTTAGTTTGTTGTTAATCACTGGGCTGACATGGTCAATTTGTGACGAAACCCCAATTATAAATAAATAAGAGCTGTTGGCTTTCGAGCTCAACCGAGATACTATGGTGTTTCCCTTCAACATTGTTAGAGTTCAATGTACTCGTATATTAGAATGTCTGTTATTTACCGCGTTTGCTTTTTTCACTCGGGTATCGTTGAAATCGTTAGTTTCTAGCCTAAAATCTCATATAATCTGGATTTAGTAAAAGACCGACATAATCTAAACATAAACAATAACTGGTCACTCCATTGTCAGGCTCACTTAGACCATCTTAATATATATATTTCTTGTGTGCGTGTGTATATGACTGAACTCCTCCTAAACGACTGGACCGATTTTGATGAAATTTTTTGTGCGTGTTCGAGTGGATCCGAGAATGGTTTAGATTCACAATTGGAACCGGTAGGTGGCGCTACGGTTGATTTTTAGTTTTTTTTTATTATCATGGCAGGACAACGTCCGCCCGGTCCGCTAGTAATATATAATAGTGTTAGATTTTATAACGAAGTCCCAAAGTACATTACCGATTTGCCAGTTAGTAAGTTTTAAGTGTCATGTAAAGCGGGTCTTAATACATAAAGACTATTATTATGAGGTGGATCAATATGTGAACAATGGTGACGTCTGGAAATTACGCCTCTCTCTGTTCATTCACCTAAAACGAATGTAACTGTATATGTCTATAAAAATATGTTGTGCTATGTTATGCATAATGAAAAGATAAACCATATCGAGTTTCTTGCCGGTTCTTCTCGATGACTGGGTTGTTTTCCGAACCGGTGGTAGTTTTAACGTTCATAATTGCCTTCTCTGGGCCTAAATTGAATATAGAAATTTTGATTTTGATTTGAAAAAAAGAAGAAACTATTTAAGAAACAAAAATCCGATGCCGTTTAACCGTGCTTAAATGACGATAATTTGCCCATTATTAAAAATATGGTTGCTTGTTTTATTGAATAACTTACCAAATATTATTAATTCTCCATCTACGGGATTATCTTCGGGATGAAGAAATTTTGATATGGGCCGTCAAAATTTTTATTTGTATATTTTGTGACACGGTCAACATTTATTTTTACCGTTTTTTTCTAAAAAAAAAAAATATATATCTTCTGACATTTTTTTTTTCTTAAATGCTTTTGAACTATAAACTAACGATTTGAACGATATCCGAGTCAAAAAGCCAGCTTGGTAAATGCAGGACACCCTAATGTATATTTTACTCATACTGTTATAGTTTTATTGTGCTGCTTCCTCCTGAGGTTAATTGTATACTGTTACATCTATCTTAGATAGGACCTTTAATTATGGTTCTCAGTCTTTACTAATCTTTATATATAAATTTCATATATACGTGTGTATGTCACTGAACTTCTCCTAAACGGCTGGACCGATTTTGATGAAATTATGTGTGCATGTTCCAATGGATCCGAGAATGGTTTAGATTCACAATTGGACACGGTAGGTGGCGCTGCGGTTGACTTTTAGGATTTTTTATTATTATCAAGGAAGGATATTGTCCATGGGCCCGCTAGTATGTATATAAATATGAAAATCGGTTTCTTTGTCTGTTTGTTACGCTTACACGCCTTAATTATTTAACCAATCTTCACGAAATTTTGCATATAGGTAGTCAGGGATATAGAAAACGATATAGGGTCCACTTTTACTCAACAAAACATAACGTTCCCGGAGGATAAGTCGGATCTATATTAACATGATGAATCAAGGGTATAGAGAAGGATACGGGGTACCCTTCACTCAGCAAAACATACCGTTCCCGGGGAGATAGGTCAGATCTACATTAACGCGATGAAGCCGAAAAGTTATTATTAAAAACTAGCATGCCCGGCGGACGTTGTCCCGCCCTGATAATAAAAAAAAACTTTGACAAATTACATACCAAAATATACTTTCCTCGTGAATCACTTTATCTACTGAAGAAAACCACATGAAAATCTGTGGCAGAGGACTTTATTTTATACTATGATAATGAAAAGCCATATGTTAGTGCGCTGAAAGCAGTAAAAAGTCTTTCTACATATAAATCCTCATCTCCATCCTCCCGGTTGGCAGATTCGGTCACGTGTTCATGTCGGAAACGGGTACATCTGTCGGCGAGATCAGCGGACAGTCGAAGCCGATTAATTCGGTCGATTTTAGACCGACCCGCCCCTTCAGGATCGTCACAGCCTCTGAGGACAACACCATCGCCGTGTTCGAAGGACCACCGTTCAAATTCAAGTGTACTAAGCAGGTGATTTAGACTAAACCTACGTAACTCTTATATTTTGGAGTTTTTGGCGGGATTTTGGATTGTCAAATAGTGGATTTTAGATTTTATTTATAATCTCGTGTTATTTAGCTCTATATTTTTGTAATATTGGTGGTGTTATACGTAATGTAATTTGGTTATTGTGCAGAAGAGAAGTGGATGGAAAATCATACTACGGAGTATGGATTCTGACTTGCCACAAAAATTCCCTGGAAAGTTCTAACAAGACGGCCACCATCTTGTTAAATTATATCAAGAAACTTGTAATATCGCTACTCACTTGACAATGACAGTAATAGTCTACTATAAGAATGGTTGCCAAAAAAAGTCTGTTCGTAATTATTTTCCCCCTAAAGCTATTGATCGATTTTAATAATATTTTTTTTTGTAATTATAAGGTTACCTGGGTAAACATAGTTGAACAGGGTAGGTGGCCCTGTTGTCAATATCTAGAATATTATGTTACTTTTTGACCAAAATCTTTTAACGTTTCTCACATAAAAAAAACATAACCTTAAATGTTCAGCCTCTCAGCAGCTCACAATATTTTTAATTCAATATTAATGACTTATTTAAGTCTGTGGTCTATTTGCCTATCGAGTCTGCCTACATCCTTACATATATAAATATATGTCGGTTATGTTAGTTCAATGAAATTATTGCAAGAAACTTGTGATATCATTACTTAGTCGACAATGGCAGTAATAAAAAGAAATAATTCTGATGTTAGCCGCGTCCGCCAGGAAGTGTATCTTTCATTCCCTTGTACATGCTGCCCGGGTTGATGCTAACGAGTAACTAGTTTTTGGCTGTTACACTGTCCCACATAAATTGAATCTCGCAGCGACATATAAAGTAATCAGTCAATCGACGATGATAAAAAATGGATATTCTATTTAGGCATACGATTAAGTTAATAATGATTCTATTCTTTCCTTATGTGTTTCTTAGCTATGCTTTATTATATTTTATAGCTTTTGACTACAAACGCATCTGATGTTAAATTACTATACGGTCCAAGATGGTAAAAACACTAGGAGAGGGGAACTGGCTCTCATGTGCACCTGCCGGAACATATGTAGGTGTATATCGATATTGGTAGCAACAAATATCCTTCCAACACGCTATTGTTTTATCACGTTGTTTTCGTTCAATGAAAACTCTGCTTCATTGATTCAAACTTACCATCGTATTATTGAGTCGTAATGCCGTCATGATATTAGTATTTATATTCAAATCAAATCAAATCAAATCAAAAATACTTTAATCAGTTTAGGCCCTAATAAGACACTTATGAACGTCAAATACTACCACCGGTTCGGAAAACAACCCAGTCATCCAGAAGAACCGGCAAGAAACTCGATCGGGTACATTTTTTGTAACATATATTTCCAATACAATGCTTTTAGTGTATACACAGAGAGGAGTCAATTCCAGACATCACTATCATTCACATACTGATCCACTCTATATCCTTTTGAAACTAAAATATAATATAATATTAAAGGTATTACGACCTGAAGGGAAGGAAACTTACATTTTTGAAGTGAATCTTCTTATGGCAGGGCTTTGAAATATTGGTCCGGAACATTTTTGTATGACGATGCAGCGGTAGGTTTAAACACTGTGTCGGATAGAGTGTTGATAACGTCGGTTCTCGTCCGATCGCCGACGTTATGCAACGTCGGGCGCGGTCTGTACTTTGTTGGGTGACCACTTACGAACGACGTCATACGTTGGCTTTTTGTTGTATTTTTTTTTAATAAAACGTTTCCCTCTATTACTCGTTTTTTTTTTCGACTTACCGAGTTTCTGCTTAAATTATTTCCCGTTTTTTGTCAAAAACGTCATGGTAAAATTAAAAATTGAAATGTCATTTTGGAATACTGCGAAGTGCCCTCGTTTGTTGGGCTTGGAGCTGAAGACCCTGTTGTTTTTTCCCCGAATCCGGGCTTAGATAGATTGAATGTACTTCCAGGAGCACACACGTTTCGCGCAAGCGGTGCGTTACAGTCCGGACGGTAGCCTGTTCGCTTCCGCCGGCTTTGATGGAAAGATTTACTTGTACGATGGAGCCACGTCCGAGCTGAAGGGCGAGGTTAGTCTATTTCCTTATTCTTTGTAGTTGGTTTAAGTAAAATAAGTTAGGTAAGTAGATATGTACTCAATTTTATGGAAAAAAGGGGAAAAAATCGATTTTGCAAATTTTTTAAAATTTTGAACGACCACTTACAGTTTTTTTTTAAGCTGCGCTTTGTTGGGGCTTTTAAAACACGATAACAGTAACATATTTTCAAAAGTGAATCGAAAACATTTTTTGGGTCACCCTATGTACACACTGCTAATTTTGGATCAGCGAATAATGAGATTTGCAGCAGCGAATACAAAAAATGTTCAGAAATATTTTATTCGCGCATTGTAAGAGTTTATATATAGATTTACGAAACCATTAGGCCAGTTGATTTAAGTCTGGACAGAGTTCTAAATGGAAATAATGTTTTTTTTTTTAAGTTTGGCTCACCGGCGCATAAAGGCGGTGTGTATGGCATATCGTGGTCACCAGATGGCAAGCAGCTGCTCTCCTGCTCCGGAGACAAGACCTGTGCCATCTGGGATATTGAGACGATGCAGCGGTCGACTCTCTTCAACATGGGAACGGCTGTGGAAAATCAGCAGGTGTGTTTAATCTATTCCAAAATAACTCTAATTTCTCCTGCAATTCAATATAAATATGAGTTATTTTATATTAATACCAACTTTATACCTGAATTGATAAAAAGGGCCCGATGTACTGACGAACATTCAGACAAAAAAATTGAACTTTTTCATGCTATATATAAAGTTTTTCTGCAAGATGTGACACAGTGGGTCTTATATACGGGGAATAAAAAGCATGATCTATCAAAGTTCATTTAATACAGTCGTATTTTTGTTAAAATTAAGTGTTCTCTCACTTTACAAGTTTATATATAGGGCATACTACGACAAATGACAAATTCGGACGGTTAAAATTTTTTAATTTTTCTTTCCTCAATTTTGCAATATTTTTTAATATTCCTCAAAATGACCCTCCTGGTAAGTTTTGACATTTTTGATATTACTTATTCAAAACATAGTATTTTTTGGACTTGACTTTCAGAAATGATCCAATTAAAGAATTAAGTAAAGTAATAGGTAAATTAAAGTAATCGCTTTTAATATTAATACTTGATTGGTCTTGAGTGACTGATCGATTCAATAACAAGGAGTAGATCAATGATCGATGTTATACCTTTATAACTACTGGCCCAAAATCTTCGTCCTGTCTTCTGCGATAAATATAATAGACTAATGAAGCAGTGAACAACGTTTTTTTGGTAAATTCCAAGCAGTTGAAACCGGTGGTAATTACTAGTATTTAATATTAATATTAACTTTATATGTCATGGTTTTTTTCTTTAAAAACACTGATATACTGACAGATATTCAGGATTCTATAGGTGTTGGAGCCACACTGAAACCATTAGTGGTTTCAGAATGAATGGGTCGGCTCGCCCCCGGTACTGCAACCCTCTCATAGGAAACTGATGTGAAGTTACAGTGTTTGCATTGTTGCGTTTCGTTCGATCTGTGAGAGCGCCGGAGGCTCACCTTCCCAAAACTCCCCTCTCCTCTCCTCCTCCCTCCCTTCCTCCCTTCCTTTCCCCCAAACATAGGCTGGCGACGCACTTTCGACTCCCCTGGTGTTGTTAGTGTATGGAAGGCGGTGATCACTTAACAGCAGGTGACTCACCTGTTCGTTTGCTTCCTATGACATAAAAAAAAATTGAAATTATAGTATTTTTGTTAAATTCAAGTAGTTTCTCATTTTCAGATTTTAAATAGATAAGTTATTAATTTCATTTTGTTGCTCTGTAAACATTATTATCTGGAATTTGTTCACATTCCGGTTACAAAGTTTTTAATTAATTATATACGTTTTCTGTACATTTATCTATATATATACTAGCGGCCCGGCGGACGTCGTCCTGCCCTGATCATTAAAAGCTATATACCTAAATCTTCCTCATGAATCACTCTATCTACTGGTGAAAACCGCATGATCATCCATCCGTTCAGTAGTTTTTGAGTTCATCGCGAACTGACAAACAGACGCGGCAGAGGACTTTGTTTTATACTATGTAATAATAATACCTGAACCGGCCACGCGTTGCAATGGCAGTTATTACGTGTTAAATTAAAATTAAGAAAATTAATGGGTGGCGCCATCTATGAGATATCTATAACAGTCGGTCCTACAGTTTTTTGTCAACAAACTAATTTAAATCGCCATCTGTTCGAAACTGTTGAAACTTACAATTAATAACAATAATCAACATTGACAATCATTTAATTTATAATTAAAGAATTTTGAGGCAATTAATCGAAATATAAATTATCCTATCTCACAAGTCGGACCAAATTATATATAAATGTCAACGTTTCTTGAACATCGGTTGAGTAGTTTTGGAATGTATGGTGGACATTTTTTTTATTTTTTTTTAACATAGATGGCAAACGAACAGGTGGGTCACTTGATGTTAAGTGATCACCACCGTCTGTAGACACTTGCAACCTCTGGGGAGTCGCCAGTGCGTTGCCAGCCTTTGTTAAAGGGGGGGGGGGGGAAGGGGTGGACATACATCATAACACTGAATTGTTATATATCTAAAGATATGTATAGATATTAATGATTTACCATTTTACCAGGTATCCTGCTTATGGCAAGGAAAGCATCTTATCTCGGTCTCGCTCTCCGGAGTCATCAACTACCTGGATGTGGACAACCCGGACAAACCGAAACAAGTGTTCATGGGCCATAATAAACCTATAACTTGCCTCACGCCAGCGACCCTCGGGGATAAGCAGGTCGTGTACACCGCCAGTCATGATGGCTGTATCACACAGTGGGATGTGAAGACGGGTGAGTCAATATACACGTGTCTGTCTATATTAAATTATTCAACATTTTATAATGACTGAACGATGAATGAGTTTATAAACGAACAAATGAATAAATTAATCAATGTTCTATCGCGTTATCTAGTTCGCACATCAGTGAGTTTAGTGTCACAAGTCATTTTAGTTAATGAGTGATGTTTTAAATGAAAAAATATTGTAGTCGGGTTGCCAACATAAAAATTAGCTTAATATGCGTCTAACTGAAATATAAACATAGATTGCGTACGAAATTGTTAAAATAAATAAACATAACAACAGATACATAATTTACATATGTATATTTGTTTTGTTTTTTTACAACGAATTTTCTAGATTATTACTGCCATTGTCGAGTAGGTAACGGTATTACAAGTTTCTTGCGATCGTTTCAAAGAACTAACAAGACGGTGGCCGTCTTGATAGAACTTTCCAGGGTTGTGGCAAGTCAGAATCCATTCTCCGTGGTATTATTTCTCATCCACTTCACTCATGCACAATAACCAAAAAATACTACGTAAAAAACCACAAATATTACTAAATATACAGTCAATTAACACAAGGTTATGAATAAAATATATAATCCACATGACATTCCAATATCCCCGTCAAAAACTCCCTCAACTCTTTATAAGGGTTGAATGATTAAACGAAAGAATGAGCCCAAACAAAATCGACTTAGTGCCTTAAGCGCTCGCCTTAGTAGTCCGGTGAAGCTGTTACGACCTTGCTAGGTGAATAGCGTAGTCAGTTCGAGAGAAAAAAAAAAAACGAAAGAATGAGTTGAAGGGACGAATAACAAAGCTTGTATAAGCAAACATAATACAAAATATTTACATACTTACGCACATATCTTTATATATAAAATTCCTGTGTGCGTGATTGAGTCATTTTTATCTGCCAAAATGGCCTGAGGGATTGTTAAGGGTTTTTTGTAAGTCATTTTTATCTGCCAAAATGGCTTGAGGGATTGTTAAGGGTTTTTTGTAAGTCATTTTTATCTGCCAAAATGGCTTGAGGGGTTGTTAAGAGTTTTTTTGTAAGTCATTTTTATCTGCCAAAATGGCTTGAGGGATTGTTAAGGGTTTTTTTGTAAGTTATTTTTGTCTGCCAAAATGGCTTGAGGGATTGTTTAGGGTTTTTTTGTAAGTCATTTTTGTCTGCCAAAATGGCTTGAGGGATTGTTAAGGTTTTTTTTCTGTATCTATCGGTTAATCTTTACGACTGTAGTTGGGTAGGTTTGTGTTTTATTTGCATTTCTCACATAAAAATATATCATGACTTCTGCTTGGTGAATAATTAACAGTATGTCGGAATCAGTTTTGCCAGATTGCATTCTCTCAATCCCGCTCGATGCACCTAAATTTTTACAATAAATACTCTAAGAAGTTAAAGTATTCCTCATAGCGGCCACTAAGTCTATTGGGGACCGATCAAAAGTAAATTATTTGTGTTCTAAAATCATTATTAAAAAACAATGTCGTATTTCGTGTCTATATGTGTCGTTTGGAGTAAAATAATAGATTTCGATTATTTTTTTTAGTTTTATTCTTTAGATACTTGTTTCTAATCTAAAACTATATACATATATGTATATATATATTGCCATATATAAAAATCATGAGTGCACCGAAGTGTCTGTTTATACATTCCAGGTGAAGGCCAACACATACTGGGCCAAGGTCATGGAAACCAGGTGAACGGCATGAGACCCAGCAAGGATGGCTGCCTCCTCACCATTGGCATAGATGATACCCTCAGACGGGCTCAACCGCAGGCAGAAGGTAACCTTTCAAGACTGATTATTAAATCTCTCAAAGAAAACGATATAATATATGCATGAATTGGGAAATAACGAAATGAATTATCATATCGAATAAAATCGATAGTCTCTGCTTATACTGTAATATAGAATCTACATATGTATAAAAATCTATTGTCTTATGTTTCTCAGTATTGTTTGTATTGTTTTGATACTCCTTTTTCTTTTTAAGTAAATATTCATTTATTTCTATAATAAACATCGTTAATTTTAAAACTAGATGAACATATATTAATTAGAAACATAAATTATAAATTCTGCATACAACCTACGCAGTACTGCCCTATACATACACGCATATGGGTAATTCTCATGAAAACTCGAAATTCCTGTCCTAGCAATTTTGACAATAATCCTAAGCGATTTATGATGGGTATTTTTTTTTTTTTCGGAAAGAATATTATCAAGGCTAAAAATGTTGGTCATAACTTAGGAACCGTACGGGCATTTGTGAAGAATAATAAATATATAGTACTCTGAAAATCATTCCCTCACTATGTCCCAAACTCCAGATTAAAACATTGTCTAAAGTTTTTATCGAAAATTTCTTAAAAAATCTGTTTGCAACTATGACTTGTCTATTGTAAATACAACAACTTTTTATAATTTCTCTGAGTTTAGGATCATAAGTCATGAACAAGTTGTCTAATATTGACTTAACATGTGTCCCATGAAAAATTATCATTCCCTCACATCATTACCAACAGTCGATAAGTAGATATATTCCTGAGGACTTTAGTAATAGTCTCATTAGTTTTTGATAGTTGGTAGTACGGTCACTTGTTTGAAATGGCAAATTGACTTCAAGCTTGTTAAAGTACTTGTTGGAAGAAGATGTCATTGTAATTTTTTAAAGATTACATTTTAAACAATCATTCCATCACAGCGAAGAATAAAAAAGGTAATTGTAATATTTGAATTTTGATGACGTAGTAAAGTATGTTTTTAAAGGTAGAAAGCGTAGAGAAAAGTTAGATGGTTACAAAAGGTTATGTTGCGAGATTTCTTAGGTTATGGTTTATTTTGTCATTCCCTCACATTTGATTATTTTCAGTGTTCATAAATTCATTCAAAACTCATTTATTCTGGGGACCACGATATTTTTCACTTCTAATAACATGAGTTCTACAAATTTAAGAGAAAACGAAGATGAATTTATTTAATTATTTTTCATTAATTTATTGATAGGTAATTTCGGGATTTCATGAGAATTACCCATATATACATCTACCCATACAATTTTTTTTTTTTTTTCGAACTGACTATGCTATTGACCTGGCAAGGTCTTTACAGCTTCACCGGACTACTCTACCCATACAAAACCCATACAGGACTTATAAAGAGAAGTTTTAAAATTGTAGAAAAATCAATGTAGATGGCGCTAAAAACAAGTTTGACGGTAGTTAAAAATTTTTAAGACACTTAGGCTGAGTTGCACCTAAAACTCGGTTATTGTAACTGTTAAAGTTAACTATAACAATGGCAAGAGCCACTAACGGTTACCAAAACCAGTTGCACCATCGAATGTTTTGTAATAGGTCTCCTTCTCTTCTATTTTATTTTTGGCGACCAGTCTTCTAGTAGACTATTACTGCCATTGTCAAGTGAGTATCGATATTACAATTTTCTTGATATAATTACAATGAACTAACAAGATGGTGGCCATCTTGTTGGAACTTTCCTGGGAGTTTTTGTGGCAAGCCAGAATCCATGCTCCGTGCTATTATTTCCGATCCACTTCACTCGTGCACAATAACAAACTAAATTACGTAAAGCACCACCAACATTACACAATATAGAGCCAAATAACACAAGATTATGGATAAAATATAAAGACCACTACATGGCATTCCAAGATCCCGCCAAAAACTCTTTGTAATTGTTATTAGGTTATTAGGGTTACTGCGTAAATAATGTAATTAGTCCCAAAAATCAAAGAGGGTATACATTTTTTACTTGGCAAGTCTTTGTTATATCTGTTACCGGATGTTCATTACGCGCAAAAATCAATGCGTTTTAATTAATTTCTTTTATTATTTTCTTTGCATCTGTTTCCGTTAAGTTGTATATTAGATGTTTAAGTATTTATATCTTTGGTTAATTCGGAGAAAAGTAACACACGTGTATCGTATATTTTATTATCATTACATAGTATAAAACAAAGTCCCCTACCGCGTCTGTCTGTCTGTCTGTTCGCGATAAACTCAAAAACTACTGAACGGATTTTTGAGCGGTTTTCACCAGTGGATAAAGTGATTCATGAGGAAGGTTTTGGTGTATAATTTGTCAACGATTTTTTTTATAATCAGAGCGGGACAACGTCTGCCGGGCCTGCTAGTAAATTATATTTTGTGGTGCATATTCGATTTTAGTAACGTGTAAACAGATTAGTTCATACTTCGTAGTCAACTATTTTAACAAATACTCTCAGTGCAAAGCCAATGAGTTTGCAAATTTTTTAGGAACCTCAAAAATCTGTCCAAGAATATTTTTTTTGTCACAGTTTGCGAACCTATTAACTCCAGGAATATAAATTTTCAAATCAAGGCAAATTATTTTTAAATGTATTAGTGTTGCCATAGAAAAAACGCTAACCGGCCAACATGGAGCGGTAATTGTTAACGTTAAACCGTGACGTCAATTTAACAATTGTCAACTGGTGTAACTGATTTTTTGCCTAACGATAACTTTAACCGAATTTTTGACGTTAACATTGGCTGGTGCAACTCGGCCTTATAGTTAACAATGTAGTGTGGTTATTAGCGGACAGATGGCGCTTAAATAAAACGATCGTGTGACGGTGTTTACAAATTTTACACGCAACGACGCCATTATATGTTTATATTATAAAACAAAGTCCTCTGCTACAGCAGTCTGTTCGCTATAAACTAAAAAAAACTATTGAACGGATTTTCATGCGGTTTTTACTAATGGATAAAGTGATTCGTGAGGAAGGTTTAGGTATATAATTTGTCAAGGTTTTTTTAAAGTAAAAGTTCTTTAGGCGCGACTAGGAGGTAACTGGACGACAATGTAACGGAAGCACGTTACGGCAATATGGCGTCACGTTTCTGTACCATCTGGTTTTTAAATATTTTTGATTTTGTCAATAAATAGTTTATAAACAAATCGGTCAAATTTTTTTGAAAAAATATTTAAATTAAATCATATAATAGAATTAATTATGTATATATGGGCGCGCGACCGTACCGCCATCTGGTTTCAATGTAAGTAAGTAACAAATTAAATCAAAGCTACGTTATCTGTAGTGCCATGTATCAACTAATTCGGAACTTAAATAACAAGTGTTACTTCAATCGCGTGTGACAGTTACACGCAGTCATTATTTTATTATCACGGCTGGACAACGTCCACCGGGTTCGCTAGTATGTTTATATATTAGATTAGAAGACGGTGTTTTTTTAAACTTAAGCTGCCAACAGTCTTTTGGTCTGTACCTCATGAGGTCGACATTCGTTTTGGGGTTTAAACCTTTATGGTTTTAGAACGGTCCAGGGGTTAAACAATCTCTATAAGAATGCTCACATTGCAGGTGATGTCCCCTCCTACACGGACAACAATATACCGCTGGGGTCACAGCCCAGGGCCATGGACCATCTCATCGAAGAGGATACAACCATTGTGGCCACAGTTAAAGAGGTACTTATAACCCCAGACAATGACTAGTAAATTTTGCTACATTAATCCTGTGATAGAATTGTAACAGTGTCACTCTGTCTTTGAAATTGTGTATACACATATTGTTTAAGCAATGATGGCTTAGTTCATAGCGTGAAGAAGAAATCATAGCATGGTTGTAGGGCTATATCTAAGTCCGGCCGGCTAGCTACCACCCTAAAGTTCAAATCTATCGCCAAGCACCTGTTGGTGTGTTCAGGCAGATGCACCTGCAAGACAGTCCACCTCGAGTTTTAGCGTGTTTACCATTTTAAACAATATTGTAGTCATAATCAAAATTACTTTATTCAATCTAAGTCCTGCGAAGCCTTCTATGAACGTCAAAGTTACCACCGGTTCGAACAAATAACCCACTCATCGAGAAGAACCGGTAACAAACTCGAACTGGTTTATCTTTTCATGATATATATTTTGCACATAATAAGTTTCACTTGAAACGATGTTACAATAGCATTTGTGATATACGTGAGTATTTGTCGGCGTCACGCTAGAATTCTCCCTAGAACCTATCATAAAAATAATACTATTCGTGAGAACGAAATTAATTATATCTTCTTTTACAGCGTCACTTTATAATTATCCATCCATCCAAAGAATCTTCTTGCCCCTTTGTAACTCACCCAACTCCGCCATATCTTATTTGTCAATAATAACATATTTTCTTTATTACAAACATAATTATTATTAACGGTTTATAATACAATATAAAGTAAATAACGATATGCAATTATTTTAAATCTTAATGAAAAGTTGAAATATATCTTAATTAGCTAATTTATAGATAATTATAATAAAAAATACACCGGAAATGTCATAATCTACACATTTCTGGCAAAAATGAAACATATATCTATTTCAAAATTCTTAAAACAATATTAGATTATAATTAAACATAACCAAAACTTTTATTAAATCATAATTAATTTAATTTGTTACTTATCATAGTAATCTGTTCGTACTTTTCTATATTTTACTTACTTTATAACAAAGAGTTCCTAATAATATTTCGTGTCTTATTTAAGTTTCGTATTAGCCGATAGATGGCACTACAGATAATAAAGCTTTGATTTAATTTGTTACTTTCTTACATTGACACCAGATGGCAACACTGTGGAGCGCCCATATATTATATGTGTATATTAAAATCATTACACAGGTTAATTGTAGAAATTGTTACAGTTGGTGGTGATCATCAGTAGTAAGAAGCAATCGACTCTACCGCTACAGTATGAACCGAGCTCTGTCACTATCGATCCTAAGTCGAAGCACGTTGCTGTTGGAGGTGAGTATCACTACATATATAAAACAAATTTTTTTTCTCTCTCCCCCTTTCCCTTTATTTATTTTTTTATTTTACTCTACGCAATTTATTTTGATTTTTTTTTTTTTATTAAATAGATTGATTGGAGAGGTTATTTTTTTTATATAATATCTTCTATTTTATAGAGAAATTATTTTTTTTTTTATTTTTTTTATTATGTTATTTTATATTTTATTTTTTTTCCCCCCCCCTTTCCACCAAACCCACGCGACCCCCGGGCAGTAATGAATAAATCAAAACTACTGGATCGATTTTAATCATTTTTTCAGTGAATGACATAGGCTATATATTTTATACCCGTGCGAAGCAGGAGTGGGCCGCTAGTCTTATATATTTACTAGGTGACTCGGCCACGCGTTGCTGTAGCTTAGTTAATGAAAAAAACAATCAATATTAAAACGTGACGCCGTCTATAAGATACCTATAACTTATTTTACTCGAACTGACTACGCTATTGGCCTGGCAAGGTCTTAACAGTTTCACCGGACTAAGATATCTATAATTGTCGATCTTAACAACAAACTACTATAAAGCGCCATCTTCTTGAGGTTAATGAAACTTACAATTAATGACAATAATCAACATTGACAATAGTTTAATTTGTAATTAAATAATATTGAACCCATTAATAAAAATAATATCTCAAGTCGTACCAAACTATACATGAATGCCAACGTTTCATGAAGATCGGTTGAGTCATTTCAGAGTTCATTATGGACAAACAACATGACACTAGATTTTTATATATTTAGAAATGGGTGCGTGATGATACTCTATTTATTACGTCAAAAAGATATGGTGCAATTTAAATCGATTATATATAATAGATTTAAAATAATCACTATTAAAAATTTTATGATTTCCGAATTTATTGTCACTACGTCCGTTGTTAATCCTCTTTGCATCTTGTAATTTATATTTAATAGAAAGACATATTCTATGTCCTGTTATTGTAATGAAGGACATAAAAGCAAACATTAATGTATCATATACATTAATACGTGAAGCTAAAACTTTGTACCCCTTTTTAAGGGAATCAGACGAAGTGCAGAAAGCTATTTTTTTTTATATAAAATGCATTACAAGCATATTAAATTAATTAAAATATACATTACTCACCTACTGCTCAAATTTTACACAACATATACACACATATTAGGTCATTACCTATGAAAATGCCGTTTTGTATGAAAAAATTTAAACGAATTTTTCTCATGTATTTTTTATTTGTATTAATCGAAGTAAGCACCCATGCAATCAATGCATCTTTGCCAACGCAGTGGCAGTTTATCGATGCCCTTCTTAAAGAAATCAGCTGGACGGGAGGCAACAAATTCTTCAAAGGCATTTTGTACTGCCTCTCGGGTATTGAATTTTTTTCCCGCCAAGGAGTTATCCAAATTCTGGAAAAAGTAGTAGTCTGTAGGCGCAAGGTCTGGTGAGTAGGGCGGATGACGGAGAACTTCCAACCCCAGTTCTTGCAACTTGGAGACCGTCTGCTGTGCAGTATGAGGTGGCGCGTTGTCGTGCAGGAGCAGCGGAGACGAGCGATTGACCAATGCTGGTTGGAGATGTGCCAGCTTCTCCATCATTGTGTTCAGTTCTTCATCATTGTATTCAGTGTACATCTGCAGTAATGCTCACCCCGTTTGGTAAGAAGCTGTGATGAATCACACCGGCGCTAGACCAACAAACAGTGACCATCACTTTTCTAGGGGTAAGTTTTTGTTTAGGGTATTGTTTAGGTGCTGAACCAGGATCCAACCAACTTGCTGAGCGCTTGCGGTTATCAAACAGAATCCATTTTTCATCGTAGGTAACAATGCGGTTCAAAATTCATTCATTTGTGTGTCTGTTGAGCAGTGTAAGGCACGTCTCGACGCGTACTTCGCGCGGTCGATTATTGAGTTCGTGAGGCACCTATTTGTCAAGCGTTTTTACCTTGCCAATTTGACGCAAATGGACCAATATTATTTTGACGCTAACGTCGAAAGCTGCTGCTAATTCAGCTGTAGATTGTGTATCGTCAGCTTCCACATTCGCCTTTAATACGTCATTGTCGACCAAAGTCTTCGGACGACCGCGAGGTTCATTTTTTAGGTCGAAATTCCCAGAACGGAAGCGAGCAAACCAATAACAGGTGGTGCGTTGGTTTGTAGTGTTAGCTCCGTAAACGTCGTTGATGTTGCGTGCCGCTTGTGCCGCGTTAATATTCCATAATTACTTGAATTTTTAACGTATCCATGATGTCAAAAAAGATTGAAATGCGATGAAAATGTAACACTAATCAATAAACAAATGACTACTTTTGGAAAAAGAATTCCATGTTTTTAAAATAAAATTAATTTGAAATTAAAATTCTTAGCCCAACAAAAATTATTTTGATTTGAAATGGCCAGTACTGCAGAACGGCAATTTCATAGGTAAATACCTATTATAAATGGAAATATTTTCAATATTTTTAACATGACTGACGTTGCATGCCTTACATGCCCTTTGAAATCAACTGGTCAAAATTGTAGGTTAATTTTATAAATATATAATTTTATAATAATATGTCAATTCATAATTTAAATAATTATCTTTAGTAAATTTATGGAACCACTGAAATAATGATTATTCTATTTGGTCTCATTGAATATCAAAAATTTTAGGTGACAGGACTGCTTTCACTTCATGTCACTTTGCGTCATGTTGTCATAAGAGTAAAGCAATATTACCAAAGTCAATGTTTTAATGTTTAGTATTTTTATATGTTGAACTCGCTTTTTTTTTTTATTTTTTTTTTTTTTTTTTTTTTTTTTTTTTTTTTTTTTTTTTTTTCCCTTCTTTTTTTTTTTTTTTTTTTTTTTTTTTTTTTTTTTTTATATTTTAAATGTTTTATAGAGATCAAAAATTAAATCCCTATATTTTAATATTTTTATATATTTTTTTTTATTTTTTTTTAATTTAATTTTTAAAAAAAAATTTAAATTTTTTTCCTTAAAAAAAAATTTATATTAAACTTTTTTATCTTTTTTATTTAATTTTTTATATTTTTTTTTCAATTTTTAGAAAAAAAAAATTTTAAAATAATATTAAATAATAAAAAATATCCATTATTTTTTTTTATTTTTATTTTTAACAATCCTTTAGATTATTACTCCATTTCAGTAGTTAATAGTATTACAAGTTAGTTCTACGTCATTTTAATTCAATATTTATTTCCAACAAATGTGTTCCCTTTTACAACTTTCCAGAATTTTTGTAGCATCTTAGAATTCATGCTCCGTGGTATTATTTTCCAATCAGTTCACTTAGGCACAATAAACAAACTATATTACATAAAACACCACCAATTTTACACAATATAGAGTCAAGTAACACAAGATTATGAATAAAAAATAAAGTCCACTACATGACAGACCAAATCCCCCAAAAACTCCCCATACTTCACAACCAACCACCCTCAAACAACAACAAAAAAAAACCATCTTTTAACTTTCCATGGGGTTTTTGTGCCCGACAGGTCTGTTATCCACCACATCACAAAAACAAACTATATTACATAAAACACCACCAATTTTACACAATATAGAGTCAAGTAACACAAGATTATGAATAAAAAATAAAATCCACTACATGACAGACCAAGATCCCGCCAAAAACTCCAACCATAGTGACTTATTTTTGTTGCTAACTTCATACTGTTGTATAATAATTTAGCTGATCACTTTATACTATTGAATTTTTACTGTCAACTTAATTCTGGCGTTTTTGGTGGGGTCTTGGAATGTCATGTAGTGGTGTTTATATTTTATCTATAATCTTGTGTCATTTGGCTCTATATTGTGTAATGTTGGTGGTGCTTTACGTAATATAGTTTGGTTATTATGTACAAGTGAAGTGGATCGGGAATAATACCACGGAGCGTGGATTCTGACTTAAAATAACTCCCTGGAAAGTTCTAACAAGACGGCCACCGCCTTGTTAGTTCTTTGAAATGATCGCAATGCACTTATAGTATATATAACTTATAACCTACTCGACAATGGCAGTAATAATCTACTAGAAGATTGGTTGCCAAAAATAAAATAAACAAAATAAAACTTCGTACCATAAAACATGTAATATAAAAATTGTGAATCAACTTCATCATTGACTAAGTGTGTGGTGGTTCATGTCTTAATGAGCTATTTAAAAGATTTTTGTTTGTAAATATCATAGGTGGTGATAATAAAGTCCACATATACACATTGGCTGGTGGGGCTCTAAGTCCTGGAGTGGAACTCCAGCACCTTGGAGCTGTCACCGACGCTCGCTTCAGCCCTGACTCCAAGTATCTAGTAGCGAGTGACTCCAACAGGAAACTCATTCTCTACTCCAGCGAAGAGGAGTATAAGGTAATAAATTAACAACAAATATAAAAAAAAATGTCGAGGCAGTCATAAGGACTGCTGACAAAAGTGAAAACTCAAACTGATGAAATATATAAGTCTCTTTTGGATTTTCATATTAATTATAGTGTGAATGACAATATTTCAATTTTAGAATTTGTTTATTGAAATTATTGACATTAGTGTGGTTTTTATATCTATTGGTACTCGGAGCAATAATTGTATATATTTTTATAAAATTTTAATCAATCAAACGTATGATTAGTTGCAATATCAATATTACATGTACACAGGCCCCTGTACTACTACGCGTCGGTAGTCTGACGCCAGACGGCTGGGCATGCTTACGTCGGGTGTTATGACGCGAAATTATAAATTTATCTCTTGCGAAAAACATTGCTCAACGCGCATAATGAATTTTCACTTCACAAACTACACAAATATTTGATTGAAAGAAAAATGAAAGTGTGTGCGTGACCACACGATGACAGTGAATACTGTAAAATTAATTATTACATAATAACTGTATACGTACAATATATGTGACATCCAATGAAACCTTCAGCAGTATTTTCACTCTTTATAATTTAGGTACAAACAAGTCTACACGACTTTTATTGTAAACTAGTGACTAATAACATCATCTGAATGTATTAAGTCCATTTACTTATCTACTTTTCTCTCGTACATAAGTCGCGTCGTCATTAAAATTACAATAACTTTTGATAGAGTGGACCGATTTTAATGAAACCAAGACTAAATGTTACTCGAAGTTATGCTTTATGATTTTCTTGAAAAGGGTTGGTCATGAACGAAGTACTTTAGCAATGATGCGTGTACATACAAACAGACAGACAGATATATCTAAAATTGAGTGAAATGTATATTATCAGACTAGACACCTGTGAAAGTTTTTTTTTACAAAAATCTAGAAACTACGTATAGACATCAAACGGCAGTCGTCCCTATCATGCCAACCTGCACGATTGCCTCTTCACTCTTCGTGTGTTTTGGAAATCATTGTAGAATGTTTCAGATAGCTTTTTTTTCAGTGTGCAAGTGTTAATTGTAATTTTTTTTATATAGTTGGCGCATAACAAAGAGTGGGGCTTCCATACAGCCCGTGTGAATTGTGTGGCCTGGAGCCCCGACTGTGGCCGAGTCGCTTCCGGCTCTCTCGATACCAATATCATAGTCTGGAGCGTCTCCCAACCTTCGAAGCACGTCATCATCAAAAGTGAGTACTTTATACACCATCATCATCATCACCTTTAAGAAATCCACTGCAAGACCCCTTCACGAAGAAAGGTGGTGACGCCGATGCGTTGTCGACGTCACCGAAGGGGCGTGCGGGGCTTTCTATGCTAAATTTAAGTGGACTGTATATGCGGGGATGCTATATTTGATATTCAACTATTGCGATCAGCTACGAAGAGGGAGACAAGGGTAGGAAGGAAACTTGGCACATACCTCGCGGCGCTGCAGTTTCCACGTGGCTAGCCGGCTAGGTGATTCTCGTTTCTCTCCACTTTGCCACTCACCACAACAACACCAGCAGTAATGGCGGCGCGCCCGAAGCGCCACCGTATATAAGCATGTGCCAGGAAAGGGTGATTGGGCAGGGTTAGAAAGGTGGCGTGATCTGATCACAATAATGCGGGAATTTCAAATATATATAAAGCGGCGCAACCAAAAGGTATGGGCATAATCATAACGCCAGCCCATGTGGATTCGGCAATTTCAAACTCTGAGAGATCCACAGTTCTATATTTAACCACAAACAGTAATACAAGAACGTTTTTCATATTCAGGTTTCTTCACAATGTCTTCCTTCACCGTAAGCCAATAGTGTTACCAATTTAAATTAGTATATGTACGGGTATTCCGAAAACTTTGTTGCCACATGCCGGGGTTCGTACCAGCGGATATCGTAGGATTGTAGGTGGTAGAGCTACCCTGTAGCTATTACTGATTTCAGCATTAATGGGTCGACTTGCCCGGGTTACTACCACCCAATACACAGATACACCGATGTGCAGTAACAGTGCTTGCATTGTTGCGTTTCGTTTGGTCAGTGAGAGCACCGGAGAGCCCCAACGAATCTCCCTTTCCAACTCTCTCTCTTCAAGTTATTATTAGGTAGCGCAAATATCAATGTTTTTATTTAATTTGGTCAATTTAATAATTCATTTATTTTTCGCTTTTTAGTGCCTTATTAGTTTTTCACATCGAAGGCGGTTAATTTTTTTTGTAAATTTTTTTTATTTTTCCATTTTTAGTGTGCATAAATGTATTTGGTTTCTAATGGGTATAATAAATCGGTTCCAATTTCACGAAAATAGGTAGACACGAATTGGGTGAAAATCAAATAAACGATTTTTCACCCCCTTAGGGGTTGAATATTTTCTTCAAATTTATATGGGTCCACCTCTGAATATAACCAATTCAAATAAAAAAAGAATCATTAAAATCGGTTCATAATTGACGGAGATATCGATTAACATACATAAAAAAAAAATACATAAAACCGAACGTAGTAACCTCCTCCTTTTTCGAAGTCAGTTAATAACCTCCTCCTTTTTCGAAGTCGGTTAATAAAATATAGAAAAGAACGAACAGATTCCTATAATAGATAGATAAGTAACGAATTAAATTAATTGTGATTTAATAGAAGTTTTGGTTATGTTTAATTACTATCTAACCGGATGGTACATATAGGTGACGCCATATTGCCGTAACGACTTCCGTTGCATTGTCGTCCAGATACCTCGTAGTCGGGTCGAAAGAAGTTTTACTTCAAAAAATGTAATCTGTATACCTTTTTTTTTATTTCAGATGCACATCCTCAGAGCCAGATAACGGGTCTAACTTGGCTGGACGATGAGATGCTTGTCTCAGTTGGGCAAGATGCGAACACACGCGTTTGGAATGTGCCCAAAGCTTAAATCTACTTAATCTCACTACGATTTTAATTGGGAAATATTTTCATTATCGAGCAATGTAATTTCAATGATCGTTTTTTTTACACAACATACTTATTATTTAAATTGGGGTGGTAGGGTAAAATTTAAATGCGGGGTGGTAGGGTGTCTGTACCCGACTGGATCGCGACCACCGTACACCAGGTGGAACACCCGCCATAGTGACACGTTTGGGCGTGTCGCGTTCCGGGATCAGCCGGTGTATATCCAGCAACCGGGGGGGGGGGCTGTCCCTGACTGGGTCGCTTTCAGGCCGGCATGACAGCGGCGACCGGCGATAGATAGTATGTCTTTCGGTGGTCGCCATTGTTTTTGGATTGTACTGTGCTTACCATCAGGCACAGTACAGTCACTTTGCCGAGCTACAATAAAAAAAAAAAAAAATTACGAGTTGGTTAAAAAGCTCTTAATCCAGAATCGAACCTACTCTACTGTACTGACGGCAACCAGTCACTATATTCTTTTTCTTGGTCTGCCTTTATTCTGCTTTCGTTTAATTTTATCCGTATTGTCAAAAATCGTTTGAAATGTGAGCAACTATTGTTATTTAATTTAACTATTATACATCGGATTTTTCGTTGAGATTATTGCCTTTATGGCGGCTTCATTCTTACCTGTTATAGGCATTTTAAAATTATAATGCACAATGTCTTGCGTTGGAGCGTCCACGGCCTGATGGATGAACCTAGTAACCAGTCACTATGTCCCATATTGGTTTTCGTTATCAGTATAAGTCGTATTATCGTGGCTACAAGATATTAAAGCGTGAATGTATTAATCGTAAGTCGATTTTTTTAAATTTCTGATCGCCCCTAACCTTGGTCAGCAAAAATAAGCAAAGCTCTTATCAGATATATTTAAATCTGTTCCAATTAAATAAATAAATATTGTTGACGTAATCATCACTACATCATCCATCCACCTATGTCATCAAAAATTAAAAAATAAAATACCCCATCCCCCTTTAGTGCTGACGTAATGCATGAACAGTCCCAAAAAAAAAGAAGTAATCGACGTTCTTCGTGGACTGTTATAGTTAAACCAGTATTAATAATATAAACTCTCCTTTGTTTCGCTTTAGGCGTTAGAAATGTATTTAGAAATCGAGTATAAATTATCTTTAATTGTTGAGTATTTCGTTGAAACAATCTGTAAAAAGGTCATAATAATTGAAATACTGTCGCTGGAAACATTACCCAATCAAAATGGTAGTTAAAATGTTTAAAAAAATCGTAAAAAAATATTGAATTTTCTAGTATTACGATAAATACTAACATATTTATTTCGCTTACGTTTCTAAGTAATCATTTTTGTATTGAATGCTCTCAGATTTAATTTATTTATACAATTTTTTTTTATTACTAATATATAACGCGAGTTTAAAACGCTAGGAGTTTTCCTATGCGATTAGAATAATGTCTTGTCGAAATGGATTTAATGTACAAGGAATTGTTAGTTCCATTACGTACTACTAGATGGCGTTTATTACAGTTTTGTTACTTTGGTGATTATTAGTTCCTTTGTGTGTTACTAGATGGAGTTATTTTTTTTATTGGAGGTAAACGTCAGTCTTTAAATTGCAAACCACATTGTGGAAAATGAAGGTATTCGGTGTAAATAAGTATTTTCATGATTTTCTTGCATTAATTGTGATTTTTTTAAATTTAAAAGTATTATTGAAATGTAAAAACTATATTGAATAATCTATTTGGCGTAGTTTCGATAATATTTAGACGTCCTTATACGAAATTATGAGATGGATTTTTATATGTAATTGAAATGATAAACTATAGCTTAAATGAAATTTATGTGATTTTTTTTACTAGATTTTAATTTTTTTTTAAATGAAATTGAACTGACAGTGGTTAGCGTTAAAATTTTTTTTAGTTTTCAGATTTTTGACCGTTTTTTTTAAATGTAAGTAATAGTTTATCACTTCAAATAATAAAGTCATAAATTAATCTGAACAGTATTTTTATACTAATTTCTTACAAAATTTACCCTCGTTTCTAGTGATCTTTAATGGATTGTGCGGCAGAATAAATTTTTAATACACTTTTGTTGTTTTTATTTAAAATTAACCCTTAGTTAAAGTTGAACTATAATCAGTATCTTAAAAATTGGAATTCTGCACATGAATCAAGTTGCTTCTACTTGTATAACGTAAGTGAGCCTTGGGAATGGATTTTTGACATCTTTCGGCGCGTTTCTTTATATTAAGCTAGTTGTTCCTGTGACTCCACTTGTGTCAATTTGTTCGCTGTTCAAAGGTAAGTTATAGCAAAATTGGTTTGTATTAAAGACTCTCGGGAAAAACGGATTTGAAGTTTATCAGTGTAAGTGTTATGTATGTATTGTTATATGTAAATGTACAGTGACTGCTCTCAACAATATCGCCTGCCGTTTGAACCGTTCGTTAATATTATTCGCGATAACACATTGCGTTACTCGCCCTTTATACACTTGCCTCGTCTGTATATTATTATCAAAATTAGGCAAAATCTCAATTTGAGCCATGATTATACATTTTTATGTTTATACGCGGTTAGTTCGTCGCCAGTTGTGTATTATGCGATACGGTAGTTAAACGGCAGCTATAGTCCGCGTCAAATGTTATGGCCGCCCTGAATATAGCTGCGTAGACCACAAATTTACGTAATAATAGGTATTTTATGATATGCATAACATCGAGACAACTTAAGGATAAATAAATGCCAATTTAGATTCCTATAATACTAATTTTACTTTGTTTTGTATTCAAATCTTAATTATATTATGCGCAAGGCCATACTCACGGCTATATTCAGAGCGGCCAAAAAGTTTGGCGCGGACTATAGTTGTATACGCACTGACGTTTATTATGAGCGCAGTCATCATTACATAGTATAAAGCAAAGTCCCCCACCGCGTCTGTCTGTCTGTCTGTTCGCGATAAACTCAAAAACTACTGAACGGATATTCAAGCGGTTTTCACCAGTGGATAAAGTGATTCATGAGGAACGTTTTGCTATATAATTTGTCAAGGATTTTTTTGTAATCAGGGTGGGACAACGTCTGCAGGGCCCGCTAGTTGTACATATAAATATAACAATACATACATAAGTGTAAGATATATTAATTTCGATATTTATGTATGAAACTAGTCTTTGCTTGTGGTTTCACTCGCGTTTAGGTAAATATGATCTATTCCTCGAGGACTACTTTTTTCTGTATGTGATACTTGTCCTTCCATTTCCTTATTTGTACCTCTAAGAACGTGTATACAAAATTTTAGTACGATCGGTTGACTAGTCAAAAGACGACTAATCTAGACTAGACGTGAAAGCGTAACAAACAAAAACGTAACAACAAAAAACCAACAAACATTCGTATTTATAATATTAATTAGGATTCCATGGCGTGTTTTATAGGCGGTAGAGCTACGCTGAAGCTATTAATGGTTTCAGCATGAATGGGCCGGCTCGCCCGGGGTAGTAACACCCTCTCACAGAAAACCGACGTGAATTAACAGTGCTTGCATTGTTAAGTTTCGTTCGGTCAGTGAGAGCACCGGGGGCCCACCTCCCCTCCCCTTCCTCCTTCCCTTACTCCCCCTCTCCCCCAAGACAGGTTGGCAACGCACTTGCGACTCTCCTAGTGTTGCAAGTGTCTATGGACGGTGGTGATCACTTAACATCAGGTGACCCACCTGTCCGTTTACCTCCTATGACATAAAAAAAAGAAAAAATCTCATATACGTCTTGACCGATTTTGATGACATTTTTTTTTGTATTACCGTTTCATAAATGAAAACTAATCTCTGCCTAATTTTAAAAACCTCTCTTTTTTCCTGTCAAAAAAGAAAAGAAAACATCGAAATTCCATTATATTATAAAATCTAAATTCAAAATTATAAAAAGGTTTGTCCTAAACTAAATATAACCAGTTATACCAATATATAGATAAAAAAAATTAAACACGATGTTTGTTATTATACTTTTTATTTCAAATATTTGTCTTTTTAAATTCACTAATGTCTTTTTATTTGTTTTTAATTTCTATATTATTAATAAATAAATATAATAATGAAATGACTAGAACGTGCTAAATATTATGTTATGTGGTCTAACGATACTCTGTCGCAACATATTTTTAAAAATGACGACTTTTTCGATATCGGATATTTATTATGTATATATAGTTATTTATATATAAAGTTTGGCAGAAAAACATACTTGCGTTTATATTCATATCATAGAGACAACACATAACATATATTTATTATTATAAACAATGTATAATTAACTAGCTCTATGACTGTTTCGCTCACGTAACTAGAAAAAAATGAATTATACATATTTTGATATACTTTTCGGACACTTAGGAAGCTATACATAGAATATGAATTCAACAGACTATAAATTGAGCGATTATGAATCAGAGAGAACATTGTCCTATATAGGACGAGTATATACATGTTATGGATTACGTGATTAATCAAGGCACATTTATTTTCTCGGAGCAATATAATATAGCAATATAATAACATGTCCATGAATACTTATTTTAATTCCAATTTTGAGTAATATTTTTTAAATTTTGAGGTTAAGTACATTGACGATTTAGTGCAAACGTGAGTGGCGCTATAATCGTAGTACCAACCTGATCTAACTAATACAGCTCACTCTTAACTCTAATTAAGATCACAGTTTAACAAGAGGATAAAAAATTTACAGTAGTCGTCAATTTTTTTGGCCACTTTGAATATAAGCTGCATGTTCATGTTTGAATTAGAATTTAATACAAAACAAGACATACAGAAATCAATAATTGGCGTTTCTTTGTCCTTAATTGTCACGATGTTATATTGAGCATGTCAAAGAGATTGGCGAGAATTGTATAGCTGTTTGATTTCCAGAATTTGTATTGCCCAGGCTATATAAATAGTGATCTGACTAATCATCTAGATTATACCTAGTATCATACATGTAATAGATTATAGAAAAAACAATCAACTAACAAAGGATACAATTAATGTTTTATAAAACTGTTTTATACCACAATTTATAATAAAAGGAAAATTTTAGAAACTAATAGAAAATGAATTCTTAAACATAACATACTTGAATGAAATTTGTTTTTTTAAAGTGTGTAAAAAAGTTACAAAATCTACGTATTAAGTAAGGCTGTTTATTTCTAATATAATATAAATATTAAACGTTTAGTTTAATGACAATTTCTTAACCTTTTTAGGCTATTTATGTTTAAAATAAGATAAATATGCAACAGATCTGATAACAAACTTTTTTTTGGTATCAATTACGTAATATAATGATTACGTTTATTCATATAAATAAATATATACTGTAATAGGTATTGAATCTTCTAGAAAAAAATTGGTAACCTTGGAACATAATATAAACAAAATGCATCGTTGTTTTCACTTTCAGGTATCCGTTATTTGAAAAAAGAAATTATTTCAACAACTTATTAAATTTATAAACAGCTCTTAGACAGTGGTCAAATATGAATTTAGAAATATGATTTTACAGAGATTATAAATTCATAAAAACATAAAACAAAATACGATATAAAATAAAAATAAAATGTCTTTTACGCGTTTAAGTAACTCCCTGTTATTCGGTGGGTGTAAGTGATATTTTTTTAATATACAAGAGATTAATTATTGTGTCAAGATTTTAATAATGATTATACCATATTAGCGACGATCCGCGACTTCGCTTGTGTTTTTATCTTTAGGTATTAGTGGTAACACCATAAGTTATCTAGCGCACATCGAGATAACTTTGAGACAGAAGCATTTTTTCAAAGTGACTTGATATTTCTCGTTACATTTTAGTCAATTTAAACAATACCTTTATAAACTATAGTCTATAAGTTATTCTAACATATAAGCGATGTTATTGTAAGTTTAATTAAAAAATGTTTAGTTCTTTTTGCGTGAAGGAGCATCCAGCCATACGAATTGTCTCGTTCATAATATTAATAGTAATTAATATAATGTTAACATATAATGTAGTGAATTTCAATGGTGGCAGAGCCTCTGCAAGTATACCACATCTATTTTTGCTGTAAAGCGGCAGTACAGTCCGCGCCAAACTTTTTGGCCGCTCTGAATATGGCCACGTAATATAGTCAAGATTTTAATAGAAAACAAAGTTAAAATATCATTATAGGAATCAAAAATTGGCATTTATTTATCGTTAAGTTGTCTCGATGTCATCATACTTATAATATCATACGTAATCATAACTAAATGAGTGTTCTCCACAGCTATATGCGCTGCCACAGCTATATACCACAGTGGTCAAAAAGATTGGCGCGAACTGTACTGATGCTGCTGTGTTCCAAACGACACTCATTACAACTTAGATGCCATAAGGGGACCTTTCATGATTTCTGTTCGTTTGAAGTCGGTTCTATAAGGCTCCGGTAACTATTTATCGTCATATAAAGTTTCGTGACGAACCCATAGAACAGTGGTAAGTCATTTTCTAATATTCCTGTGATTAGTTATCACAAATTGAAAATTAATCACCAAACAGAATGATGATTGAATAATCTATACCTACATATGTAATAATATATATCTCTACATATTAAAAAATAAAGTCCCATGCCACATCTGTCTGTCTGTCTGTTCGCGATAAACTCAAAAACTACTGAATGGATTTTCATGTTTCACCAATAGATAAAGTGATTCATGAGGAAGGTTTAGATATATATTTTGTCAAGGTTTTTTTTATTATCAAGGCGGGACAAAGTCCGCCGCGCTCGCTAGTATATTAATATATATATATGTATATATATTATATAACATAATAGAATAACAAATATAATAATTACAGAGAATAATGTGCGTTCCGGTAGCTGCACTTTAGAGCCTTTAAGAGCATTAGTTTTTCTGAACGTGGTCTATCACTAGAGGTAGGTGGTAGAGCCACGCTGAATCTATTACTGGTTTCAACATGATGGCTCGCCCGGGGTACTACCACCCGACCCACAGAAAACTGACGCGGTGTTGCAAGTGTCTATGGACGGTGGTGATCGCTTAATATCAGGTGACCCACCTGTTCGTTTGCATCCTATGGTATATAAAAAAAATCACAAGAGGTGTTTTTTTTTTCGAACTGACTACACTGTTAGCCTGGCAAGGCCTTTACAGTTTCACCGGACTCTATCATGAGGGGCAGTTCAAGTATTGGTTTTAAATATCAAGCAGTAGAATGGGAGGGCCTATTATTTACTTATCTTTGATGACGTGGGTGGCGGAAGCATCTAAATCTAAAGGGGGCACATCAAAAATGAATAGAATTTCTGTTGGCATGAATAAGTTATAACTCCTAAGTATAAAATTGGCTGGTGCCAGGTCACGAACTATGAAGTTGTGTCAAGACATATATCTAAGGATTATAATTTGGAGGAGATCAAACGTTGGAGGTATTAAAAAAATAGGTTGTGAAAGATAAGTCTCTAAGGCTGACAGGTGAATAACCCCTACGAAATATTTTCTTTATCTTTGACAGAAAAACACGGGTTTAAGGCTGGCTAAGTGGGTGCAGTGACCTGATAATGTTCTAAGGTAAAAAGGTGTAGTCTCAATGGTCCACATATATACTTCAATGAACCGTATTAAGTGAATGCGATCTGATACAGTAAAAACCTTTTTTGACTAAACTTATTTGAAATATAGAAAACATTTTCATGTCTATAAACTTTATAGTTAAAAGAAAAAGCATGTTTTTTTAATCAAATTAAGAGGGCAATTTTAAGATTCCATAAGAATTTAATTCATTATCTAGTTACTGATCTTGAAATACATAAATTTTGTTTATTTCACCCTTCATTATATAACTTTGGTGGCCTTTTAGTACCTAAAAGACTTCACAATAATTTGTTCACGTTGAATTTAATACAATGGAGTTGATATAAAAAATATTTGAATTTTGCTGGAACTATTAATGTGAATAAAATATTGACACTGGCAAAAGTTAATGCGAGGCTGCTTGAAGATTGGAATAAAAGACTCGCTGAACAATTAAAAACGTATTTTAACGTTCTCGGCGGAATCTTAATTTATCATGTAGTCTTTTTTTTTTTTTTTTTTTTTTTTTTTTTTTTTTTTTTTTTTTTTTTTTTTTGTTTTTTTTTTTTTTTTTTTTTTTTTTTCTATTTTTTTTTTTTCAACATCATTAAATAATTATGTGGGATAAGAATTTTGATATATTAAAAAAAATCTCAAGCGGGTCACCATTTTGTTAGAATATCGAAGTATTCACTTGATAGTTGATGAATTGGCTGTGAAACTAAAGGAGGAAACTCTATATTAAAAACTAGCCTCTGCCCGCGACTTCGTCCGCGTGGAATAGTTACTTTGGGCTAACGCTAACTCATAGCGGAAGCTCTCGAGTGGAAAAAAAATTCCGATTTTGAAACTTTTTTCACTGGTGTTCCGCTCCTGTTGGTTTTACCGTGATGATATATAGCCTATAACCTTCCTCGATAAATGAGCTATATAACACTGAAATAATTTCTCAAATCCGACCAGTAGTTCTTGAGATTACCCCCTACAATGTCACAAACTCACAAATTCACAAACTTTACCTCTTTATAATACTAGTATAGAAGTATAGACTTGAAAGGAATTCCGACTAGGTACTGATAGAGTTTTTATATACTGTATAGGTTTTTAGAGTTTGACCACAATCTCATCTAATGTTAAATGATGACGAAGTCCAAGATTTTAAATACGCTAAACCTATAAGAGGCTCCCAAGTACAACTACTGGAACACACCAACAGATTGTCAACATGTGGTAGCTAGTCAGGCGGACTTAGAAAGAAACCTATCACCATGCTTTGGTTACGTCGCGATTTAAATGTATGTCGGTTGGCGTTGCATGCGAAACTACTAAGCCATCGCTTCAATATTCACAGTGAGAGAGTTATGTTTGATGTTTTTTAATGCTATTTTTGGCAATCAATCCTCCAGATTACTACTGCGATCATCAAGTAGGTTATAATATTACAAGTGTCTTATGAACATTTCAATTTTCTGACAAGATGGTGGCTCCCTTGGGTGCTCCCTCCTTTTTCAGGGAGTTTTTATGCCATCTCAGAATTCATAATCCTTGGTATTATTTCCCATCCACTTAATTTATGAATGAATATTTAATTATGAATGAATTTATGAATAAAATATGAAACATGACAGACAAAAATCCCGTCAAAAACTCATTTTTGAAGTTAAATGTTTTCTTTTTTGTTCGAACTGACTACGCTATTGACCTGGAAAGGTCTTTACAGCTTCACCGGTCTACTAAGGCGAGCGCTTAAGGCACTCAGCGGATTTTATTTAGGCGACTAGCTCAAGGGTGCACGGCACACCTCGGTTTGGGCTGTTACCGATATCCCGGATCTGACCTAGCTAAATATACTAAGCTATTCATACATATATTCGTTTGTGTTGAAATTTTATGATTATAATTAAAATTGTATGATTCACAAACGTTTACATGTATATCGGAAATGAAAAGTTAAATGTTGGAGTTTTTGGTGATATCTTCATGTGTCATGTAGTGGCTTTTATATTATATTCAAATTAATCTTGTGTTATTTGACTGATATTTTATAATATCGGCGGTGTTTTACGTAATATAATTTGTTTATTGTGCACCAGTAACGTGGATGGAAAGTCTGGAATTCCACAAAAACTCCTTGGAAAGTTTTAACAAGTTGCCACCATTTTGTTAGAACATTGAAATCATCGCAAGACACGTGTAATATTATTACTCGATAATGGTAGTAATAATTTGGAAGATTGCTTGGCAAAAATTAAAAAAAGTTAAGTGTTAATGTCTCTAGTTGTAGTATAAGTAATAACGTACTTCAATTAATAACTTACTCTATAACTGTATATATACATAGTAAGGGAGGTATAGATACTTGTTATAACATATACGAGGGTACTTGTCCACTGTCATGAGTGAACCCACCCACGACGATTGTCAGTTGTAATTTATGAACGGATTGTGTTAAGTTACCAGATTGTTTCTGTTTAAATATAAACCACTAGTGATGATAATTCGATGAATAGTTTCACAAGTCCCCCCTAATTCTGTGTTGTGGCGCGTGCCTGTAAGCAACGTGTTTCCGCAACGCGTCCCTCGAGCGCGACACGTGCGTGCAGGCGCGACACGCGTGTCTCCGCCCCGCGTGCGTCTCCATATGCACTCGTAAGTTATATTGGTTGCTGAGTCGCTTGTTACATATAGTACATACCGAGCTGTTAATTCGCCATTTCCTATCGTATTGCTCCGTTGATTCTGTAATTATCGATAAATCGTATTATTATATGAATAACATTATGGATGTACACATACGCATAAAAAATTAAAGCAACAATATACATTCCTCAGAAAATTTCTTTGTAAACAATGTTGTCTGTTTACTTTCCTCTCTTGTGTATGCGTACAACACCGCTTGTCCCACTATTCCACGGTAAAAAAATGACATCGCCGAACGCGTAATGCTTATATAAATCGTAGTTTCTTTAAACTCTAATAACTTTATATTAAACTAGCTTATGCCCGTGACTTCGTTCGCGTGGAATACCTACTTTGGGCTAACGCTAACACGCAGCGGAAGCTCTCAAGAGGGGAAAAAACCTCGATTTTGAAACATTCTTCATTGGTGTTCCGCTCCTATTGTTCTTAGTGTGATGATATATAGTCTATAATCTTCCTCGATAAATGAGCTATATAATACTGAAAGAATTTTTGTAATCGGACCAGTAGTTTCTGAGATTACCCTCTACAACGTCACAAACTCACAAACTTTACCTCTTTATAATACTAGTATAGATAACGATGGCATTATACTTTTTTTAGATATAGACCAAGTGTCCAGTAATTTCCATCCAGTAGTTTTTGCGTGATACAGTGGCAGAACTCTATAATTATATTTACATACTTTGTTGACGGGGCCACGCGTTGCGGCTTAGTTATTTTACACGTTGAATTAATATTATGTTAAAGTATTTTGGTATTATGAGGTAATGAGTCTGACTAAAACCGAAGGTACATAATAAATAGATTAACAGATCACGTGGATCATAAAATAAACTGGAATTGAAAAAGAAATTCAAAATTAAGACGTGGCACCATCTATGACATATCTATAACAATCTGTCCTACAGCTCTCTGTCAACAAACTAATTTAAAGCGCCATCTGTTCGAGACTCATGAAACTTACGATTAATGGCAATAATCAACATTGATAATATTTAATTTGTAATTTAAAATTTTGCGGCCATTAATCGAAATAAAAATTATCCTTTCTCTCAAATTAGACCAAATTATACATATGCCAATGTACATGAAGTTAGTAGTTTCGGAGTTCATCGTAGACATACACCATGACAATGGATTTTTATACATAAAGATATAATTTTTTGTTGAACTAAAATTAAAAACGAAAACTCACCAACATTAGCCACCGATGATGCGTTCGTCGGGTTACCAATTTTGTATAGATTCTGCACAATCTGATCCAGTTTACTGAGCCTGTCCTTCTCGCTCGCGTTGGTGAGGTCACAACTGGATTCTACTGTCTCTTTCATGTCATCCGTTGGCAAGGTGTCGTGGGTGAGTTTAGAACTGTCTGGTATTTCTGTTGCATTTAATAATTGTTGTACATCGTTACTTATATCTAAGTTTACTGGAGAGTTTGATGCGTCTTCGTTTGGGCTTTGCTCTGTCGTTGTCGGTGAGGGATTCTACAAAAAGACCAAATATAGATTAGATATCATTATTATTACAAAGTATAAAATAAAGTCCCCTACCGCGTCTGTCTGTCTGTCTGTTCGCGATAAACTCAAAAACTACTGAACGGATTTTCATGCGATTTTCACCAGTGGATAAAGTAATTCACGAGGAACGTTTTGGTATATAATTTATCAATGATTTATTTTTAATCAGGGCGGGACAACGTCTGCCGGGCCCGCTAGTTTAAAAAAAGTTGAGACAGTCATGAGGACGACCGACAAAAGTGACATTTCGTAATTTGTAAATTAAAATTATTAATACTATGTATGTATATTTACTGTAATACTATATTATGTATGTTTATAGCTATATAAAGTATAGTTAACCGAAATAAATGATATTTTATATTAATAAAATTTAAAAAATGAGTGTGTGTAACCGTCAAACGTGGTTGAAGTAAAACTTCTTTGGCGTTATAAGAGATGGCGATTAAATAAAAATAAATACATCATAAGAGAATTTAAAAAGGTATTTATTGATGATGTAACACTAGTAATATATACATTTATTATCGTCGACTACTATACATTTTAAAACAATATTTATTACTATCATACTTCAAATATGATATGATTGGTTTATGATAAATGAAATGATTATTTACTTTATAACAAAGAGTTGCTAATAATATTTCCTGTGTTATTTAAGTTCCGAATTAGCTGAGAGATGGCACTACAGATAATGAAGCTTTGATTTAATTTGTTACTTACATTAAAACCAGATGGCAGCACGGTTGCCCGCCTATATATACATAATTAATTCTATTGTATGATTTTTATTATTATCCAATTTAATATTTTTTATTGTTTTATTTTCCAAAAAATTTTGATTGATTTGTTTATAAACTATTGATTGAGAAAATCAAAAATATTTAAAAACCGGATGGTACTGAAACGTGACGTCATATTGGCGTAACGGACTTCCGTTGCATTGCCGTCCGGTTACCTCCTAGTCGCGCCTAAAGAAGTTTTACTTAATTATTTATGAATAATTATTTTTCATAGCTTTCGCAATAAGTTTTTAAAGAAATCACAATCTGGAAAAAGTTTTATTAACACTTCAATAGTGCGCCATCTATCGGTGTTTAAAATAAATTCTTACATACTGTTTTACCGACAACTTTTTGGTTGGAGGTTTTGGAATGTTATGTGGTGGATTTTATATTATTATTCATAATTTTGTGTTATTTGGCTCTATATTTAATTTTTGTGGTATTTTACGTAATTTAGTTTGGTTATTGTGTACAAGTGAAGTGTATCGGAAATAATACCACGGAGCATGGATTCTGACTTGCGACGCAAATTCCCATCATCTTGAAATTATTACCTGAAATTTGTAATACCCTACCTACTCGACAATGGCAATAATAATCCATTAGCAGACTGGTTGCCAAAGAGAAACCATTTTGGTAAATGTCGCCAGTATGCATTGTCTCGGCAATCTATACGATTTGAGAATTCGTTGTAAATTCTTTAAAAAAATATATAGATTTGTATAGGCGTTGAAAATTGGCAATACGTCGCGAGATGGCGTGACGATTGATGACGATGTCCTCATTGACGTATCTGTCAACAGTGAGCCCATTTCGCTTGGGGAATGCAAGCGAATGTGGCTCGCGAAACCAGAGCTTGCTTTGATGTCACGGGTACAAGACGCTGAGTATAGTTCACAGCACATCATCCCGTAAGAGACCCACTAAAGAGTCATAGGCCCCATCCCGAAGAAAGGAAATGGAATTATCATGCTAGGCTACAATGTGTTTTACCGATTTCTTTTTTTTAAATATCAAACGAGGCAAACGAACAGATGGGACACCTGATATTAAGTGATCACCACCGTCCATAGAAACTAACAACACCAGGGGAGATGCAAGTGCGTTGCCAGCCTGTGTATGTGGGAGAAGGAGGGGAAGGGAAAGGGGAAGGGGGAAAGTAGATGTGGGCCTCCGGCGCTCTTACTGACAGAATGAAATTCAACAATGCAAGCACTGCTACCTCACGTTGGTTTTCTGTGAGAGGGTGGTACTACCCCGAGCGAGCCGATCCATTCATGCTGAAACCAGTAATAGCTACATCGTGGTTCTACCACCTACAATTTCCAACCGAGAAATCCACAGTTTTATATAGCAGTCAGGCAGGCGTAAAAAAATGACATACCATCACGCTATGATTTCGTCACGGTGTATTCCGTTACTGAAAGTTTTAGTTGATTCAAAATTATTCGAACCTATTGCGAGCAACACGGTATCCTCATACGCTAACAACTTAGCTATCATTGCTTCAAGCAGTTAATCACCCTAAGCTTAGCCTACTCGACGATATTCTTCATGATTCTCTTGTTGAGGTTTTATCGTAAACGCAGTACTTTAGCAGTGATGCGTGTTCAAACAAACAGACAGACAGACAGACATTTCTAAAAATTATTGAAATGTATTTTATTACTTATTCCAAGACGCCTATAACAATTTTTTTCACAAAACCCAAAAGAGTATAGACACGTTCTACGTTATTCTGTAGTAACTTACCGTGTCAGCGTCGGTGAGTCCTGACACTTTTAATGTTTGTGCGAGTCTGAGTAAAGACGGCAGGATCTGCCTGGATGCTGTCACCTCGCCCGTGTACATGAATGTGAGGAGTAGCTTCAGCTCGGACGCCTCACAGCCGAGGACTACCACGAGGGTGCTCTCCGCCTCCACCTCCTGTGGGCAGAGAGGCCATTCATTTATTACGAGCAGAATTTTAGTCAGTTACGATCCGCCCCTCCCCTTTGCTAGTAAAAGTCTCGCCTGAATCGCTTCAGTCGTTCCGGATAAACAACGGATAGATCAATTTTATTTATATGTATACTGTTTGTACGAGCAATCGTTCCTATTTACGTAGTAAGCAATATCATTTTATAAGTAACTAGCGGACCGGGCGGACGTTGTCCTGCCTTGAAAACAAAAAAAATCCTAAAAGTCGATCGCAGCGCCACCTGCCGGGTCCAATTGTGAATCTAAACCATTCTCGAATCTCCACGAACACACACAAAAAATTTCATCAAAATCGGTCCAGTCGTTTAGGAGGAGTTCAGTCACATACACACGCACACAAGAAATATATATATTAAGACTAGCCTCTGCCCGCGACTTCGACTTTGAAACATTCTTCATTAGTGCTCCGCTTCTAATGGCCTTAGCGTGACGATTTATAGCCTATAACCTTCCTCAATAAATGAGCTTTATAACGCTGAAAGAATTTTTAAAATCAGACCAGTCGTTCCTGAGGTTACCCCCTACGACGTCACAAACTTTATCTCTTTATAATATCAGTATAGACTAGCGGGCCCGCCGGACGTTGTCCCGCTCTGATAATAAAAAAAAACCGTGACAAATTATATAACTAAATCTTCATAATGAATTACTTTATCTACTGATGAAAACCGCATAAAAATCCTTTCCGTAGTTTTTGAATTTATCGCAAACAGACAGACAGACGTGGCAGAGGACTTTGTTTTATAATATGCAAAACACGTCTTTAACGAAAATACAGTAGTGAATTTTTCGTTAATCCGTCTATCATTTTCAATCAATTACCACCATCAATAACAAAATTATCATAATACAGTAGGACGCTCCCACGCTATTTCAATTCATTCGTAAATTATTGCGAAAATATAAATATAATTACGAAAACAAACACGTTTCATGTTTCGCCATAAAAAAAAACTAACCTTGAATAGCTGTGCGAAATACTGACTGCATGACGCTAGGACAAGTCGGTGCGCTTTGATTGAAGTCCCATTAGCGCTCAGTGTCACGTCAGTCAGGGCTCCAGTGGTCAGCATACGACCAAGAGCTCCGATGACGCTGTTCTGTCACATAATATACTAACTCTATATTTATATAGGAAACTTTATGTGTAGGGTTAGTAGCTTGCGGGCATGCAAATCCCCTGATGTTATATGGGTAATAGTTTTAGGGTACAAGTATGGGTAGTCGGCTCCGGACATATATTTAAATGTTACTTGAAGTAACATGTTGAAATTTTTAATGTCTCAGCTTTTTAACTCTATTTGATGTCGTGAAACTTTTTTTATTGAAAAGAGAAAAATAATCTTAAGAGCTCCCAAACCTTGTAAAATTCCTAGATAAATCGGTTTAGTCGATCCAAAATGTGGTTCAATTGTTTTATTTGAATATTTATATCATTTTAGTATTTTGTTAATGCATACTTAAATATCATCAAGTTTTCTTTTATATATTTCCGGTGCCGATTACCTATACTTGTACCCTTAGGAGCTTTGTGTACATTCTTTAAGCAAACTTGGGTAAAGCTCATTTTAAAAGGAACGACCGATATGCTATAATATAAGCCACTGTGACTGACTTTCTTTACATTGACAGCGGTCGCGATTTCTATCAAGAATCGTTCATCATATATTTACATCAGAATTATAAGATTTCATTAATTTAAATTCTTATCTGAAAAGAGGAACAGCATTTTGAAGCTATTATTTCACAAATTCCCTTTAATATGTTATTATATTTAACTAGCGGGCCGGGCGGACGTTATCCTGCCTTGACAATAAAAAAAAATCTAAAATTCATCCGCAGCGCCACCTACCGGATTCAATTGTGGATCTAAAGCATTATCGGATCCACTGGAACACGCACACATTCATCAAAATCGGTCCAGCAGTTTAGGAGGAGTTCAGTGACATACACACGTACAAAAGAAATGTATATACAAAGACAACATCAACATTTCTTTGACGTACATGTCTTTTTACAATATAAGCGCCATCTTGTGTTGTTATTGCATAAACTTTATAAAACTATGACCATAGTTCTTACGGAAATATTAACGCGCGGGAAATTGAAATGAAGTGTTATGAATTTTTTTCCAATTTTAAATGAACAAAGATTTGAAATACATACTGTAAGAAAATAATAAAAGGATTAACATAAATATATCTAATATTTTCTTTATGACAGCAGGAGGAGCAAGAACTTAATCACATTAGAGGGTAACTGCATCTGAGGTCGTCATCGGATCGCGCAAACTTCATTGATATTTATTAATTACAAGCTTAAAGACTATCAAGTTATATATAGCTATTAGCTGATCTCGCGTCTCCTTTCGCGTGAAGTAGAAAAATATTGTAAACGTATTTTAACAATGTTTTCTAAGCAATCCATGATTTATTTTACATGTAAATATTTAATTTAGGACCTCTTTCTAGATAATATTTATTAAATAATGTGGTTCAATTTGGTGGCATAGAGAATTGATATGTCTAATTATAATGAGGAAATTATTAAATTCGATTAAAATTACTATTTTAGATGTCGCTTCTAACATTTTTGATATGAATTATCATGTAAAGGTTGACAGTGGCTTGAATTTATAGGTTATATTTACCGTAATGTTTTTAATATTTTATTTTGCAAATAATTGTCTATTAATATATCGGTTGATTATATTAAAATTGTAAGTATGGAATTTTGTAAGAATGGAGGTATGTATATTACATTTTCTCGTAAAAATAACGAATTATGTCGAATGATAATCAACGAATATTGATAAAACTTTACAACAATATACTTTGTACAACATAATCAAACACACTAAGGCTATAATTTATAAAAGTATTATTTAAATTAGCAACAATAATAATAATGAGAGTAATTAAAGTTGCAAGAAGATAAAATTTTATTACAGAATCCACATTCTATATCGATACATTTTACCTTTATCTCTATAATTAATTCAATAATTAATAAAACCTCGTCAGGGAATACGCTTATGATTAGAAACATTCAAATTGCTTCAATGGTTATCGAGATATAAACACACGAACGGACAGACAGACATTCATAAGGATATGTAGTCTACACAAAATTACTAAATAGAAGCGTAAGCTGTTTCGTTGAGAATATTTTTTCAACTCACAGGAGGACTTTATAGATGCATAAGCAAGTTATATAAACTTTTTTAAGCAGAGTCACTAGAACTTTTTCTATGGCGAAACCTATTTACGCACAAGATTAGTTTTTCGCATCTTAGTTATAAGATTACTGTCTAAGACATAAGTTAGTAAAGTGTCGGATGCTGTTTAGTATAGGTTTTGTACAAATAAGCGATGGAATTTGCTATTTAGGAATTGAAATCGATAATACTAAAAACAAAATATAAAAAACGACCGAAAAAAAATTACTTAAAAAAAAAAATTAAAACGTCGTTGTTGACAGTTAAGTACCTACCTATAATGTAATATTTTCTTAGGTGTGATGTGTTCAAATTTGAAATACAAAGGTTCGATACTAAATTAATATGATACTGGCTCGAAAATATTCACTTTGCAGTAAAAAAAAATCTAAATGACGCTCTGTTTATAAATTACAAAGTTTTGATGTAACACTCATTAAAAAACAATTACAAGCGAATTCAAAACGTTTTGAAATCGCCTAAACACATAAATCATATTCTTATAAAATCTTGTATAAATTTTATTTTATAGTCTGTATTTATTTCTTTTACTTTTAATTGAAGAAAATAACAAATGATTTAATAAACCACGTGTATTATGTGTTTCCATTCTAACACCGTTAGATAAACTGTGTTAGGAATAATTTAAAACATTTTGCGAGTTCCTATTCAAGTAATTTTTATACACGAGTCTGTTTATCTATTTAATATTAATTAATACATAATGTTTTAATATTGTAACTGTATATACATACTCAAAAAGGCGGGTGGGCAATTGAAGCGTGTAATATAATGGAAACTGTGTACCTGTGATTGACCAGTTGTGTGTTTGGATTAAAATGAATAATTATACTCACCTACCTGATGGTTGTGCCAGCGTAACGAAAACTGTTGTATATCATCGTCCATAGTTTATATTTAGTCTATAATTTATGATATTATACGAGAGTTATCATAAAAATTCGCACACTCACACTGTCTGTCGTCTGACGGCGGCGCGGCGCGTTGGAGCGGCCCAAGACAATAATATTGTTAACACATCCAGGCAACTTTATTTTAGTCGGTACGCCTGGAAAACCTGTAGCTGCCTATTTCTGGAGCTGATTGTATTTATAAATCCAATGACATTCTGTTAGCGCACTCGGCACACATACCAATACTCATCCAAAAACAGATTTAGTCCGACCGAGATAATTGGCATTATTGTTCGTTACGTGACCACGCAGCGCTCGATCTGCGATATCAGCTGATAAACGCTTTCATGTTAAGTTTCTGTCATTATACGTGAATGATAGTGACGTCTCAAACTAAAAACCTCTAGTTCTAAAACTGAAAGAAAGAAAGAAATAGTTTATTGTTCGAATCAGCAAAACCATTAAATTATATTTACATGTAAATAAAAAATATCCTACAATTGGAAAACCCATTCAGTAAATATGCTGCAGTACAGCAGTAGGTACTACAGCGCTGATTTTCGATAGGAGCCAAATGATATACAGACGTTTAGTCGGTAATATTAATGTAACAAAATTAAAAGATGTTTAAGTTACAAACAATAATATAGACATAAATAAACCACCATTGATGATCACATCATATCTACTGTCGCTACAAATTTAAGACCAAGAAGAAACTCGTGTAGTTTTAATGGTGAATTTAAAAACAAAATCCGATCGTGTCTCTTGCTTATTTTCTAAAGACCGCGATAATTTTCGATCCGGTGGTAGTTTATGCTCACTAGTCCCTTTTAAAAGTCTAAATTTTATTTGTTACGTTTGATTTTGGTACAATAGAGATGTTTCCCGCTCTTTTCGATACTTAATAAGTTGTCCACAGCGCCAACTGTTGACTACACATTTTCATTTTTGGCACGAAACCAACACGTACGGTGAATATGAGTCATAATAATCTATTAATATACGATTTGTTAATTACAATTACAGCGCTATCTATTGGATTTTAGGATAAGTATAAACTAACGCGAAGTCATAATAAATTATATAGCGCAATAAAAGCTTAATCGGTCTATTACGGGTAACAGACACCACAAATGATTATGAACGAATGTTTGAATGAAAGAATACTTTATTGCACTTTTTATTTTGCACATTGGTGAGCTTAATTTAAAAATATAGCGATAATGTACATAACCGATCTCATGGAATTTTTGGCGGGATCTTGGAATGTCATCTGGTGGATTTTATATTTAATTCATAATCTTGTTATTTGACTCTATATTATATAAAAAAAACTATTGTAAATGAAGCTATTCTGTAAATTAATAGACGAGCAAATTTGGATAATTTATTAATTGAAAACGTCACTATATCCATTATTTGCTTGAATAATACAGCTTACAATAATTTATCTAGAAGAAAAAGGGTGTTTTTATGACATGTTTGATCCGGTCGGTAAGCCAGCCACCTCATTATTATGCTGTTACAAACAATCGGGACACTTAACTCTCCGCAGAAACAGCTGTCCCTTTGTCAGCGGGATGTACATCGACCGGAAAAAAAGAGTGACAGAACTGACATTTTTTTCTCGCTCGATGTGTCCCGCTGACAAAGATTGTCAATTTAATAAATGCGTTGTTATATTTCAAAATAAGCAAAATGCAATTTTTGCCGTTCCTAATATTTTACGTTATATTTGTAAAACTTCATTTTAAATGTAAGAAATATATATATATATATATATATATATTAGGGTGGAGTGAAAAAAACAAATTTTTTTTTTCTTAGCCTGGGGGTCAAATTTGTAGCTTATAAAAAACAAATATTTTTAAAAAAAAAATTTTACCAACACGCCAGCCCACTCATTTTTAAAACTAATACGAGTAAAAATATTTGTTGCAAAAAAAATTTTTAGCGCAAAACCAAACCTCTTTATCCAATAAAAACACAAGAAAAAAAATTTTTGACTTTGTTTTAATTTAAAAAAAAACCCAAGACCCCCTAGCCAAAAATTAACAAACCAGCATAAATTTTCAAAACAAAAAAAAATTTTTTTTTTCAACCAAATATTTTTACTTATTAATTTTAAGGGGGCGGCAAATTGAAATTTTTTTTTTTTTCATTTTGTTTTAACAAAATTCCCCCGGCTTTTTTCCCCACCCTTATATATATATATATATATATATATATATTGTAATAAGAAAACTAAAAGTCTTATGAACGGGAAAAGTTGAACTTCGTTCTCGGTGTATAAAAACTGGAAATCTTAAAAATATTAAACATGTTATATGAATGAATACAATTGGATTTAATTCATTTTCAAATGTAACGACACAAATAGGTAATTTATTAATGTATAGATATTAATATTTTTTTGCACGCAAACTATTTTGTAGGGATGTATCTAAGGTATAATAAATAATAGTGAAAAATGATAAAAATTTAATTAGTGTAATTTCTATCTACTTTATTCATAATTTACGTATATCTTATGCTGCTTATTTACTACCGAGTTGCCATTCTGTTATTCGTAAAGTAAAACAAAATATAATTTTTTTAAAGTTTCATCAGAGCAACTGTCAAGACAAAATTTATCAGAAAATTCAATGGACCAAGAATACTGTAGGATGTTTTACTTTATTGTTTTTTTTTCGAACTGTCTACGCTATTGACCTAGCAAAGTCTTAACAGCTTCACCGGACTACAACTTTATTGTTAGAGTTTATTGTTGATAGTGATAGTTGCTAAAAATAATATTTTAAATACATAATATTTATTTATTTATTTACACATTATGCGTTAAATACGCAATGGCGGACTTAATGCCTAAGGCATTCTCTGACAGTCAACCAGTAGGTGATGCAGAGATAAATGTTGGTAGGTGTAAAAGGTGAGGTTTTTATGAATTATAGACGCACCAGCGAAATGAAACAACCGAATCCGCCGAGTACGTAATGTTCATTGTTTAGTATCAGTAAAAAGGTATTACTTATAAAATGATATAACTTATTAAGTAAAATAGGTACGATTACTCGTACAGGTTAAGTCAGACATTGCACGTGATGTTAATTTATTCCTAATAATATCAATTCTGCAGTAACTCTCTTTAGCTGTTCACAAATAAACTTCTGAATCAACCACAATCCATCATGGATATATAGGAAAACACGTAAAGTGACGGGATAAAGCTAGAAATAGAATAAATAAAAAAAATATTCTGGTTAAATGATAATGTTACACTTATATTTTTTTGGGCTGCTTTAATCTACTTTGATATGAAAGCCTCTTTGTTGAAGATTCTTATGATACCTTCAGTGCTCTAACAAGATGGTGGCTAGTAGAAATTTCTAAGGAGTTTTTGTGACATCTCAATAATATATTTATTATTATTTTTATTTTCCCATCGAATTGATTTTAACACAATAATCAAGCTATATTACATAAGATGCAACCGAAATTATCCAATAAAAGGTCAAAACACATAAGAATGAATGAATAAAAAATCAAAATCACTACATGGAAAACTTAAATCCCGTCAAAAATGCCGATTTAACTGGTAAATCCTTTTTTGTTGAATATGAGATAAAAAATCCTTCACAATGATATTTTATCTAAACCCCAAAAATAAGAAATATGTTCATATATATAAAATACCACATTAAGTCTGTTCGTAGAAAGTTTTTGGCGGGATCTTGGAATGCCATGTAGTGGTCTTTATACATAATCTTGTGTTATTTGGCTCTATATTGTGTATTGTTAGTGGTGTTTTACGTAATATTGTTTGGTTATCGTGCACGAGTGAAGTGGATCGGAAATAATACCACGGAGCATGGATTCTGACTTGCCACAAAAACTCCCAGGAAAGTTCTAACAAGATGGCCGCATCTTGTTAGTTCATTGAAATAATATCAAGAAACTTGTAATATCGTTACTCGCATGACAATGGCAGTAATAGTCTACTAGAAGAATGGTTGCCAAAAAAAGTCTGTTCGTAATTATTCTCCCCCTAAAGGTATTGATCGATTTTAATGATATTTTTTTTTGTAATCATAAGGTTACCTGGGTAAACATAGTTGAACCCGGTAGGAGGCCCTGTTGTCAATATCTAAAATATTATGTTACTTTTTGACCAAAATCTTTTAACGTTTCTCACATAAAAAACATAACCTTAAATTTTCAGTCTCTCACAGCTCACAATATTTTTAATTCAATATTAATGACTTATTTAAGTCTGTGGTCTGTTTGCCTACCAAGTCTGCCTACATCCTTAGATATATAAATATATGTCGGTATATACATATATAACATTTGAAATGTTGGTAGACTTAAGGTCCTTTTTCGTGAAGATGGTTTTTATTCCAGGTAATCATTTTGATATAATTCAACATTAGATAAGTTTTATATTGCAATTAGTCTTTTCCCGCGGCTTCGTTTGTCTTAATGTAGACTTAATCTATCCTTCGAGGGCAGTACATTTTTTCTGTATGATGAAAAGGAGATGAAAAGTGAAAATATGAAAAAAGGAAATTAAAATATATAAAAGCGTTACAAACAAACTTACGTTCGCACCAATAATACTAGTTAGGATAGTGTTTACAGAGTATGCATTTTATTTTATTTATTTTTTAATTTATGCCACGAGGAAGAATGCTACAGTTGCCTTGGTTTCCTATACGTATTAAAAAAATATTAATTTGGCGGTAAAATACATACATAGATATAATCATATATAAATTCTTACGTGACTTTAAAATGGATACGACAAACAAATCCATACAGGATTTTGATGATCCCGATTACTTTCATAACATCAAGGAGAAAATTGAACAGGAATTGATCAGTTTAAAAAAAGCAGTGAACGATATTAATCAGCTTAGAGGTAAGCATGACATTTAAAATCAAATAGTCTTGAAGGAATATGGTAAGAAATATGCACGATTACATTGCAAAAGAACAATCTTCACACATTTTGTTAGCGCAAATGAATAGTAGTCACGAAAATTGAGAGAGACGCAAAACAGTAGACAATATAAATAATTTAAGACAGAGATATTGTCTACGATTAGTTTAAAAAATATTGTGAAATACTTTGATGTATTTAAACACGTTGGCAATTACGTCAACTGGAGTTTTGGGCGGGATCTTGGTCTGTCATGTAGTGGATTTTATTTTTTATTTATAACCTTATGTTGTGTTATTTGACTCTATATTTTGGTAAAATCGGTGGTGTTTTACGTAATATAGTTCAGTTACTGTGCATAAGTGAATGGAATATAATATGGAGCATGAATTCTGAGAAGCCACAAAAAATCCTTGGAAAGTTCTAACAAGAGAGCTACCGTCTTGTTGGAACATTAACATTGACATTGAAATAATCACTAGACAATTGGACTATTAATAACTACTCGACAATGGCAGTAATAATCTCGAAGAAATTGAAAAAACTTACGTCAACTCTTTATGAATTAGTTACTGGAGAGCTACATATTTTTATGTAATTTATTTGCAAGCTCAATGGCTATTTACCGTTGTAATTGCCGTTACTATCAGTCGATAATTAAAAAAAAAACCGTTAAGAGACAAAAGCCATAAAGTATGCAGTTATGTGCGTTTAATCCTACATTGAATTTACGGTAACATATATAACAGTTCTATAATATTTCGCTTAGAGAAATGACGACACAGTTTTGTGGATATAATTGCCGTATAAGTTAGTACTGTTGTAAGGCGCATAAGAACTTCGTTTATAAATACTATAGTCTTAACTATCTTATGTTCGTGGCTTCCCTCGTGTTAACGTAGATTTGCCAATCCTTTGGGAATAGTACTTTGTCTGGATGAAAGATAGGAAATTGGACAATCTTAAAAAAAGGTCTGATATGATTCTTCGCTAAGTAACTTCATTTAAAAGTTTGCTGGGTTAAAGATCAGCCTCAAACGGCATATGATGGCTACCACCTTTTTTTTAAGATACTTCCCCAAGTACATTTGAAATTCTTTTTAATGCCTTTATTTAAATTAAGCATATAGGTTTTCGTTTATAAATTCGTGGAAAATAAACGAAAAACAATGAAAAAGAATTTTTATGTCTTTAAGCCATGATGAAATATAATAAAATATATTAAAAAAACGTAGGTATTCAATAGTTAATGCTATATATACTTATTTGTTTAAAAGTGGAAGCGGCGTATATAGAATCTGATATGCTGTTATCTGTTGATTCTGTTACTTGGGAGAATATATCCGAATTCATTGGAGCCCCAACCTCTATGAAGTTTGTCGATGACAACATTGAAAAGTTGGATTCTACAGATAAAAAATAATAAACTATTTAGTACGTTAAGTTTGTTTTCTTACTCTTAAAAGATCTGTGACGTTGCTTTCGTCATCATCATCAGCTTGTAAGAACTGCAGGGCCATAGGCATCGCCTCGAAGGAAGGTATGGAAAGAAATACAACGTCAACCCACGACGTATTGGCGATTTCAAACTCTGAGAAATCCACAGTTCTATGTTTTCCCACATACAGTAGTACTACAAGAACATTTCTCAGGTTCGGGTTTCCTTACGATGTTTTCCTTCACCGTCAGCCGATACTGTTACCAATTTAAATTAGTAAATGTACGCGAATTTCGAAAAATTTGTTGGTACATGTCGGGGTTCAAACCTGAGGACATCGGAATGATATACCACCGTCAAATCATCAGATCACTACGACTTTTCATTGTTGTTTTGGCGGTTAGTGATACTAATTGATTTATTATTAGCTGCTAGCCCAGTCTTCGAGTACTAACGAAGAACATTCCAAATTTTCCCTCTATAATATCAGTTCCAAATCTATGATTTTTTCAAACTAGAGCAAAACTTGATAGTGACCTTCAACGTTTAAGACACATCTATACTAATATTATAAAGAGGTAAAGTTTGTGACGTTGTGACGTTGTAGGGGGTAATCTCAGGAACTACTAAACCGATTTTGAAAATTCTTTTATCAATAAAAAGCCACGTTATTTGTGAGTCTCATAGGTTATATATCATCACGCTAAGGACAATAGGAACGGAGCAACAATGAAAAATGTTTTAAAATCGAGGCTTTTTTTCCTTTTGACAGATTCCGCTGCGTCTTAGCTCAAAATGTCTCTCGAAGTCGCGGGCAGAAGCTATTAACTAATTATCTATACTAATATTATAAAAAGAGGTAAAGTTTGTGAGGTTGTAGGGGGTAATATGTGAGGAGTCGGAGAAAAAATGGTCGAACGAAAACGTTTCTTACCAACGCTGCCTTAACTATGAGAGATATATGATTGAGTTCTAGAGAAAAGTTGTAGTTTGATAATGCCTATTACCGCCCAACGAAGTGGGCACGGGTCGGCTAGTTACTTATAAAAAAACTCACAAATATATATTGGTTGGCATCATTCGTGAATGGGACCATAAGAAGTGTTTAATAAATTTATACCCTTTATTGAACTGAAACTTCTAATTCGACTTCTAGGAAGGTTGCGTTAAACGTTTAACGCTACCATAGAGGGGGTATGAAAGCACTGTTGCGTTAAACGTTCAACGCTCCTGGTGGGCTGGAATAGAAAGAGACAGAGCGAGAAAAATAATCAAACATTTCGTATCTTACTTTAGTTATCATAATCCCATTGTAAATGTTATAGATTTGGATATTTCTCCGCTCGAAAATGATATTTAAAAGATGCGATCAATTGTGAATTGTCAGCAATGTTAATAAAGTTTGTCTTAAAGAAACAATATGATTTCACTAAAAATCAATTTCTACCCCTTCCTATTTAGGGACTCCACGCACTATTTTTTTTATCTGTTATCTAATAACTTTTTCATATGGGAGTAATGTCATGTAGTGGTTTTTGTATTTTATTCACAATCTTATGTTATTTGGCTCTATATTTTGTAATTGTACTTATTTTTTAATATAACGCATTTTATAAAAATTAAATGAGTTCACTCAATTCTGAAGTGATTCTTGTTAAAAATCACCCAATAATAGCTATGAAAACCTGTAGAACAAACAATAAACCGGGTATTGAATTCGTGACTTATCATCGGGAAGCGACGAGACGTCATCAACCTTCGTCACGTAGCCGGTAGCAGGTACATAAATACTGGAGTATAGTTTCGTGCAATACCGTAATATTCCGATTCTTCAAACTGGTAATGATGTATGCTTAATGAATTATTGTCTAGTGTTTGTAATCTATATCTATACATACGATAAGAATGTAAATGTAATGTGTCCGTATTTTTTAGATTTTTGTAAAAAAATAAATATTGCAGGTTTCTAGGAATAAATAATAAAATACATTCCAATCATTTTTAGAAATGTCTGTCTGCTTATTTGTTTGAACACGCATCACTGCTAAAGTATTATATTCACGATAAATCCTCACCAAAATCATATAGCATATCCTCGAGTAACATTTAGTATTGGTTTCATTAAAATCGGTTCACTCTATCAAAAGTTATTGTAATTTTAATAACGACGCGACTTAAGTACGGAGACAGAGAGAAAAGTAGATAAGTAATGAGGCTTAATACATTCAGATGACTTTATTAGTCATTGTTTTTTAAACAAGATTCCACGCGAACGTAGTTGCAGGCACAGATAGTTAAGTGATATCATGCAATTTCGGTAAAGAAAATTTGATTTGGAACTTTCGGTGAAGGAAAGCGTTGTGATAAAACTATAGGATGGTAATAGGATTTTTTGCAACCCCATCTGGCTACCTACAACACTCACCGAATCATTAAAGACTAAGTTTCAGGAATTCGGTATATTAACTCTGCCCTCCCAGTATATTCTTGATAAGTTTATGTTCGCAAAAACTTAGATACGCTGGATCTAGTAAAAGAGCAGCATAATTTAAATACTAGAAACAGCAACAAATTGGTCATTCCATACTTCAGGCTCACTAAGTCCAAAAACAGTTTTTTAAGTAATAGTATTAGGTTTTATAACAAAGTCCCAAAACACATTACCGATTTGCCGGATAGTGAGTTCAAGAACCATGTCAAGCGGGTTTTAATATCTAAAGGCTATTATAAGGTGGATCAATATGTGAACGATTGTGACGTCTGGAAATGACGCCCCTCTCTGTGCATCCACTGATAACAAATGTTACTATTTATGTTTTGTAAAAATATACAACACTAGCGAGCCCGGCAGACGTTGTCCCGCCCTGATTATAAAAAAATCCTTGACAAATTATATACCAAAACGTTCCTCATGAATCACTTTATCCACTGGTGAAAGCCGCATGAAAATCCGTTTAGTAGTTTTTGAGTTTATCGCGAACAGACAGACAGACAGACGCGGTAGGGGACTTTGTTTTATACTATGTAATGATGATGATGAAAAGATAAACCAGATCGAGTTTCTTGCCGGTTCTTCTCGATGAGTGGGTTGTTTGTCCGAACCGGTGGTAGCTTTGACGTTCATAAGCGCCTTCTCAGGGCCTAAACTGAATAAAGGATATTTTGATTTTGATTGACTCAAGTTAAAATGCTATCGCCCAACATCATATAAGGATGCGTGTGTTCCGGCAGCTGCACTCTTTTTTTTTCGAACTGACTACGCTATTGACCTAGCAAGGTCTTAACAGCTTCACCGGACTACTATAGCTGCACTCGAGAGTCAGTCTCTTAAGGTTTAGCGTGTTTCCCATCTTAGTGATCAATGGTCGTCATTTAACATCAGGTGAGGTTCTGGGCAAACGCTAAAACATATAAGGTAAAAAAAATAAGTAAGAAAAAAGAAATATCAACCAAATATACGAAACTTAAAGATTACATTCCAATGACTTCGTGAAAAAGTTATCTGATTCACATCCCATTTAAATCTCGACAAAACCGCACCTCGTTTCGAGATCTCTTTTTATTACCTTGTAATATCTTTATACGCATTGCAGTCGTCCGCGATGGATATTGTATTCTTCAGCCAAGCCACTTTAGCGAGGAAATTATTTTATAAAATATGTGTCTTCAGGACGTTCAGTTTAAATTGTCAGTTTTTATGTTTAAGCATGCGTGACTTATTTAAGTGTTGCTACCAATATTATGTATTAGTCTTGCGTTAACCCCTCGGCTGATCTTTTAAGACTCAATATATTTAAATATCTAGTCAAATTTTACATTAAATCATTTGTTATTCTGCAAGTCTTGTAATAAATACGATATTTTTTAAGCTTATGTTGCCATAAATCTGTTGATTAGTGCATTATAAGGTCTACATTCAATTGTATGGAGTTTAAATGCTTATGGTTTTGGACAGTCCAGGGTTATTGTAGAGTCAGCCTGTTCTTCGAGAATAGGTGTAGGTGGTAGAGACATGCTGAAGCTATTACTGGTTTCAGCACGAATGGGTAGGCTCACCCGTGGTACTATCACCCGACCCACAGAAACATCGACGTGAAGTAACAGTGATTGCATTGTTGCGTTTCGTTCGGTCAGTGAGAGCGCCTGAAGCCCACCACCCTTTCCCCTCTTCCCTCTCATCTCCTTCCCCCCTCTTCCACTCCCGATACACAGGGTGGCAACGCAATTGCGACTGCCCTGGTGTTGCAAGTGTCTATGGAAGGTGGTGATTACTTAACATTAGATGACCCCCCTGTTAGTTTTCTTCCTATGCAGCTATGATATAAATAAAATGAAAGAGAGTAATACTTTTTTGGGATGAAAAATACACTATGTTCTTTTCTATACCTCTGAAAACGTGTATGCAAAATTTCATTATAATCGTTTTTGTAGTTAAGGTCTGAAAGCATGATAAACAAACAAACTCACATACGTTTTGTTAATATTAATAAGGACTAGCTGTACTCACGACTCCGTACGAGTGGAACTTAATGTAAAAAATCAATAAGTAACAAAATCATCTGAATATATTAGGTCCATTTACTTATGTACTTTTCTCTCATACTGAAGTCGCGTCGTCGTTAAAATTACAATAACTTTTGATATAGTGAATCGATTTTAATGAACCCAAGAGTAAATGTTCCTCGAGGATATGCTTTATGCTTTACTTGTGAGGTTTTATCGTGAACGCACTACTTGAGCAGTGATGCAAACAGACAGCCAGACATACATTAGTAAAAATGATTAAAATGTATTTTATTACTTACTAGCGGGCCCGGCAGACGTTGTCCCGCCCTGATTATAAAAAAAAAATCCTTGACAAATTATATACCAAAACGTTCCTCATGAATCACTCTATCCACTGGTGAAACCCGCTTGAAAATCCGTTCAGTAGTTTTTGAGTTTATCGCGAACAGACAGACAGACAGACGCGGTAGGGGACTTTGTTTTATACTATGTAATGATATCAAGACACATGCAACAATTTGTTTTACAAAAATCTAAAAAGTACAGACACGATAGATTTACATTCTTATTATATGTATAGATAGTTAACGGTTAGTAACACTATCGAAAGAGATTCGTTTTTTTAATATAAATTCGTCTAAATGACTGCAAAGTAATCGATCGAAAGCAGGGTGCGGTTTAACTATGGATGCATGATGCGTGATGTAACAGTCTTCGTATGTCCCTTCGATCTTTTGGGCTCGGTGGAGAAGGAGGCTGCTATCAAATTTCATAATTTTGTAAAGCATGTGATCACTAATCTCAAGGCATTTAAGGGACTTTCAAATTACCGTGACTCTCAGACCTGCACCTAAATCATGACAGACTAATCTTTCTGACCTTATTATATAATGTTCATGCAACGCGTCAAGGGGAAGGCAAGTGACTGTATCAAATTGAGAAAACTTCTCTCTCCCTTTATATTATTAATTCCAAATACGTTTGTGCAAAAAAATAAAATTGAAAAAAAAATATATATGGCTGACACATTCCACATGTCATTTTCACCGATATGTCAGTTTGCAGAAATGCTTCATCACACTTCATTTATTTATTTACAACTGTGGATAATGCGTTAGAAAGAGCATACTAGACCAAAACCTACAACGGTTTATAACATCCATACAACTTACAGTATTAATAATATTCAAAATTAAATAATGTAACATTAAATATTGACAAAACACTTGAAAAAAAAAACTTGAACAAGGATAAACGAAAAGGTGAAAATGAATTTGAAAGACTCGATATTGTAGGAGACAGTGAACAAATATTTTTTAAAACATAAGTCGATTTTATTACCGCTGTCAATAATTACACATTACTACTACACTTACTAAATTGATCACGAGGATTGAACTAGAGACATTTCACGTGAAGTGGACAAGGGATAAAAATGTGTGGCTCTGAAATTCATTCATTTTCAGTTTAACTGGATTTCTAGTAGATATGAATCTAAACAAACAATTTATTTTTTCTATGATGACCATTATCAAATTATATTATACTCTTTGAAAGTATACTCATACTCGAAATCCGGATTTTGAAAAAAAAAGTTTTTTTTCTGTGTTTTTATATAGTGCATTGCAATATATAGATTTACTGCTAAAGACTTCTTCAAGCATTTTATGCAAGCAATAACTTTTGTTCACGATCACCCCCTCACGTTCAACTTAAATTAACCCCGGCGTATTTCAGGTTTTCCGTTAATCTGACATCTACATGTGTCGTCGAAACGAAGAAATCTCTCTATACGTCTCGCTCGCACGCCATTTGTCCTTGTCTCGCCCACATATATTATCTCAAATGAAACTAATAGGTTTGGGTAAAGTCCACGCACACCACGTAAATATTTTTGTTGCTTTAATAAATGCAGAAGATATATTACATAATGGAAATCATCATTATCAGCCCGTAAGAGACCCACTGCAGGACCATATATACCTTCCCGAAGGAAGGTATGGGTATATACACCACGCCAGCCCACGACGTATTGGTGATTTTAAACTCTTATAAATCCACAGTTCTATGTTTTCCCACATATAGTAGTACTACAAGAACATTTCTCAGGATCAGATTTCTTCACGATGTTTTCCTTCACCGTCAGCCGATAGTGTTACCAATTTAAATCAGTAAATGTACGCGAATCCCGAAAAATTCGCTGGTACATAACGGGGTTCGAACCTGCGGACATTGGAACTATATTCCTCCGGTCACATCACTAGACCATCTCGACACGACTAATGGAAATATTTTTACACAACCTTTTGAAATGTACATGACAAAGTAGGAGAATTATGGTGACCACATAATTCTGGGTATTAGTTCCTAGTCATGTCGTAGTTATTGGTTGCGCCGCTTTATATATATTTGAAATTCCCGCATTATTGTGATCAGATCGTGACACTTTCCAGCCCCGCTCAATTACCCCTTCCTATGGCACATGCTTATATTCGGTAGCGCGTCGGACGCGCCGCCACCACTACTACCATTATTATTGTTGTTTCCGCGCCGCGTCCATTTTATTGTCGTAACTACGCCGCATGCAAACAGTTTGAATTTTCGCATGGTCGAGTGAGAAATAAACGCATCGCTCCACATATATTGCGTGCCACAACATTATAAACAAAATGTTGTGTGGGAAAAACTCAGTGGAAGCAACGAGAACACCTAGCCGCTAGCCACGTGGAAACTGCAGCGCGCGAGGATGTGCCAAGTTTCCTTCCTACCCTTGTCTCCCTCTTCGTAGCTATCGCAATAGTTAATATCAAATATAGCACCCCCGCATATACAGTCCACTTAAATTAGCAAAGAAACCCCCGCCCTTCGGTGGCGTCGACAACGCAACGGCGCCACCAGTTATTATGGATGTGGTGATAAACTTATTCTGGTGATTTTCGTCTGTACGTCGTTTTGTGCAAACAGCTAGGCTACATGCAGTCGATTAATAGCTAACGGTCTGATATTCATATTTCAGAAAATAAATTCTTGATGGACTTCTAAATGTTCATTGTCGTGCTTAAAAATTACAAGGATTCTAGATTACAAGGACTACAAAGAACCTATACAAACAAAATTACCAATTAAGTTTAACTAGTCTATGTACTATTTTTGTTAGTAATTGAAATAAATTGTAAATATTGCTAATTAATTAGTTTTAGCATCATTAAGGGCGCCTTTTCCAATGTTAAACGGAGAAGAAAATGATATAATATTCACAATTACTAATAAATATTAGGTCTTTGCCTATGAAATTGCCGTTTTGTATGAAAAAATTTAAACGATTTTTTTTCATGTATTTTTTATTTGTATTAATCGAAGTAATCACCCATGCAATCAATGCATCTTTGCCAACGCAGTGGCAGTCTATCGATGCTCTTCTTAAAGAAATCATCTGGACGGGAGGCAACAAATTCTTCAAAGGCATTTTATACTGCCTCTCGGGTATTGAATTTTTTTCCCACCAAGGAGTTATCCAAATTCTGGAAAAAGTAGTAGTCTGTAGGCGCAAGGTCTGGTGAGTAGGGCGGATGACGGAGAACTTCCAACCCCAGTCTTGCAACTTTGAGACCGTCAGCTGTGCAGTATGAGGTCGCGCGTTGTCGTGCAGGAGCAGCGGAGACGAGCGATTGACCAATGCTGGTTCGAAATGTGCCTAGCTTCTCCATCATTGTGTTCAGTTATTCACAGTACACATCTGCAGTAATGCTCACCCCGTTTGGTAAGAAGCTGTGATGAATCACACCGGCGCTAGACCACCAAACAGTGACCATCACTTTTCTAGGGGTAAGTTTTCGTTTAGGGCATTGTTTAGGTGCTGAACCAGGATCCAATCAACTTGCTGAGCGCTTGCGGTTATCAAACAGAATCCATTTTTCATCGCAGGTAACAATGCGGTTCAAAATTCCTTCATTTGTGTGTCTGTTGAGCAGTGCAAAGCACGTCTCGACGCGTACTTCGTGCTGGCGATCATTGAGTTCGTGGGGCACCCATTTGTCAAGCTTTTTTACCTTGCCAATTTGACGCCAATGGACCAATATTGTTTTGACGCTAACGTCGAAAGCTGCTGCTAATTCAGCCGTAGATTGTGTATCACCAGCTTCCACAATCGCCTTTAATTCGTCATTGTCGACCAAAGTCTTCGGACGACCGCGAGGTTCATTTTTCAGGTCGAAATTCCCAGAACGGAAGCGAGCAAACCAATAACAGGTGGTGCGTTGGTTTGTAGTGTTAGCTCCTCCGTAAACGTCGTTGATGTTGCGTGCCGCTTGTGCCGCGTTGCTGCCACGACGGTATTCATATTCCATAATTACTCGAATTTTTAACGTATCCATGATGACAAAAAAGATTGAAATGCGATGAAAATGTAACACTAATCAATAAACAAATGACTACTTTTGGAAAAAGAATTCCATGTTTTTAAAATAAAATTAATTTGAAATTAGAAGTCTTAGCCAAACAAAAATTATTTTGATTTGAAATGGCCAGTACTGCAGAACGGCAATTTCATAAGTAAATACCTATTACAATTATTATCTACACTCGCGAAAATATAGTAATGAAAAAAAAATACGGTGAATTTTTTTGCACAGTTCGTATTATTTCGAAAGACAAATAACATTATTAAACATTATGTATACACCTAACTATTATAGATATCAAATCTACACTTTGATACTATGATAAATTTGTGTCTAGAGTTAAGAGTAGCCATGTTTATAAAAATTCAAGATGTAAATATGTAATTGTAACCTGGCATTTAAATTCGTTACGCTCGTCCTAATAAAAATATAAAACATTTTTAGTATTCTTTATCCGTCCTTGGCTTTATTAAGAGTTCTCTTTATGATTATTAGATTCAATTAATTCTTTAATAATCTTTCTTAATTTATTAATCTGCCAGGAGTTAAATATATTTTTTAAAAGACTATGTACTTACTATATTCAATATTCATATCTATACAAAGAACTAAAATTGAAGTGTCCGTTTTTTTACTGAATAGGAATGAAAGTATGTACGGTACGTATAAAAAAAATAGTTTGTCTGTCTGTTTCTGCTCGCTAATCTCCGAAAAGACTAGACTGATTTTTATAGATTTTTACAGGACTGGATAGTTGCTGATATGTGGAGTAACTTAGGTCACTTTCATTTTAACATAACAATTAGGGTTCCGTGCAAATATGATAAATTAAAGAAGCAGAGTTCAGAACCGCGTGCGCTCCACGCTCACCTTTACTCTCGACAAATTATTTTACTAAATTCCACGCGGATGAGGTCGTGGATAATATCTAATTTTCTTTAAAATATGAAAATTTGTTATTGAATATTTTAATGAAACTATGAGATCTATTTAAATGTTCCCAATTTAAGAATAATGTTAAGAAATATCCTAATATCTTAATATAAAGATGCAGTCATAAAATAGTTAAGTATATCGTCGTCCTCTGATTCTCCATCGATTCCTTAATCTTTTTTTACCTACTTTATTATACTTGGAGATCTACAATATTTATTTTATAATAACTGTATATTATTAACACGCGTAGAAAATGTTTCTACCGCATATTATGACCGAATTTCAACCATCAGACGACTACTATTTATTTTTAATAAAGAAAAGAAAAATGTTATATTAAGTTCACTGTTTGAAGCGATGATGGCTTGGTTGATAGCGCGTTCGGGCATCGCGTCCATGGATGTAGACTCGAATCCTATTAACTGAGTCGGAGCTTCCGGTGAAGGAAGACATCGTGACGATATCATAACATTTTTAGCTGGCTACCACTCTCAAACTGAAAATCTGTCGCCAAGCGCTTGTTGGTGTGTCCTGGCAGCTGCCCTTGAGAGTCAGCGCAGTCTAGGTTTAGCGTGTTTACTATCTTAGACTTCATCGTCAGTTGACATCAGATGAAATTGTTTTTTTTTATGTCATAGGAGGCAAACGAACAAGTGTGTCTGTCACCTGATGTCAAGTGATCACCACCGTCCATAGATACTAACAGCACAAGGGGAGTCGCAACTGCGTTGCCACCCTTAGGGGAGAAGGGGAGGGAGAGAGAGAGGAGAGAGGAGAGGGGAGGGGAGGTGGGCCTCCGGCGCTCTTACCGACCAAACGAAACGCAACAATGCAAGCACTGTTTCTTCACGTCGGTTGTCTGTGAGAGGGTGGGTGGTAGTACCCCGGACGAGCCGACACATTCATGCTGAAACCAGTAATAGTTTCAGCGTGGCTCTACCACCTATAAAAATATGGTCAAACGCTAAAATCTATAAAGTATAAATGTTCTTAATATATAAAAATCTAGTGTCATGATGTTTGTCCACGATGAACTCCGAAACTACTTAATCGGTCTTCATGAAACGTTGGCATTTATTAACATATAATTTGCTCCAACTTGAGAGATAGGGGTACTTATATTTCGATTAATGGCCTTGATATTTTTTAATTACTAATTAAATGATTGTCAATGTTAATTATTATTATTAATTATAAGTTTCATCAGTTTCGAACAGATGGCACTTTAAATTAGTTTGTTGACAGAAAACTGTAGGACCAACTGTTATAGAGATCTCATAGATGGCACCACGTTTGAATTTTGAATTTCTTTTTCAATAACTGAGCCATAGTAACGCGTGGCCGGGTCAGCGAGTATATAAATAAATAGAAAAAGCATGCTGCGAGTGTAGTCCGGTGAATCTGTTAAGACCTTGCCAGGTCAATAGCGTAGTCAGTTCGAGAGAAAAAAACATGCTGCGAGATGCATTTAGTTTTGTGTGTAAAATGTGCTCAGACCGCCTAATTCGCGACGGTTCCCTGAGGCCGTAAAGTGCCGTCGACTTTATATCGTTCCGAACTTATCTTGTTAGTTTGTTTTTAACTGATTACCGAGAGGAAATGGGTTTAAAACTTTGCGATTAACATACAGCCGATGTGTAAGTTACGGTATAATTCTATTTTTGTTTATTAAGTAAAATTAATTATTGTTTTCTAATTAATATACATACAACATTAAATGTGCCGTTTTTGTTCATATGTTATAGGTTTTATCTTCTCACCTTATATTAAACTAGCGGGCCCGGTGGACGTTATCCCGCCCTGATAATAAAAAAGACCTTGCTCATGAATCATTTTATCTACAGGTGGAAACCGTATGAAAATCCATTCAGTAGTTTTTGAGTTCATTTCCAACAGATAGACGGCCGTGGCAGAGGACTTTGTTTTTTGATATGTAATGACAACAATGTGGTTTTTTTTTCTTCTTCTTTTCTGTAGACTCTTGGTCTACACCTTTTTATGCTATCGTTTTATTTAATGTGTAAGTTAAAAATCGTATCTGTGAGCAACTACTGGATGTTTTTTTTTTGTTTTTAATATTATTTTATATATTTATTTTTATGATTTCATTTAACTATTCTATGAAGGATTTTTTAAAGACATATTGCCTTTATGCCGGTTTCATTTTGATCCTTTATCGCCATCTTTAGGTTATAATCCACAATATGCCGCGCCGGAGCGTCCATGGCCCGATGGATGAACCTACTAACTGCGTCGTCAGTAACGTCGGTATAGTAGACACAGGTGTCGGTGTGTCTGGATATTGCCACTATAGCATGTGAAACATTATCGTGGATTTGCATCCTTCTGCCCTTCGTTTGCAGGGTCACCATCGATTTGAAGGTCAATCCCTGGGATTCGTGGACTGTCTGAACGCGCGATCCTTCCCCTACCCCGTAACCCTTGTTTATCAGGGCTTTTTTCTCTTCTTGTGTGTGTACCAGGAAGAGAGTGTCGGGGGTGTGTGAGGATATTTGTTTGCCCTGATATCCCTTGATGATCAGAGATCTCATTATGGGTTTTGGTGAGTATATACCGTCGCATACTTGACTCAGTGTGTAGGCTACATCCATCGGGTTCCTGTATATACAAGTGAGCTGTTGGTCAATACCGGCTACGGCCATTGGTCGCTGTAAGCCATCCGAAATAAGTTTTCCCGATCAATGTAGGCTAGTTGGTTGAAATCTCCGATGAGGAGAATTTCGCTTGCTTCCGCCAGCCGGCCGGCAGTCAGAATGGTCCCGAAATGGTTTTTGAGAGCTTCATCCACGATTAACCTTGGACGCTTATCGTGCTCTCTGAAACTATTTACCAGTATGGACGCCATGGTGCGCACCCGCTTTTCGACTTTTTTCCCGTGTGCCTGCACCAGTTTCTCCTGTAAGTCTTTTGCTGTCTCGGTTGTGGTAGTCGCTACAGCGTCCCTCTCCACATCGAAGTTTTTAATCAACCGCGTAGTCTTTCCACAGCCTGGGACCCCGTTCGTCCATTTGATCTCGGGTGTCATCTTGGTGCTTTCCGCCACTGCTGGATTTAGAACCCTCGAGGTGGTTTTTAACCTCTCGAGGATCTTTTCCTCAAGCATGATTCTTGTGCACCGAGCGACTACTACGATTGGATCCTCTGGGGGCGCTTCGAACTTCTGAGGTTGAGTTGCTTCCCGTGTCTCATTTTCTTTCCCCAGTACGAAACCACTGGTGGAATTGTAAGCGGTCATGTAGCTGCCCGTCAACTCCTTCTATGACTTGGGCAGTGTCGTTGTTATAGATGGCCGCTTCCGCTTCCTCAACAATGTGGTTTTAGATGGTAAATACGCTAAGCCTAGGGGATGTCTGGTTTTCAAGTGTAGCTGCTGGAACACAGCAACTGGTGCTTGGCGACAGATTTTTCAAACTTAGAAAAGACTCGATATAAGTCCTGCTACCGTGTTAGAGCTTCATCACTATGTTGTCGTTCACCAAAAGCTCATCGTAAACGTTCGAATCTACGTCTATCGCTGTCTAAATACGTTATCCCGTGATCTTTCAATGCTAATACGTAATTCGGCTTCTCTGGCGTTACGATACCCTCTTGTATGGTAGAATATATTTATATTTATGTATTTCTCGTGTTGGCTTTGGTTGGCTATAGGCACAAATACACGTCGTGGTGATCTAGTGTATTGACCGGTGGAATATCAACCCTATGTCCGCCCTCCGCAGGTTCAAACCATGTAGCAAAATATTTTTCTGAATTCGCGTGCATTTATTAATTTAAATTGGTAACACTATCGGATAACAGTAAAGGAAATCATCGTGAGGAAACCTGAACCTGAGAAATGTTTCTATAGTACTTATTGTATGTGGGAAAACATGGGACTGTGAATTTCTCAGAGTTTGATGTCGTCAGTACGTCGTGAGTGGCGTGGTGATTATGTCCATACTTTCCTTTGGAAAGAGTCCTATGGCCTGCTACAAGCTGATTATGATACGAGACGATTTAACTCAGTCGTCGAGTGTTGTAGCCCATTATTGTTCAATTCTGTTTGTTGTACAAGTAATGATCGCTTATTGGTTAGCATGTTTGGTACACCGCGTTCATCAACGCAGGTTCGAATACTTGTGAAGGAAATCACCACGAAATAGCATGCTGGTAAGGCTCGTCTAAACGCACTTAGCTAGCTGCTATCGTCAAGCTGAAAATCTATCGCCAAGCATCTGTTGGTGTATTCCGGCAGCTGCACTTGAGAGCCAGTCCCCGTCTAGATTTAGCGTATTTACTATCTTAGACCACATGGTCAATTAACAACAGGTCAGATTGTGGTTTAACGTTAAAACCAATAAATTATAAAAAAAACACAACTATAGAATGAAGTGACCAATCAACGTCAGAAGTACTGTAAGTGTATGCCTAGTCCCTAAAATAAAATAGAGATAACAAATTTGAGTGTAGAAAAAAATGTTTGTTATAATGGTAATAAGGTAAAATATTTTCAACGTTAACATTTTACTTACCATTCAACCATAAAAAACACAGTAAATATTGAAGAAAACACAATTACGCGAGGCATAAGTTTTTTATTTGGCAATGTTATAAGTTTTGCATTATATTAGAGAGAGAGAGAGAGAGTTTCCAAACAAACAGTGCCCTATTGTTCACTAATTCGATGAAGTGTGGTTTATATTGCAAGCGACAAGTAGCTCACAAAATTTATTGCGTTATTTTTTCGTCCGTATGAAATAGTTACTTTGGGCTAACTAAAACGCAGCGAAACTCTCAAAAGGAAATGTCACGTGCTGGTTGGGATCTCAAAATGATACGTCTAATATTAAAGACAAGCGTTTAATTACTGACTTACTTACTATTACATACGGCTATACACCTAGCCTCTACGTGCACATATGCACACCACCACAGAAAAATATACCCAATTTTGAAACATTCATCATTGGTGCTCCGCTCCTATTGGTCATAGCGTGATGATATATATAGCTTCCTCGATAAATGAGCTATCTAACACTGAAATAATTTTTGAAATCTGACCAGTACTTCCTGAGATTACCTCCTACAAGCTTAACCTTTACCTCTTTATTATATTAGTGTAGATGATTATTAGCAAATTTTATTAAAGTCGGTCGAATCGTTTATGAATTAAATCCAAACATAGAAAGGGAAAGAGAAAAAATAATTTTATGAGATAAAATTAAAAAAATATATATACAGACATGACTAAATTGAATATGAACGTAAATGATCAATGCCTTATTGATGTATTTCATCATCATTTTTTAACCGACTTCAAAAAAAGGAGGAGGTTATCAATTCGACTGTATTTTTTTATTTTTTTTATGTTTGTTACCTCATAACTTTGGACTGGGTGGACCGATTTTGATCATTCTTTTTTTATTTGAAAACTGGTACTTCCCGTGTAGTCCCATTATAATTTGGTCCAGTTCCGACAACGGCATCCAGTGCAAAACCGTATAAGTTTTAAATTTGCATTAAGTATGTACACGACAAATAGACGAATAACTCAATATCACGCCAACCGATTTCGATGATTCATTTTTTATTGGAAAGGACGTACTTCAAGGGTAGTTTGATGAGAGTTTGGTTAGGTTCTGATTATGGGTTCCGTGACAAAGTAAGAAAACTTTCAAGAAACGAGCCTACTCCTTTCTTAAGGGCCGGCAACGCATCTGTCTTTCCTCTCGTATCGCAGGTGTCCATGGGCGGCCGTGATCACTTACCATCAGGTGACCCGTATGTTCGTTTGCCACCAATATTATAATAAAAACTCTTCAATTCTTAGGAGCCTATTGTGCTTATGTTCGTTGCTGTGTTGCAACATGACGCAAGCATTGTAATTACATTACTTAAGCTGTATTATGTGTGAAGCGATGGTAGCCGAGTTGGTGGTAGAAAAAACTATCGCGGATTATTGATAAGGTTGCGTTCGTACCAAACGTTACTTATTGTACAACCAATTGAAATCATATCGCATACCATACCGATAGATACCATACCGCAAAAATGCGCATATTTTAATATACTTAAGGCGGAACGGAGTTCGCGGGCACTGCTAGTAAAATATATTTATGTACAAAAAAAATGGAAAAATAAAGTAAATTTTCAAAAAAAAGTATTAACCGACTTCAATATCAATCAAAAACCCATAAGGCACTAAAAAGCGGAAAATAAATAGTTTATCAAATTAACCAAATTAAATAAAACATATGAATATGTGTGCTACCTAGAGATGTATTAGAAGTCGGTGCCAACTGAAAATCGTATCATCTACATAGGTACAAAAAGTTTAAGTTCACTCTCGCGTCTCTGTAATACTTTTCTACCTGGAACAAATTTGAAATTTCGGTTGGCACCGATTTCCAATACATCTCTAGGTGGCACACATATTCATATGTTTTATTTAATTTGGTTAATTTGATAAACTATTTATTTTCCGCTTTTTAGTGCCTTATGGGTTTTTGATTGATATTGAAGTCGGTTAATACTTTTTTTTGAAAATTTACTTTATCTTAATCTTGCTTCATCCAAGTAGGGTCGTCACAACATGTTTTCCTCATCCACTCTCCCTTGTCAGATGTCATCTTAGTATTCACGCCTTTTATACATATATTATTTTTAACACAATCCATCCATACCTTTATTGGTTTGCCTTTACTCCTATCCTATATCCGTCTGATTTCATACTTAAAATTTTTCTAGTTACATGACTTTTATCTCTTCTCATAACATATCCGTACCTACCGATTACACCTCAACTTTTTCTCACTGGTGTTGTTTTTAAAACGTTTTGTTTTTTTTTTTTATATTTGTTAAACATATTAGACGTAATTTTTTCTTTCTATACTCCTTCATACGAGTTTTAACCAAGTGTGAGCAAAATCGCATAGTTCCCAATACGCACAATGCACTTGTTAAATACTTGTGCTTTAGTAGATAGCGCTGTAAAATATCTCGGTAGTGCTGTATCACAACATAAGAACGCCACATTAATGACCCTATCGGTGTTTGTTTACAGATTTGGGTTCTTGTATTCGCGCATTCATATATGGTAATAGAAACTGTAACAAGTTATAACAAATGTGAAGCCTCGGACATAGATAGGTTTTCTAACCAATATGTTAAATGCGAATGTCAGTCTGTATGTAACGCTTCCATTCTTTAATAATTCAAATGACGTTCGTGAAATTTTGTATACACGTTGTCAGGAGTACAGAGAATTTTACATTTTATCTAGAAAAAAAAACACTGTACTCGAGGGATAGGACAAATCCTTAGTAATACGAGCAGCCAAAAGTGAGGAATAGGACAAATCCTTAGTAATACGCGCAGCCAAAAGTGAGGAATAGAGCAAATCCTTAGTAACGCGAGTAGCCAAAAGTGAGGAATAGGACAAATCCTTAGTAACGCGAGCAGCCAAAAGTGAGGAATAGGACAAATCCTTAGTAACGCGAACAGTCTAAAGTGAGGAATAGCGCAAATTCTTTGTAACACGAGCAGCCAAAAGCTAGTATCTAATAAATCTATATACCTTTATGAAATGAAGATAGCGCTTAAGCTCGCGTTATGTACCATACAACATTATATAGTGGAATCAGCGTGGACCCGCGTTTCCCAGTCTCCCGGCTAAGAGCAGCGGGTGAATTCCCGGAAAATACCCGCCAAATCACACGGAACGTGGACGTAACCCCGCAGGGCGATTTCCACTCTTCCGTCCATGATTTTTAATAAAGTTTACAAAAAAAAATGTCTTTCGTTCTTACTAGTTTATTGCTTTTATATTAATTCTAGATGTGTTCGTTGCTCTGCACACGTTCATTAAGCAGTAAATGTATTTTTGTATTTTTCTAGATAATTAGATAAAATATTAAACACCTACTTTTTAATGATTTAGAACGAGAATCGAGTACAGGTGTCCTCCAAAAATATTGCTACTGTCTAAACAGTCATATGGTATATATATACAAAAGTTTATTACAATCGGGAGTAAAATGATAAAAAAAAATAAAAATTTGCAGTTATTATAGTACTTAAATTGAGGAATACCTATGATTATTCCGAACATAATTGAAGTGTTTACGGTTACATTGATTTCGCTATCGGACGAGACGTGAGATTCTTCAAAACAGATAAAATTAATTTTTGAAGTGTTCAACAAATGAGAACGTAATTGATTAAAAGTAAATTCCACTAATTACATAAAACATATCAAACATTTACTGCTAACAATATAGTACACAGATGAGACGATAGATGGTGTTTAAAACAAATGTTATATTTGTTGTATGTATGTATTGAATTTATGTTGTATGTATTCATGTCGTTTTATGGTTCACATTCAGTACTTACAGTGGAATAGTTACTTTGGGCTAACGCAGCGGAAGCTCTCAAAAGGAAAAAAAACCCCGATTTTGAACCATTCTTCATTGGTGCTCCGCTCTTATTGGTCTTAACATGATGATATAGCATTCCTCGATAAATGAGCTCTCTAACATTGAATGTTTCAAATAGGACCAGCATTTTCTGAGATTAGCGCTTTCAAACAAACAAACCCTCCAGCTTTCTCAAATAAAATCGGCTGAGTGCCTTAAGCGCTCGCCTTAGTAGTCCGGTGAAGCTGTTAAGATCTTGCTAGGTCAATAGAGGAATCGGTTCGAAAAAAAAAGGTCCAGCTTTATAATATTAGTATAGATTACTAATTTTCTCTCGTACTTAACTCGAGTCGTCATCATTATCATTACATAGTATAAAACAAAGTCCCCTACTGCGTCTGTCTGTCTGTCTGTTCGCGATAACCTCAAAAACTACTGAACGGATTTTCAAGCGGTTTTCACCAGTTGATAAAGTGATTCATGAGGAACGTTTTGGTATATAATTTGTCAAGGATTTTTTTTTAAATCAGGGCGGGACATCGTCTGCCTGGCCCGCTAGTTAAAATTAAAATAACTTTTGATAGAATAAAGACTAAGTTATTCTCGAGGATATGCTTTATGATTTTCTTGGTGTGGTTTTATTGTGAACCCGGTACTTTATCAGTGATGCGTGTTCATACTTGCAAACATACAGACAGACATTTCTAAAAATGATTGAAACGTATTTTATTACTTATTCCCAGACACCTGCAACAATTTTTTTCACAAAAATCGAATAAGTACAGACACGCTAGATTTACATTCTTATTATATGTATAGAAGATATGTTAGCACAAATCTTTTTCTATGTTACTTTTATTAATTAAATGGAACGCATTTTAAACGAATTTACTTGAACGCATTTTAAACGAACACAAGTGCTGCCATCTATCTGAAAAATGTAGTAGGTGTTTTCACGCAACTTGCAAACCGCTCTGAGCGTAACTGCGTTGAAAAACGATTATAGAATTGGTAAAAATCACTAGAATCCCGTAATAAAACCTAGTGCCAGTGTAGACTAATGTCTTTAATGACTTCAATGCTACGATCGGAATTAAAGGCAATAGCAGCAGTACTAAATCTCAAATATATATTACAATTAGGGCTTCGTCTTTTTAAACATATATGTAAATCATAAAACTTGGTCGCCCTACACTGAAACTAAAACGTGCTTCACACTATCGAGTTTCAGAGTGGACTATAAAATATTGTCTCTCTGTGAACCGTTTTATCAAATCCAAACGTATTTCGTGAATCCTAAATAGCTCTGTGAATTTTCGTAAATGTATAAGATTTTCATATTCATTTATTATTTTTTTAATTGTATTCATTAATACTCCAATGTATTTTTATACTAGCTGTGGCCGCGACTTTGACCGCTATGTAAAAAAACAGCGATTAATAAAGCGATCTGAATGTATTAAATCCATTTATTTACCTACTTTTCTCTCGTACTTAAGTCGCGTCATCATTCAAATTACAATAACTTTTGATAGAGTGGAACGATTTTAATGAAGTTAAGACTAAATATTACTCGAGGATATGCTTTATGATTTTCTTGGTGAGGTTTTATCGTGACCGAAGTACTTTAGCAGTGATGCATGTTCAAACAAACAGCAAGACGGACATTTCTAAAAAATGATTGAAATTTATTTTATTAGTTACTAGCTGTGCCCGCGACTTCGTGCGCGTAGAACCTTATGTAAAGAACAGTGATTAATAAAGTCATTTGAATGTATCATTTACTTATCTACTTGTCTCTCTTACTTATGTCGCGTCATCATTAAAATTACAATAACTTTTGATAGAGTCGACTGATTTTAATGAAACAAGGGCTATGTTACACTCGAGAACATGCTTTATGATTTTCGTGGTGAGGTTTTATTGTGAACCCAGTACTTTAGCAATGATACGTGTTCAAACAAACAGATAGACCGATATTTCTAAAAACGATTGAAATGTATTTTATTACTTATTCCAAGATACCTGCAACAATTTTTTTTACATAAATCTAATAAGCACAGACACGATAGATTTACATTCTGATTATATGTATAGACTATATTAAATTTACTAGCTGTAACCGCAGCAAAAATATAAAATTGTGAGACCATGGACAATTATAGAAATGTTCTTTAAAAACAAATATAAGTACGACACGCACGTTACGTATAGTAACATGTAACGTATACATTAGATATATAAATACTAACAGTGTGTGAAATGAGGTTTATCATGAGCAACATATTTAGAACCTTAACCCACCATATAACTACTTCAGTACTCACTTATACAGTATAAGGAACTAATGAAACAATGACGTAATGTCAATAAGTAAAAGGTAGTCCGGTGAAGCTGTTAAGACCTTGCTAGGTTCAATAGCGTAATCAGTTCGAGAAAAAAAAAGAAAAAAAAAGTCAATAAGTAATACGTTTATAATCTAATATCTTATTAGAGAGACCCTTCTATCTTCAAAATTACTATTAATAATTATAATGCAGAATTGAAAACAATGAATGAGCTTACGTCTTGAAATCTTGCATAAATATAAATCAAGATATAAAACTTTATATCTGTTTAAGCAGTTTTTAATATTCGACAATTTAAATAGTGCTCATTGACTTCGATACAATATACTTATGTTACTATGGTTGCTGAGTTATGTAGACGAAAGCGCGGTAAATAAAGCAAAATGGCAGAAAAGACAATATAATTCAAATTACATACATAGATACAGATATATGAGTTTCAATTATATTTATTCTTGGAGTCCAGTACAACGCACATCTTATGCACATGTTTACAGTGAACAACGTATTTTTTGATAAATTTCATGCCGACAGAGTCGCAGGTAACAGCTAGTCTAAAACGGAATAACTTAAATTATTTTCTATAAGATCAGCTATCTGCCGGCGAAAGTCCCGTAAAAATCTGTCGAACCGTTTTGGAGATAGCACTACGGGCGAAGCCACGGTTAACAGTTAGTCTAAATAAAAGTCCCGGTGAAAATCGGTCTAACCGTTTTGGAGATAGCATTACGGACGGAGCCGCGATTAACAGCTAGTCTAAATTAAAATAGACTAAATTACTTCTTATAATGTTCGCTATCTGCCGGTGAAAATCCCGTAAAAATAGGTCGAACTGTTTCGGTGAAAGCACTGTGGGCGAAGCTACGGTTAATATCTAGTCTAAATGAAAAAAGACTAAATTACTTGTTATGATGTCTTCTATCTGTCGGCGAAAATTTCGTGAAAATCGGTCCAACTATTTTGAAGTTAGCATTGCGGACGAAGCCGCAGTTAATAGCTAGTCTAATTTGAAGTAGCCTAAGTAACCCGCTGTAATTTCAGCTATCTGTCAGTGAAATTCCTGTCAAAATCGGTCCAGCCGTTTCGGAGATTACCCGGAACAAACGGACAGACCGACAAAAATTTTAAAAATTATATTTTTGTTATCAGTAGCGTGTATACTTTCATACACAATCAGTTATTTTTTTTATTTTGATATTACATACAGACACTTCATTTTTATTATATGTATAAATAGATATATGTATAGATAACATTTACTTATTAGTCATATGCAATCTTTGGGTCAACTGTCTAGTTATATGTCTAAACAGAATTATAGTTCAAAAGCTTGCAAATAAACAATGGAGGCAGTTATTCACTAGTTTCTACAACTTACCGACCGTTAGAAGTTTGTATCGACCGTCAGATTCGTGGGCCGGTGTGACCTTTTATTTGTGATAAATTAATTCAAATTTACATAGCATCCGAGATAAATAGTTCAGGGGATAGATAACTGGCTCGTTTAAGTTCCATTTAAATTTTACTAGTGGGCCCGGTGGACGTTGTCCCGCTCTGATAATTTAAAAAGTATGACACATTATATACCTAAACCTTCCTTATTAATCAATTTATCTACTGGTGAAAACCGTATGAAAATTCGTTCAGTAGTTTTTGAGTTTATCGCGAACAGATAAACAAACAGACGTGCCAGAGGATTTTGTTTTGTAATATGTAGTGATTATAACACTATTTCTCATATGAGGAGTAAATATTTTTTTCTCGTTTAGATAGTTTAATGTGAGGTACAATAATAATAACAGCCAGCGACAATAATCACAAGGACTGTCGACAGGAGTGAAAACACAAAGTAATGGAATAACTATGATTTCTTTGAATTTTTCAATCATTTATATGTAAATTTCACAATTTTTAAATTGAAATGAACAGTAATCTGGTTTCCACATCTATTCGCACTCGGAACAATAATTATATGTTTACAGTTTATAAAGTAACTAGCGGACACGGCGGACGTTGTCCTGCCCTGATAATTAAAAAAATATAGACAAATTATATACGAAAACGTTCCTCATGAAACACTTTATCCACTCGTGAAAACCGCTTGAAAATCTGTTCAGTAGTTTTTGAGTTTATCGCGAACAGACAGACAGACAGACGCGGTAGGAGACTTTGTTTTATACTATGTAATGATTAAACATATGTTGGGCTGAGCAAGCTCAAAAAAAAAATATTACACGTACACAGGCCGTTATACAACGCCTCTCTAGTCTAGTGTAAGCGCAATACGTTACAAACATATCGATGACGCTAAATCTCAAGATTTTGCCCATCCGACAATTCAAACATCCCATATGATATAGTCGAGTATGTAAAACTTTTAGCACAAACATACGTCACGAGCATGTCGAAGTTATATCGGTGACACGAACCCGTGAGTAACCTACCAATTTTTTTTAAGTCGTCGATAACAGCTGAAGAATTTTTCACTCCCAAATCTGTACATACGAATATAATAATAATGTGAATGTAACGTGTCCGTATTATGAGATATTTGTGAAAAAAATTGATGCAGCTGTTTTGGAATAAGTAATAAATTACATTTCAATCATTTAAAAAAAATTCTGTCTACCTCTCTATTTGTTTGAACACGCATCACTGCTAAAGTACTTCGTTCACGATAAAACCTTACCAAGAAAATCATAAAGCTTATACGCGAGTAACATTTAGTTTTAGTTTCATTAAAATCGGTTCACTCTATCAGAAGTTATTGTAATTTTAATTACAACACGAGAGCGACGGGAGAAAAGTAGATAACTAAATTGACCTAATACTTTCAGATGATTTTATTAAGTCACTGTCATTTTTACATTAGGTTTGACCCGGACGGAATCGCGGGCACTGCAAGTGCTATCTAAACCAGTTATTAACCAAATTATCATTGAAAAAGCGGCTGGGTAACAAACGAATTAATTGTATGAAAATTTTAAAATACTAAAGTATATTATGTTCTTGTTACTCAGAGGAAATCGTATTAGGCCGAGGTGTTTAGCGCTGTGATGCGACGCTTAGAAGATATGTTATCGGCTTCCATTGTTGTTTGCTCTCGTTGAAACCCCCTTTGTGAAGTTCACGCTCCTCTGTAAATCTGCTTACGAGATTAATGCAAGGTTATTGCGCGACCTGCGTATACTGAATTGATATTTAAAATGTTATGTTTATATTTGTCGTTATTGTGGTCGAAAGATTTAAAGTTTGCGGCAACTCAATATGCTCAGTATAAGTATATTGAGCCTTACCTCATCCTTAGCTCAGCTTAAACGTTGCTAGGTAGTTACTCAGCGCAATAATTCCGATATACGCAGGTCCGAAGCCCGGCATGTACCAATATTTTTTACAGAATTCGCGTACATTTACTAATGTTAAATTGGTAACACTATCGACTGACGGTGAAGGAAATCATTGTGAGGAAACCTGAACCTGCGAATTGTTCTTATAGCACCACCGTATTAGGAAAACATAGAACTGTGGAATTCTTGGAATTCAAAATCGCCAATACGTTGTGGGCTGGCGTGGTGATTATGCTCAGACCTTCCTTCGGGAAAAAGGGCTATGCCACTGCATGTGGCTTCTTACTTTTTTTTAATTTACATAATATCAAAGTCGTTCCTGAGTCGTCAAATTTGATAACGTCAACTTGCAAGTCAAACAAGCCAAGTGAAGGATAAGCTTGCGACTATCAATTTAAATTACGGACTTAAGACTGAGATATGTCTGAGTCCGTTCTATAGATTTCACATCCTTAGAAGAAATTGTAGCTGTTGGGAAACACATTATTGATTCTTGGTAACTGTATTAGAACTGTTCAAAAAATATGTAATCATTAAAGAGGCGTGGGGGGCATGAATGACAATTACATCAGCGATAGATTTTTTAAACTCGTGAAGAAATTTATGAGAGATTTTGTAAAAATCTACCTTACCATGTTTACCTCTGTTCGCAATACAGGAAGCTCGTGTATAAACTTGCTTACCTATAGTCTATCAAGGGTTTTGTTATTCAATGTGTTCTATATAAAATGACTAGCTGAGCCGGCCACGCGTTGCTGTGGCTCAGTTACCGAGTTAATTTATTAATTAATATATATTAATTAATAAACTGGAGTTGAAAAAAAAATTTCACGATTAAAACGTGGCGCCATCTATGAGATAACTATAACAGTTGGTCCTACAGTTTTCTGTCAACAAACTAATTTAAAACACCATCTGTTCGAGACTGATGAAACTTACAATTAATAATAATAATAAATTTAAAAATAATAAACATTAAAAATTGTCGAAGCCATTAATCGAAATATAAATCATTCTGTCTTTCAAGTTGGACCAAATTATACATAAATGCTAACTTTTATGAAAATTACTTGAGTATTTTAAGAGTTCATCATGGACAAACATCGTTATACACTGGATTTTTGTATAAAGATTTCGATATAAACTTAGAATAAAAAGATTTGTGAGTGCGTATGACCACACGGTCGAACTGGAAACTCATAAATAAATATATGCATATTAAAGTTCATATAAATTTATCAATGTTTATCATTATGTATTATAAAACAAAGTCCTTTGCCTATGTCTGTCTGCTCGTGAGATTTAGGTATATAATTTGTCAAGGTTATTTTTATTATTAGAGCGGGATAACATCCGCCTGGCCCTCTAGTAATTAAGTAAACAGTAGTATATATACACTTGAAATACTAAACTGATTATATATAAAACGTTTATATTATTATTTTGTTATTATAATAAGTAATAATAAAATTTTAATTATTGGAACGATGGACTCTGTCAGACGATAAACGCGGTTGATGACGAATGGAGCCGAGTTAACCCGATTCAGAATCAGCGATCCGAGCGTGACGATTTTGTTCACTATTCAACACGCTTACAGAAAATTTCCCTTCAAAATCCCAAAGACAAAACAAATACGTGCTAAGCAAGAGAAAAAGAAATGCGAACAAAGTTAGTAGCTACAGCGGTAATACTTTTTATCACATCAGTTCAATTTACTGAAAGGATAATAAATGAATGAAATTCAACGCTCGCTGTAAATATAGCCTAACGTAGTGTCGGCAATCGAACGCGCTCTGTACTACACTACATAACTTGTATATTTATTTTTATTCAATCAGGCGATGTGTGTTTTATTTTCTTTTCCGTATTTAGTTTTTTACCTTTTTGTGTACAATTTTTTTTATATCATATGAGGCAAACGAACAGGCGGGTCACCTGATGGTAAGTGATCACCGCCATCCATAGACACTAGCAACACCAGGGGAGTCGCAAGTGCGTTACCAGCCTGTGTTTGGGGGGAGGGGGAGGGAGGAGAGGGGTGGGCTTCCAGTGCTCTCATTGACTGAACGAAACGCAACAATGCAAACACTGTTACTTTACGTCGGTTTTCTGTGAGAAGGTGGTAGTACCCTGGGCGAGCCGACCTATTCATGCTGAAACCAGTAATAGCTTCAGCGAGGCTCTACCACCTACAAATAAAAAAAACATTGCGTATATACTTAACTATACTTTTATTCATTTTTGTATACTACTCGATCCAGACAGACATACACACACAAATACATACCTACATTGCATTTAATGCGTGGCGCAATTTTTTCCATACCGTGCCATAAGAACTTTCACTTCAAAATATTTTGAATAGATTAAGTTTAATTTCCTGGCAACACTAAACAATATCAAAATTACCACCCGTAATTACAATAGATTATGCAACATCGCGTCAGTAGCTTCCAGAACAATATATAAACGTCTGAAAACACCGGTGTTGCCATCAATTAAACGAGTTTACTGTAGAGTTTAGTGAGCACTAAGTTTTAGATTGATTGCTCCGGTTAACGGATAATAAACATTATTGTTATGCTTCCTACTTGGTTAATTAATTATGGGTTTATAACTGGCTAGTTTTCGGGTAAGATTCAAAGTACGAAGTACGCGGTTTTGATGCCCGATAACGCTCGTGGAAGTCATGAGTGCGTTGGGTTGGAAATTTATAGAAAACTAGATTTAGCTTGAAGCTTCGATTGTATTAAGCTCTAGAATGTCAAAACTATAAGTTTTTTTTAACTGACTACGCTATTGGCCTGCTGGGCCTTTACAGCTTCACACTAAGAAAACTATAAGGCTTTAAGCTCCGTTCAAGGAGTTTTTTTCGGGATCTTGGAATGTCATGTAATGGATTTTATATTTTATTCATAATCTTGTGGTATTTGACTCTACATTATGTAATATTGGTGGTGGTTTACGTGCACAAGTGAAGTTGATGGAAAATAATACCACGGAGTATAGACTCTGCCTTGCTACAAAAGACTCCCTGCAAAGTTGTAACAAGACGATCACCATCTTGTCGATTCATTGAAATAATCGCGAGAAACTTATAATATCATTACTTACTCGACAATGGCAGTAATAATTTACTAGAAGATTGGTTGCCAAAATAAAATTTGAAGAATTATGTAATGTAAAATTATAATTTTTAAAATTGGGTACATATATAAAAACATAATTCGATACTTTGAGATCTGGGTCTTAAAAAATCAGCCGAGGAGTTAATTTACACTTAACCTAATCTCGGGAATGGTATTGTGAATAAAATAAATAATAGTTTAAAAAAACTAAAAAAACATGCGATAGGTCACTGTTAATATCAGCACCTCCAGATATCAGTATTTTTATCATGTTTTTGTCACTTTTTACAAAAATATACATTTATTTCTAATTTACACTATTCTTAATCCAAATTTATTAAATGTTATTTTCTGTTTTTTAGTTGGATTTTATATGAAAGCGTGTTTTTTTAGTTTTTTTAAACTATTATTTATTTTTCATTTTTTAGTTAAAAAAAATTTTTAACTTTTTTTTTCGGATTATTACATTGTCATCGACCTTTGACAGGTGTGCAAAGTTTGAATTAAATCTGATCGTTCAAAGTAGGACAAAATCGAGCTCAAAGGGGTCGGTTACAAACAAACATACATACAAACATACAGGTGAAGCTAATAAAAGCGTGATAAAAAAACCCTACGTCCTTTTCTGTATCCCTGATAATTAACGTATATGCAAAATTTAATTGAACGGTTGAGTAGTTAAGATGCGAAAGCGTTATAAATAAACCCAGTGACGAGCAACTACCTGGTATTTTTTTTATTGCTGTTGGCCTGATGGGCCCGGATGGAAACAAGCATAATGGTGCCAGAGTGGTCGAACCTCGGTTTGGGCTGTTGCCTTGGATATAACGCAAATCGAACTAAAACTAATCGTTTGAGGTAAGCTAAACATACATGTATACTTTAGTGAGACACATATGCATACCTTCATATGGCATTAAGGTGTACATGTATATAGGGTCTGATAATTTTGGTTAAAGGCTAACCTAACCTAACCAAAAAGGAAAAAGGGTCCTTTACACAACCAGTGTACGTAACGTGTGAGTGTGCACGTGTGTGGAATGTTGTGTGGTGTGTGCAGAAAACTAGTGAATGCGGTGTAATTGTAGCGTGGTAGTAGAATACTCGAAGGATGCCATCCAGAGCATTGAACCTAGGATTGACATGTCGCCGAGTGCGACCGCAGTGAGTATGCTGGAGCGAAGTTGACCGCCCGACCACGGTGGCGTGATCGGTGGTTATGTTGACCGTTTATAAAATGTTTCAAAAAAAATTTGATTCTCCCCCGAGTATTTTAAGCCTGAACATTATATATTAACCAATTTTAACAACAGTTTTGTAAATCATAGCTCATGTTGTTTTAATGCATGGTCTCAATTTTTTTAAAGTTTCATCAAATATCGTTTAGTAGTTTTTTAATGAAAGAGTAACAAATTTCCATTCATACTGACAAAAAATATATTTTCAAATAAAATGTCGGTCGCGTACTAACCGAATTTTTCTAACACAAAAGCGGATATAAACCTAGGATCACGTTCGTCTGTCCTTCGTCGCTTATCAGAATGTTTAGATAGTCAAGTGAAAATTCGTAAAGAAAAGCCCCAGGGGTATAACAACACTCAAGCAATGTTCAAACTAAAAGAATAAATAACTCAGGATTTATCTAGCATTTTTGATAAATACGAGATATGTAGTTTGAATCGATATGAGCTAGTGGAATGATTTTAATGTAGTATTCGTTTTTAAATAATTTTAAGTTGGGAAACGGACCTTGGCACAAATCTGGAAAACGCAAGGAAGAAGAACATTCGTTTTTAGATCCATTCATTATTGTGGGCGAAAAATAGCTTCTATTTTTCCTACAGTATATGACACAATACACTAAAATATATATTTCAAATTTTTATGTCATACGTGTATCATGGATAATATATTTTTTTAATAACAATTATTTTTCAAGGATATTATGGTGTTATATAGCTGTAATTTTTTTGATATAAGCTATTGAGAGTTTACAAACAAGATTGTTTTGTTTTAGATAATTTGGTTTGGTAAATGAGAAAAAAAATTATAACAGTATATTTTTATTCTCGACAGACAATACAGTTTGAGACCTAAGATTTCCGGTATTTTATTTGTACTTCCGTGGAGCTCTGGCAAAACTTTTAGATTGCTCAGACTACAAATGTGTAGAAAATAAATTTGGGAATAAGTACTTATCACTACATTTATAAAACAAAGTCCTCTGCTACGTCTGTCTGTCACCGATAAACTCAAAAACTACTGGATGGATTTTCATGCGGTTACACCAGTAGATAAAAAGATTCATGAGGAAGGTTTAGGTATCTAATATAATTTGTTAACCTTTTTATTATATTCAGGGCGGAACAACGTCCGCCGGGCCTGTTAGTTACATTAAATGTATGACATAGAAATGACTTAAGGATAAATTAATTTCAATTTTAAATTTCTATAATGATACTCTAACTTTATTTTATTGGCCTAGCAAGGGCTTAACAGCTTCACCGGACTACTAACGCGAGCGCTTAAGACACTCAGCCGATTTTATTTTGACAACTAGCTCAAGGGAGCATTGCAAACCTCGGCTTGGGCTGTTGTCTAGTTCATGCAATTCGCGACCTAATAAGCTACATACGTATATAAGTTAGTGAGATACATATGTGTACCACGCATATATACCTCAATAACTCTTATATGTATTTCGTGTCGGATAATTTTTTTCTGAACTAATTCAGTTTGATAAGGGAAAAAAATAAAACCCTTCCACTTTCATGTGTAAGCATGTGTAAGGTGATGTAACATTTTGTGTAAGTGTATTCACGCGAGCAGCTCACTCAAGGGCTCCACGTCGAGGGCACGGACCTAGGCTTGAGCCGCTGCCGAGAAGGGCCTAGTCTGATAAAGGCTAACCTAACCTAACCAAAAAGGAAAAAGGGTCCTTTACACAACCAGTGTACGTAACGTGTGAGTGTGCACGTGTGTGGAATGCTGTGTGGTGTGTGCAGAAAACTTGTGAATGCGGTGTAACTGTATCGCGGTAGCAGAATACTCGAAGGCTGCCGTCCAGAGTATTGAACCTAGGATTGACATGTTGCCGAGTGTGGCCGCAGTGAGTATGCTGGAGCGTAGTTGACCGCCCGACCACGGTGGCGTGATCGGTGGTTATGTTGACCGGTTATAAAATGTTTCAAAAAAAATTTGATTCTCCCCCGACTATTTTACGCCTGAACATTATATATTAACCAATTTTAACAACAGTTTTGTAAATCATACATCATGTTGTTTTAATACATGGTCTCAATTTTTTAAAAGTTTCATCAAATATCGTTTAGTAGTTTTTTAATGAAAGAGTAACAAATTTCCATTCATACTGACAAAAAATATATTTTCAAATAAAATGTCGGTCGCGTACTAACCGAATTTTTCTAACACAAAAGCGGATATAAACCTAGGATCACGTTCGTCTGTCCTTCGTCGCTTATCAGAATGTTTAGATAGTCAAGTGAAAATTCGTAAAGAAAAGCCCCAGGGGTATAACAACACTCAAGCAATGTTCAAACTAAAAGAATAAATAACTCAGGATTTATCTAGCATTTTTGATAAATACGAGATATGTAGTTTGAATCGATATGAGCTAGTGGAATGATTTTAATGTAGTATTCGTTTTTAAATAATTTTAAGTTGGGAAACGGACCTTGGCACAAATCTGGAAAACGCAAGGAAGAAGAACATTCGTTTTTAGATCCATTCATTATTGTGGGCGAAAAATAGCTTCTATTTTTCCTACAGTATATGACACAATACACTAAAATATATATTTCAAATTTTTATGTCATACGTGTATCATGGATAATATATTTTTTTAATAACAATTATTTTTCAAGGATATTATGGTGTTATATAGCTGTAATTTTTTTGATATAAGCTATTGAGAGTTTACAAACAAGATTGTTTTGTTTTAGATAATTTGGTTTGGTAAATGAGAAAAAAAATTATAACAGTATATTTTTATTCTCGACAGACAATACAGTTTGAGACCTAAGATTTCCGGTATTTTATTTGTACTTCCGTGGAGCTCTGGCAAAACTTTTAGATTGCTCAGACTACAAATGTGTAGAAAATAAATTTGGGAATAAGTACTTATCACTACATTTATAAAACAAAGTCCTCTGCTACGTCTGTCTGTCACCGATAAACTCAAAAACTACTGGATGGATTTTCATGCGGTTACACCAGTAGATAAAAAGATTCATGAGGAAGGTTTAGGTATCTAATATAATTTGTTAACCTTTTTATTATATTCAGGGCGGAACAACGTCCGCCGGGCCTGTTAGTTACATTAAATGTATGACATAGAAATGACTTAAGGATAAATTAATTTCAATTTTAAATTTCTATAATGATACTCTAACTTTATTTTATTGGCCTAGCAAGGGCTTAACAGCTTCACCGGACTACTAACGCGAGCGCTTAAGACACTCAGCCGATTTTATTTTGACAACTAGCTCAAGGGAGCATTGCAAACCTCGGCTTGGGCTGTTGTCTAGTTCATGCAATTCGCGACCTAATAAGCTACATACGTATATAAGTTAGTGAGATACATATGTGTACCACGCATATATACCTCAATAACTCTTATATGTATTTCGTGTCGGATAATTTTTTTCTGAACTAATTCAGTTTGATAAGGGAAAAAAATAAAACCCTTCCACTTTCATGTGTAAGCATGTGTAAGGTGATGTAACATTTTGTGTAAGTGTATTCACGCGAGCAGCTCACTCAAGGGCTCCACGTCGAGGGCACGGACCTAGGCTTGAGCCGCTGCCGAGAAGGGCCTAGTCTGATGGTATATTATGCACAACCTCGAAGTTACCGTTATATGAACAGAGCGGCCATAAACACTGACGAGTACTGTAGCCTAAATATACCATTCCGATATATTCCCCAGACCGATTTGCTATCATTAACCTTATAGGCATTTGCATCTATTATTCACTATTTATAAAAAATTACGGAACAACAAAAGTAATAGTAAGAAAGACATCAACAAAAATTGCCATATATTTTTTTTATTTGTCGAGATAACGCCTTTGAAGCACTTAATTCGTTTTGCGAAACTCAACGGAAGGCTGCGGCGGCCATGTTAATATCAGACCGGGGTTGTGTATCTCGGGCTAGCCTTAGACAGCGATCCCCAGGGCAGGGACCGGCGGCGTTCCATATCGTAGCCCTTCTTTGAGATTGCCCTTGTCGTAGACATACGTGTGGGATTTGCGACGAACTTTTTAGCCAACTTGTATATAGCGATTTATTTAAACTTATACCGATGAGATTTCACTATCTCTAATATAAAAACATGAAAAAATTGAAATTAAACTTACAAAATTACTTTGCAAACTATGTTTATCCGTTTACTTCCCCACCCTTGCACCTGGGTTTCTATAACCGCCTGTTTATACAACCAATATTGAATCATATTAAATTAAGCTGTCGTGTTAATTCTTTATATAAGGACTAAATGTCTAAGAAATATACAAAAAAATGAACGAAATCGGGTAGAGTATTAGATAGATAGATGGATATAGTTTTTGGCTGAGGCAAAAGCAGACTCCTATTATTTTATATCTATATAAATACTAGCGGGCCCGGGGGACGCTGTTCCGGCCTGATAATAAAAAAAAACCTTGAGCAATTATATATCTAAACATTCCTCATGAATCAATTTACCTACTGGTGAAAACCGCATGAAAATCCGTTCAGTAGTTTTTGAGTTTATCGCGAACAGACAGAGAGACAGATAGACGTGGCAGAAGACATTGTTTTATAATATGTAGTGACTGATAATAAAAACGTTACCACTAGAACGATGTACTCCTTATCTATACAATAAGCTAGCTTGATGTCGAATAGGGCCCAGTTAACACGATTCAGCGTCACCGAACCGATCGTGATGGTTCACTTTCGTGTACTGTTTAATGTGCCTCAAGCAGTTTTCACGTTAAATCACATCCAATTAAACCTATGCTAATGGGAACCTACGAGAGCGTCTCCAAGCGAGGTTTTTAAGGTGTCACCAAGCACTTGTTGGTGAGTTCCGGCAACTGCACTTGAAACGCTTTAGCGTGTTTACCGTCTTATACGACAATGCCATTAAATAGCAGTTACGATTGTGGTCATGCGCTAAAATCAGTAAAGTATCTTTCTCTGCTCTGTTTTTATATGCCCCTTGTAAGTTTCTGTTATCAGACAATACTACACGGCGTATCTCATATATCTCCTAAATCACCTTTGGGAGGGTGTCATAACTTGATCTTAACACTTAAGAGACGTGCTCAACAACCATACAACATGAACAACCATAGTCGTTGTTCCCAGGCTTCGATGAATATAGTATCGTAATCGAATATAGTAAAATTACACAGAAAAAAGCTCGGTGCAAAACGAGACCGTGTGTCGCCAAAAGAATGCCAAGATAAGAGCGGTCGAAGAAATTGAAGTAATTCAGCCAGTTGGAACTTGTTTGCGGATAAACACAGAGTATCAGAATGTCGGCGGAATCCGCAGCTTTTCCATCTCAATGATGGACTCGGTAATCTTGCGCAGTAGTTCGTAATGCCGGGATTTTCCCCGTTCACGCGATCTTACATTTATTCTCATTCCTTTTATTTTTTTTTTGTTATCTTCATCCTACGACCCGTTTGGGGGTGAACAAACTCTTTGGAGTAATTTGATGGTATCAATAAAGGATCTCAACTCGAAACAGTGGTACGTTTTGTGTTTATTAGTATAGTTTTATTTGAATGAATAAAGTAACTGACATTAAATCTACTCTGACTTTAAACACGGTATAATCCGGAAATGACGGTGACCAGTAAGAGGTCCATTATCCAACTCTCTCCACGAAAAGAAAGAAAAGATATTTATTTGCAACACACACAAATATTACACACGTACGATTAAAAACAAACATATAAACCCTGCAACATACAAATAAAATTTTACGATTTAGTATATGTGTGTGGCACGGGCTAATACTAAATGTATGGTTAGCATTCCAGTCCGTTACAAACGTCAAGCGCGCGTTACTAAGTTACAGTCCGCGTCAAACTTTTTAGCCACTCTGAATATAGCTTTGAATTCGATTTTACGCATAGTACAGTCAAGAAGTTAATACAAAATAAATCCAAAATATTATTATAAGAATTTAACACTAACATTTATTAATCTTTGTTAACACGTACAATATATTACGTTTTTAATCAATTATGATTCAAGTAGATATTCGCCCATTACATTAAGTAATAAGAATGTGGCAGTACAACGACCACGTTTCTACTTTCAGAAGATTTTGTAGAATAAAGATACGACTTCGATTGTGTTATCTTGTCAACGCTTTGACAGTTAATTTACGTAAGCCTCTGTATTTTAATTGAGCAGACATATACGTACGCACGTGATTACATTCATATAGAATATTTGCAAAAGATTAGAGATAAAAATGAACAAACAATAAAAATTAAATTATTACTGAGGTAATAAAACAACAGTAAAAACTAGAAATGGACTAGCGGAATAATAAACTCATAGACAAAGTTATAATATTAACAGTTCGCCACATCATGTATTTGTCATTCATAAAAAATAAATAATTTGTAATATACATCCATAGAACCATCATATATCGAAGTGGATGGGTCTTCTGGTAATAACAAATATAAACAAGAAAAAGAAAACAACGAAAATAGCAATAAGGTGTGATTAACAACAAAACTATTCTGAATGTGACTGTACTGCAACTAGCACTGACACTGAAACACGTGTCAAAGTGGGTGTCATAGGGATAAGGTACGAGCGTGGGCGAGCCTGCTCCCCTTTCACCTCATCTGCGTCCTAATACCTAAATTTGTGTTCTGCTCATCTACTTCAGAGCGGTTAAAAAGTTTGACGCGGACTATACGTTACCTGATCTATTTTTGGCGCCTTAATTTTGACAGTAAATCCAAGGCAATAAAGCTGCGTAAAGTCATCGTCAGTTTTTGTGATTGCTCTGAATATAGCCATGAGTTCAGGCTTACGCGTAACACAGTCAAAAGTTTAATACAAAGTAAACTTAATATATTATTATGGGAATATGAAATTAGCATTATCTTTAAGTTGTGTCAATGTTATTTATACGTGGATATACGTATCTTCTTAATATATATATTTCTTGTGTGCGTGTGTATGTGACTGAACTCCTCCTAAACGACTGGACCGATTTTGATGAAATTTTTTGTGCGTGTTCGAGTGGATCCGAGAATGGTTTAGATTCACAATTGGACCCGGTAGGTGGCGCTGCGGTTGACTTTTGGGATTTCTATTTTTTATTATCAAGGCAGGACAACGTCCGCCAGGTCCGCTAGTTTATATCTAAATTTGTGTTTTGCATGACTATATTTAGATATATCCCAAGAAGATATTTATTGATATGGTACGTTGTGAAGAACAAACTTGATTTAGATTAATTGCCCAACGTAATTAAAATACTTAATCGTATATGGATCAATTCTTTATTGCTCGAAATAGCTTCGCAAATTAACATGCAGCGAATATCTTTTACACTGATTCTTTGTTTATACTCTTGTTACCAAGGCAAAATAAAGGTTAATAAATACATAATTTCCCCAGACGATTAGCCTCTTAAACTGTGGAGACTGGACGAAATAATAAAAAAAAAAATGTAAATAGCTACTTAAACTTTACGTTTGACAAAGAGCTGGAAGGCTGTGTCGCAGAACTCTAATTAGCGACGCTGAGAGAGATTCCGGTGTACTAAGATTATTGATAATTAGAGAATCGGATACGGCAAAATAATTTCAAGATTGGTGAAGTAATGATGGTTCAGTGGAAATATTAATACTTGTGAATGAGCTGGAGCTATCAGTGAAGAAAAACGTGATGGAAGTATGGCATGAAGGTATAGCTACTTCTAAGCTTGTCTGGTTAGCTACCACACTTAAGGTGAGAAACAGTTGCCTAAAATCTACAAGAAGGAGTATTTGAAAAGAAATATAAGCCGCGGGGCTACTATTGACCTACGTCCGTACTATTGACAATATCGGGGGAGTTACTAATGACCGCAAACGCCATTGGTTGGAGATATCGGCTGTTCATGTATCTTGATTATTATTGGCTGCCAGCTTTCGCTGAATGCCTTAAAATTATGCCGACGACTAGACACTGGGCATTTCACATTTACGAATAATCTGTCAAAACAACGTTCAGTGATGCATTTCTGTATCGACTACTATTTTATTCGATTGTTCTTGGTAGATTAATCGATAAAATCATAACCATGATGTCATTATGGATGGCTTCACACTTCTACAGTTCCCTGCACCTCGACATAGAAATTAAAATATTCTCTAACACTTATCTAAGTTGACAGTTCTTATTCTATTGTTGTAATTAACGGTATCTATTGATTGATACGATATTGATTTCGTGAGTATAATTAATTTGGAAGAAGTAAATAAATTAAACAATTTTAGACATTCAAAAGTAAATCATAACTACTACTATTTGACACTATTGACATCTGACAGTGTATTTAATCTGTCATTAGACTGTTGTTCCATCTTACGCACTTTGATATACTATATAAATCTTATAAATTGCTTATTTTATTTATTTTATATATTATATTCTTTTAACAAAAATATCACAATAATGATAAGCAATATAACGTATAGTAAATATATTTTCTTAATGAAGATCTGAACAAAAATATTATTCATAAATTAAAAGTATTTGCAAAATATCTAGATGTAATGGAACGTTTTCGAATGATGAGATCCAATGGAACGAATGCTATTCAGAGTTGCTTGCATAAAAAAAAATGTGTGCGTGTACTAGTGTACACACGTAAGAAGTGAAACTTGTTTAAGGCCTTATTTTTCGCAAAATGATCTATATGCAACTTTCCAGAAATTGGTTAAAAAAAAAAAAAAAAACCCTTTCTTTCTTTATGGCAAACAATTTCATTAATATATTAAAAAATAAAGTTAAATTAGATAAAGTTTAAACAAAGGGATTTTATTATCATAGACATGAATACAAACAAGATGGCGCGTAACGGAAAAATGTGACGGTAAATTTTTTCCAACGCCGATAAAGAAGTTTCACTTCAAAAACTTACATCAGATATTTAGGTTTATTTATTTACCGCTTGGACACGCTTTTGTAGTGAAGTATTTTAAACATGACTTTAACTAGATTTAAAATTTTAGGCACTGCTTAGTAAAACTCGTATTATACCCGTGTTTATTTTTGTTTTTGTAAAAAGACCGTCTGTGTTTATGTAAGCTGTGCTTTATCCTAACTCCTCAATATCTGTTAGCTTGCATGTCTGTTTCATACTTCTTTAAAAATAATTAGTTTTCTACTGTATCTTAGAACGTCGTTCGTAAGTTTCAATTAGATATATATTAACTACAATTTGTAAACTAACTGCTCCGTTCTTAAGTGTCGCAGTGTGATGTCGGATAAATTCGCTTTAGAATACACAAATTATTGTGCAAATACGATTTGCTACTACAGATTTTAACGTGTTTGAACAAACAAAACACAAGCTCTTGAGACTTATAATATTAATATACTTCAATTATATTGAAAGCAGCTTATATTGGAGGCTTCATCTATATGCAAGGATCATTCAGGGTTTCATTAAATTCTATTAGACTCGACTTTAAACCAATTTAAGGATCATCTATTTATTTATATAGATCTAGTTTTGTGCTTTGTAGCCTTTGACCACAATCTCGCGCTATGTTAAATGACAATTTGGTCTAAGATAGTAAACACGCTAAAGCTAAAAGAGACTGGCTCTCAAGTGGTGCTGCTGGTACACACCAACAGGTGCTTGGCGACTGGTTTTCAACTTGTGGGTTGTAGGTAGCCAGGCGAACTTGGTATAAGACCTACAATCATACCATGGGTTCATCACGATGTCTTCACCGTAAGCTCCGACTAAGTTGTTAGCATTCGAATCTACGTCCATCGACACGGTGTCCGAATACGCAATCAAATCTTAAATCAAATCAAATCTATTGAGTTAAAGTTTTAATCGAACTAATGAAAATCTAATACGAGAAATAATTAATAAACGATCAATTAACTATTAATTTCTTAATCACCAACATCTTTACTAATAATCTAAATGCGAATGCGAGTCTGTTTATTTGTAACGTTTTCACAGCTTAACTACTAAAGCGATCTTTGTTTTATATCATAGGAGGCAAACGAACAGGTGGGTCACCCGATGCTAAGGGATTGCCACCGTCCATAGACACTTGCAACGCCAGGGGAGTCGCAAGTGCGTTGTCAGCCTGTGTTCGGAGGAGGGAGGAGGGGGCGAGAGGGGGGGTAATGGGTATCGGGCGCTCTCACTGACCGATCGAAACGCAACAATGCAAGCACTGTTACTTCACGTCGGTTTTCTACGAGAGGGTGGTACTACTATCCTGGGCGAGCCGACAGACGTGGCAGAGGATTTTGTTTAATAATATGTAGTGATTTAATGCATATAAGCTAAAGAAGTTTCACTTCTTCCGCGTGTACACACACATGCAATGTTTTTGTACTCAATTCAGTTTTGACTGTTTAGGAAACAAAATCAAAAAGACATACATATGCTAATATCTATATACGTGAAGAAATATTTTGTAACTCTTACTACTTTCGCATTTCGACCACTGTGTGACCATTAGTAACAATTAAACATTAAATTCAAATAGAATATCACATTATTTTTTTGTACATCAATGTAGTTCGTCGCAAAGGAAGGAGCGAGAAATTTAACTATACACAAATTCATTGACACAGACCCGCTCGGATCTACTTCCAAACTTTATAACCGATTCTTCAGCCTTCCTCTCTTTATTGTGTGGACTGAGAAAGTTATTCTCATTTATATTGTTCACCTTTTGTGTGTTTATCTTGTTTTATTTTCCTATCAGAACTGGCTTTTGAAATAATTTAAATATTTAATTAAATTTCACTATTATCTTCTTCTATACATATAATAAAAATGAAGTGTCTGTATGTAATATCAAAATATATTTTTTTTACTGATTGGGTACGAAAGTATACACGCTACTGATAACAAAAATGCAATTTTTAAAATTGTTGTCGGTCTGTCTGTCTGTCTGTTTGTTCCGGGTAATCTCCGAAACGGCTGGACCGATTTTGACGGGAGTTTCACTGGCAGATAGCTGAAATTACAGCAGATTACTTAGGCTATTTTAAATTAAACTAGCTATTAACCGCGGCTTCATCTGCAACGCTATCTCCAGAACGGTTTGACCGATTTTCACGGAACTTTCTCCATCCGATAGCGGACATTATAACAAATAATTTTGTCTATTTTAATTTAGACTAGCTGTTAATCGTGGCTTCGCCCACAGTACGATCTCCAAAACAGTTCGACTGATATTCACGTAACTTTCACTGGCAGATAGCTGACCTTATAAAAAGTAATTCAAGTAATTTTAGTTTATACTAGCTGTTAACTGTGGCTTCACCCGCAGTGCTATCTCTAAAACGGTTAGACCGATCTTCACGAAACTTTCATTGACAGATTTCTAACCTTATAAAAAGCAATTCAAGCAATTTTAATTCATACTATCTGTTAACCATGGCTTCGTCCGCAGTGCTATCTCCAAAATGGTGAGACCAGTTTTCACAAGACCTTCACTGGCAGATAGCTGACTTTACAAAAAGTAATTTAAGTAATTTTAGTTTATACTAGCTCTTAACCGTGGCTTCGCCCACAGTACTTTCTCCAAAACGGTTAGACCGATTTTCACGGGACTTCCACTAGTAGATAGCGATGCTTATAAAAGGTAGTTGAGGTTATTCTATTTTAGACTAGCTGTTACCCGCGACTTTGTCTGCATGAAATTTAGCAAGATTTCAACTCATTCTTTATTTTTAATAAGAGAAATAATTATCAGTTTATTGTTTACAATTCGACATTATAATTATTAATAACTTTAATGGTATAGATGTCTTCCTGATAAGGTCTTAGATTATAAACGCATTACGTAAAGAGTTCCATAATACAATTTATTGCGGAACAGACAAGCGTTTATTTTTTGTTTAGTCACAAAAACTTAATTATAATGGCAATGTATATTAAATGTAATGTATATGTAAATCTTTATAATAATATTTTAAGTTATTGTTTCATTAGTTCCTTATACAGTGTACGTGAGCACTGAGGTAGTTATATGGTGGGTTAAGGTTCCAAATATGTTACTGACGACAAACCTCATTTGGCACGCTGTTAGTATTTATATATGTACACGTTACATGTTACTTTTAGTGGCGTGCGCGTCGTACTTACAATTGTCTTTAAAGAGCATTTCTATAATTGTACATAGTCTCACAATTTTATAATTCTTTAATACGATTTTAAAATACACGTGCGGAGCTGCGGGTACAACTAGTCTAGCTAGTAATATTTTTAAAAACATAGAATGCCGGCCTATAAGAGTATATGGCCAAAATTTTTGGACTAGAAGCTTGACATCTATATCTTTTATATCTATGCATATAATAAGAATGTAAGTCTAACATATCTGTACTTTTTAGACTTTTGTAAAAAAAATGATGCACGTGTCAGGAATAAATAACAGAAAACATTTCAATAATTTTTAGAAATGTCTGCCTGTCTGTGTCTTTCTATGAACACGCATCACTGCTAAGGTATTGCGTTCGATATAAAAGCTTCAAGAAAATCATAAAGCGTATCGTAGTCCGGTGAAGCTGTTAAGACCTTGCTAGGTCAATAGCGTAGTCAGTTCGAAAAAAAATAAAGCGTATCTACGAGTAACATTTAGTCTATGTTTCATTGAAATCGGTTCGGGCTAGTTATTTTAATTTTAATGACAACGCGACTTAAGTATGAGAGATGACTTTATTAGTCACTGTTTTGTACATCAGCTTCCACGCGTTCGAAATCGCGGGCACAGCTAGTAATGAATACGACTGCTCACATGATTCTTTACCAATTTGCCAATTTTATCAGTGAGATCAATAAAGACACATTTATCTCATACAATGGTATTTATTTCATAACATTAACTGAAACACTATTAATACAAATGTGTACACGGACGTATTCTACGATCGGTTGGAGGGGACTGCGGCCAGCAGCGTCGGGCGTGTGCCTCGCAATTTGTCTACGCAGACAAATTGCTATGCACGCGCTATACTGTGTCGCTACATCAACCACCCCCTTTTAAAGAAAAAATGTTAAGTACATCTAGAAAAAATAAGAAAATATATTTACTTAATACTTACGCTAGTATTACAACATTATCATTCTACAGTTATAGTGCTGACTGCGCTGTGTATGTAACGTGATCGTTAGCCGAGCTACCAGGTGTGTTCGTATCGTATTATCAACTACGTAGCAATTAGAATGTTGAGTGACAAACTACTTTTAAGTTTCATTATACAAACAATAATTTTTAAATGGAAATTCAAAGCATAACACAATATAATAAAATACATAATACACACGTAATATAATAAATACACAGAAAATGGAAAACAAATAAAGTGTTTTTATGCAAACGTAAAAAAATAGATATATTTGTGCAAAGATGCATTTTAAGTAATATAATAAGCCGTGTTACAACTCTAAAATTTATTCTATAAATGAATGTCTCCAAATCATATCTGTATGTAAAGTAAAAATACTTAACCTAAATAAAAATCTGCATTACATGCTATAATAACTTGAACTTTGAACAGAAAAGAATAATAGTTACATTTCCATACAATAATGAGTCTTAAATCTATAGGATTAAGCATTAAATACACATTTGATTACACATTTATAAACATTCACTATGTAAGGATATCCATAGTATGGATGTGACTTACTGAAGTAATTTTTATATCGTTGATTAGCAAAAAGGTAAAAAAAATTATGTAAGACAATGAAAATGAGTTTTACGGATTAAATCGTACAGGTGGACGAACTACTCGACCTCTTCGGGTTGTCTTACATGACGTTGAATCACTAGGTTTGACCAAAGTAGTCGTATCGTCATTACCCGTACAAGGAATATCCACATTATGATCATCGTTTAATAAATATGCAGGTTTCAGACGATCAATAGAAACGTTGATCTGTCTATTAGGTAACTGCACTTTATATACCTTGTCATTTCTGCTTAATATTCGATAAGGACCATCGTATGGAGTCTGTAAAGGTTTACGAATCATGTCGTTTCTAATGAAAACGTATTCACAGGATTTTAGATCTGGATGGATGAATAAAGTCCGGGAATCGCGCTGTCTAGTTGGTACGGCTCTCAGTTCACGTATTTTGTTTCGTAGCTCATGAACGAGTGTAATAGGATCAGAGGCTTCGGATCGTGACGATACGAAAAATTCGCCGGGCAATCTTAGGGTGCGTCCGTATGTTAGTTCTGCAGCACTAAGATTGCAATCACTACGAAGTGTGGTTCTGAGTCCTAACAATACCGTTGGTAACTCATCTACCCAGGTCGTAGTATTAAGGCGGGCTTTTAACGCGCCCTTGAGAGACCTATGCCACCGTTCGATCGCTCCATTGCTCTGCGGATGATAAGGACTGCTACGTATCCTATGTACCCCCATACATTTCAGTAATTCTGAGAATAATCCACTCTCAAACTGACGGCCTTGATCGGTTGTCAAGAATTTACAAATACCAAATCTCGTGAACCACCCATCATAGATGACTTTAGCTACCGTTTCGGCCGTGATTTCCTTGAGAGGAAAAGCCTCAGGCCAGTGCGTAGCTCGATCTATAATGGTAAGTAAGTATCTGTATCCGTCGGATGTGGTTGTCAATGGTCCTACAATGTCAGTATGAATGTGTTCAAAGCGATCGGCTGTGGCGAATTGACCCAGAAATGACACAGTATGACGCTGAACCTTCGACTTCTGGCATTGTATGCAGGTTTTCGACCATGTACTCACATCTTTATTCATACCCGGCCAGAAAAATCGCTGGCATACCAATTTACGTGTAGTGTTAATTCCGGGATGACTTAGAGAATGTACTGAGTCGAATGTTAACTTACGAAACGCTATAGGTATATACGGTCTAATATTGTCGGTCGATACTTCGCAAAAAATATGTGTTGCAATATTAGGTACAAATACTTTTTTAATGACGACGTTGCTACTTGCATCCGATTGCCAGTGTGTGACGTAGGTGTCGTCGCACTGTGCGGTTGCAATTTCAGCGAAATCCAAGCTGCTCGGACATGTTATCGTTTCTATTCTGCTTAACGAGTCGGCGATCAGGTTATCATTTCCAACAATGTAACGGATATCGGTCGTAAATTCACTAATATAACTAAGTTGTCTTGTTCTACGTGGAGTCTCTTTGTCGTTTGATAATTTAGAAAATGCAAAAGTTAGAGGCTTATGATCTGTGTAGATTGTAAGCGCTCTACCTTCGAATATTTTCCTGAAGTGTATGATCGACAAATAAATAGCAAGTAGTTCGCGGTCATATGTACTATATTTCGTTTGTGTGTCTGTCAATTTACGCGAAAAATAGCCTAAGGGTTTCCAATGACCGTCGACTAACTGTTGTAAGACGCCACCCACACATGAATTCGAGGCATCACACATTAATGCCAAAGGTGTGTTAGGCACAGGATAGGATAAAATCGCGGCTTCCTGAAGACTCAGTTTACATTTTAAAAATGCTTCGGTAGCCGTGTCGTCCCACGTAATTAGTGTTTTATCGTTTTTCTTAGCACCGCCTACATGCTTGAGAAGCTCGGCTTGATAAAGCATAGCATTAGGCATGTGTGGTCGATAAAAGTTAACCATACCGATAAAACGTCTAAGTCCTGCTACTGTTTCCGGTTTTGGATAGTCCACTATGGCCTTGACCTTAACTAATGATGGCCTAATACCGTCAACAGTAACCTCATGTCCTAAAAACTCGACATGTGACTGTCCGAACGCGCACTTTGACAAGTTAATAGTAATACCGAAATCATTCAGACGTTTGAACAAAACTTCTAAGTGTTGTTCGTGACGTAATCGCGATGGGCTTGCAACTATGATGTCATCAATATAACAGAATATAAACTCGGAACTAGGCTCGAAAGTTCCGTCCTCTCGTTCGATACCTAAACCTTGTAAAACGCTGTTATTCATGAAACGTTGAAAAGATTGCGCCGCATTACGCAATCCGAATGACATTCTTGGAAATTCGAACAAACCGAAAGGCGTAATTATCGCTGTTTTTTCAACGTCTTCAGGCGCAATAGGAATACAGTGGTAAGCTCGATTTACATCGATTTTACTGAAAACACTCTTGCCTGTCAAGATATAAGTAAAATCATATAAACGGGGAATTGGGTATCTGTCCGGTTTCGTAACCGTGTTCAATTGCCTGTAATCTCCACAAGGTCGGATTTCACCATTCTTTTTCGGAACAACATGCAATGGACTAGACCACGGGCTTTTCGAAGGACGGCAGATTCCCAATTCTTGCATAATACGGAATTCCTCACTAACTTTTTTATAACGTTCGGGAGGCAACGGGCGTGCACGTGCATGCACAGGTGGTCCGGTTGTCTCTATATGATGTAGGACGGTATGCTTAGGAGTGTCCTTGAAAGTAACAGGTTTAGTTATATCAGGATATTTACATAAAATATTAAAAAATGGGTGTGACTCATCCAAAGTACTCAAAGAAGGTTGATTACAAGATACAATAGAACCTATTATGTTTATGTTAGTCACTGAATCAATTAATCTACGATTACTAAGATCAACTAAGAGTTTATGGTGTATTAAAAAATCCGCCCCTAGAATAGGCTGATTTACTGCTGCTAACACGAATGTCCATCGGTACGGTCTACGCATTTTTAAGTTTAACACAAGAGTCTTTACACCAAAAGTACGTATTTCTGTTCCATTGGCAGCATAAAGTTTATAATCGTCACTATTATCACTAATTGACTTACGTGCAGGTAATACTGATACGTTGGCACCAGTATCTACTAAAAATCGAAATCCAGTTGATTGGTCCGTGACACAAAGACGGTTGTTGGATACGTTGGTACAGGAACCCGTCACAACCTGCACCTTCATTAGTTTCCCTCGTCCGGTTTCCATGAGCATGGAGAGACGCACTTATTCGCCTTTGCTCCATATCGGAAATGGTAGAAACATTTCCAGTCGGATTTCCGCGACTTTCTGGGTGCGTTTGCAGGAGCTGGTGAGCTGCTCTTGCTTTGGCTGCGACGTCTGGATCGGGAACGCTGAGAGTTGTACACCTGAGTTTTCTGCATTTTGTCAATCCGTCTATTGATCTTGCGGATCTCAGCTATAATTGCGTCATTGGAGTTGTAGCTGGTGGAAGGAGACTTGCTGAATTGAACTTCCGCCACCCTGACATGAGTTGTAGTCTCCATTACTCCACAAAACACAAATAGTTCCGGATTATCGTTCACTAAATAATAATACTTTATTTCAGTGAAATTGAATCACCCTCCACCGAAAGTCCGCGGGGTCACCAATTTGCCAATTTTATCAGTGAGATCAATAAAGACACGTTTATCTCATACAATGGTATTTATTTCATAACATTAACTGAAACACTATTAATACAAATGTGTACACGGACGTATTCTACGATCGGTTGGAGGGGACGGCGGCCAGCAGCGTCGGGCGTGTGCCTCGCAATTTGTCTACGTAGACAAATTGCTATGCACGCGCTATACTGTGTCGCTACAATTCTATATTTTATAATAGACGATGGTACTACTCATGTTCAGGTTTCCTCACGATGGATTTCTTTTCCGTCAGACGATAAGATTAGCAATTTAAATTAATAAATTGATGCGACTTCTGAATAATTCGTTGGTACAGGACGGAGTACCAACCTGGAAATATCGAAGAGATATTCCACCGGCCAAACCGCTCGATCACCACGGCTTCTGCCGTGTTTGACAATGAACTTGTCCCGGATGGACCGTTGCTCGCTTATATATACTACGTATATGAGAGGTCAAAATTGTAAGAGTAATTTATTCAATATTTATTTATGGTACTGGGACCTCATAGCATTTAGAAAAATGAGTAAAAATTTCGAGGTATGCTATCTTAGAATTCGTTCATATGTTTACGATATTCAGACCAATTAGACCAATGTGTTTGCGTTTTTGGCGTATTGGCGCATTATATGAATTTATACACGATGTTTATAGAGAATTCCTAACGTTTCCAAATATTAAAATCGCAATATATTTCCTACTCAATTTTGAGGAGTTCCTCGTTGTATCTTGCAAATCCAAAGTCCAATGCTAATGAAATTAAAATGAGTTCCCCTTTCCTATGAAAAACAAAAATTATTTTAAAATTAGTTTATAAATGATGAAGTTCTGAAGTAACAAACGATTAAAAAATGCAGCCGAATTGAAAACTTTTTTTTTATAGTCAATAGTAGTGATCTCGCAGATCATTTTCAAATATTGTCTTTCTCGCTCTGATATTCCAACTAAGAACCCATAATGCTCTATGTAGTCCACTTATACATCCATTTAAAAGCTTTAACGTCTGAGAGCTGTTACATCAATCTGTTTCTCGTATTCTCTTAATGCTATTCCTTTGTGTGTTTCACTTTGTCTAGTATTTTCAATATAAAAAATTCTAGGTACATGTTAATGAGTCCTTTGCATTTCAAGTCCTCGTATTTATACAGGACTATATTTTGAAATAAACTTAGACGATGCTCATTTAATTGCTTGCCTCCCGGCGTAGAGTGTACGTTTCTTGTAGGTGGTAGAGCCACGCTGTAGCTATTACTAGTTTCATCATGAATGGGTCGGCTCGTCCGGGTTAGTACCACCCTCTCACAGAACACCGACGTGAAGTAACAGCGCTTGCATTGTTGCGTTTCGTTTGGTCAGTGAGAGCGCCTGAGGCCCACCTCCCTTTCCCCTTTCCCTACTCCTCTCCCCTCGCCCATACACAGGCTGGCAAAGTACTCGCGACTCCCCTGTTGTTAGTGTCTATGGACGGTGGTGATTACTTAACACCAGGTGACCCACTTGTTCGTTTGCCTCCTTTTGACTTAAAAAAAAAACCGTGAAGTGTTAACGAGAAATAAGCTCATATCATTTGAAGCGATGATAGCTTAGTTGATAGCGTATTTGGGTTTTGAATGAAACGCAGTTTTGAATGACGTCGGAGCTCCCGGCGAAGTGAAGAAAAAACATGATCATGAATCATAGTCGTAGCGCTTTTCTAAGTCAGTCTGGCTAGCAACCGCACTCAAGTTGAATATCTGTCGCCGAGCACCTATTGGTGTGTTTCGGCAGCTGCACTTGAGAGCCAGGCTTCTCTAGATTTAGCGTGTTTATCATCTTAGACCACGTCGACATTTAAGATAAGATGAGATTGTGGTCAACCGCTAATGCCTATAAAGTATAATCAATGACCTCAAGGTGCCCGTGAACTATTACAGGAAACAGAATATTATGCATAAAAAGGGAAGACATTAGCTAAACAGTCTAATTTATTTAAACACAGAATTTGTTTGCTAATTTCGTCGACGTTGATTGGCTTAAATTCAACATAATTATCAATGGAGACAATCGAGATTTATCAGTTTTCTTCGGGGTTGTCCATTAATTACGTGAGGTGTTTATGAGGATTTTTTGACGCTCCTTATTTTTTTTTATTGTAGCACGGCAAAATGACTGCACTATGCCTGATGGTAAGCACGGTACAATCCAAAAACAATGGCGACCACTGAGTGACACCATCCCCCCCCCCCCCTCTCCCTGCTTTTTCCCCCCATCGTTTTTCTTTTTCCCTTCATTTTCCCCACCACTAAACCCTCCCCACCTTTCCATTCCTTTTTGGGTTCTTCCTCCCCTCCCCCCCCCCCTCCTTTCCTCTTTCCTCCCCCAGTGACCCCTCTATACGATTTTGAAACATTCTTCATTGGTGCTTCGTTCCTGTTGGTCTTAGCGTAATGATATAAAGCCTTTCTCGATAAATGAGCTAGCACTATAAGAATTTTCAAATCGTATTAGTAGTTCCTAAACATGTTTTACTTTATATTAGTTTGATTTTCATACATTTTAACACTATATTTTTCTCCAAAAAAGTTATGTGATATTTGCAGAAACTCCCTCTTCGTCCCACGTGAGATTTAGTGAAATCCAGTTTGATCCTCTCCCCCTAAACCAGTCACGCAATTAATGTACGCACACATTTTCTTTGCAAATTGTAAGTCAAACATATTTTATGGCCTTTGATTTTATATCACTGCCAGTTTAGCTCCCACGCACATATTGAACTACGAATTTTCTCGGAAAGAATCTTAGTTAAATTTATTTTTATACACGTCTAAGATTTCATTCAGTTTTTTTTTTATTTTTAATAGCAAAGGGGTTGATGGCCGACGTGATCTGTTACCTTTGCCGGTTTCCCCGGGCGAAGCAATTAACGATTCCAATCGACTTTCAATTAAATTATCATTATAAATTACAACTTCTCGAATATTCTTTTATATTAAACAATATACTTTAGAACACGGTTTTGTTTGCATAACTTTGTAGTATTCAATTGATTTTTTTAAGATGACATACATACGTATGTAGTACGCGTGATATGAATATTGTTATTGAGTCTATATACATCTTGAATGTCATATAAGACATAATCATAATAACACTCTTAGATGTGTTGCTTACTTTTTATATGGAGACTAGCGGGCACGACGGACGTTATCCTACCTTAATAATAAAAAAATCCTAAAAGTCAACCGCAGCACCTATCGGGTCCAATTGTGAATCTAAACCATTCCTGAATCCACGTCAGTGCACACAAAAATTCATCAAAATCTGTGCAGACTTTTTTTCTATAGATTATAATAATAAAAACATAATTATTGAGAAAATGTACAGACAGGACAACAGATGTGATTGATTACGACTGGAGCCGAGTAAACCGGAATCATTGTTAACGAGTCGAGCGTAACGTTTCACTTCACCCTTGAATGTGCTTAAAGAAACATTCTTTGAAGAGGAATGCAGTGTGTCTATATTGTATAGTGATTCTATATGTGGAAATTGATTATCATTACGTAGTATACAACAAAGTCCCCTACCGCGTCTGTCTGTCTGTCTGTTCGCGATAAACTCAAAAACTACCGAACGGATTTTTATGCTGTTTTCACCGGTGGATAGAGTGATTAATTAGGAACGTTTTAGTATATAATGTGTCAAGGATTATTTCATAATCAGGGCACGACAACGTCTGCCGGGCCCGCTAGTTGAATATAATCGAAATAAATTGAAAGAGAAACAGCTACGAAAGAGAGACGGATGAGAAAAGATTACATGTGGCAGAGATGCGACTGTTAATATGGATGTGTGCTGTAACTAGAATGGATAAGATTAAGAATGTGTATTTTGGGGCGACCTTTTGCTTACGTCGGTATTTATTATGGATCACGTCGGTGTTTATTGTGTATCACGTCGTTATTTGTTGTAAATCACGTCGGGGTCATCAATTTTGGGGCGATCTTTCTTACGTCGGTATTTATTATGGATCACGTCGGTGTTTATTGTAGATCACGTCGTTATTTGTTGTAAATCACGTCGGGGTCATCAATTTTGGGGCGACCTTGCTTACGTCGGTATTTATTATGGATCACGTCGGTGTTTATTGTGTATCACGTCGTTATTTGTTGTAAATCACGTCGGGGTCATCAATTTTGGGGCGATCTTGCTTACGTCGGTATTTATTATGGATCACGTCGGTGTTTATTGTGGATCACGTCGGTGTTTATTGTAGATCACGTCGTTATTTGTTGTAAATCACGTCAGGGTCATCAATTTTGGGGCGACCTTGCTTACGTCGGTATTTATTATAGATCACGTCGGTGTTTATTGTAGATCACGTCGGTATCTATTGTAAATCACGTCGGGATCACCAATTTTGGGGGCGTGTTCGATGTAATATGATGATAAATTTAAACACTGACTTTGCAACCGAGACCTTTAATATTGGACTTTCTGTCGAGGAAAAAATATATATCCGTCTGTGTGACATCGAATATGACATCTTTTCAAAAAGGCCAGTGTGTATAGACACTTTTTAATGGCCAGCACGCTACAGGTATGTCAGAAGTTGAGGAGTAATGGATTAGCAGGGTACGGGCATATTATGAGAATAATAACACTCTTAGTCATGTAATTAGAAAAGTTTTGAGTATAAAGGTAGATGGATATAGGAGTAGAGGAATAGAGGAAGATCGAAAAAGGTATAGATGGCTTGTGTGAAAAACGGCATGTGTATAAAAGGTGTGAGTATTGAGATGTTATCTAACAGGGGATAGTGGATAAGGAAAACATGTTGTCTTTGTAGGCCCTATGTAGGTGTGATAAGGGTGAGAATAATCAAAACAAGTCGAATTTAACAATAAAACACGAATGCTCCGGTCAAAGTTCCAAAAATTTTCCATCGTATAATATTTAGTAGAGGCAGACACGAATCGTCTGGCGTTTAGTTCGAAAGTTTGAACTGATAAAATTAAACTCGGCTCAAAGGGGAACTTTTGTAGGGGCCGAACTTGCTATCGGGAACAGAGTTAAAGGCCCTCACGTTAACTTTAATATCTAAACGTAACGATTACACTTTTAAATTTTGGATGTTATATTTTAATGGCATATATAAGATTAGTTTTATTGGTTTTTTTCTAATAGCACGGTAAATTAACGCTACTAAAAAAACACAGTGGAAATTGATGTAATGTTTTATTTTTTTAATAATTTTTAATTAACTAAATAGGTACTTATATAAATATTAGGTCTTTACCTATGAAATTGCCTTTTTGTATGAAAAAATTTTAAGCGAAGTACTCATTTTCGAGGAAGGCTATATATCATCACGCTAGGACCAATAAGAGCGGAGCACCAATGAAGAATGTTTCAAAATGTATTTTTTAGCGTTTGCTCAATTAATCCGCGGAAGTAATCACCGGCAGAAGCAATCAATATATAAGCATTGTCTCATTGCCAACGCAGTGGGGGGCAGAACCACCGTCCGTTCCACCCTGTCCCTTGGAGTAGCCGGCGGGTTGTCGCCTCGACACAATGCAATAAAAAAATCAGGACTGAAGGGGAGGCAACAAATTAGTTAGCTGATATTTTATATACGGAAGACTTTTGTTTGTTTATGACGCTGTCACGACTAAAATACTCATCGGTCGTCATTGAATTTTACATTCATTCCCGCTTTCAAGGAGTTATCCAAATTCTGGAAAAAAAGTAGTAGTCTGTAGGCGCAAGGTCTGGTGAGTAGGGCGGATGACGGAGAACTTCCAACCCCAGTTCTTGCAACTTGGAGACCGTCTGCTGTGCAGTATGAGGTCGCGCGTTGTCGTGCAGGAGCAGCGGAGACGAGCGATTGATCAATGCTGGTAAGAGATGTGCCATCTTCTCCATCATTGTGTTCAGTTCTTCACAGTACATATCTGCAGTAATGCTCACCCCGTTTGGTAAGAAGCTGTGATGAATCACACCGGCGCTAGACCACCAAACAGTGACCATCACTTTTCTAGGGCTAAGTTTTCGTTTAGGGCATTGTTTAGGTGCTGAACCAGGATCCAACCAACTTGCTGAGCGCTTGCGGTTATCAAACAGAATCTATTTTTCATCGCAGGTAACAATGCGGTTCAAAATTCCTTCATTTGTGTGTCTGTTGAGCAGTGCAAGGCACGTCTCGACGCGTACTTCGCGCTGGCGATCATTGAGTTCGTGGGGCACCCATTTGTCAAGCTTTTTTACCTTGCCAATTTGACGCAAATGGACCAATATTGTTTTGACGCTAACGTCGAAAGCTGCTGCTAATTCAGCCGTAGATTGTGTATCATCAGCTTCCACAATCGCCTTTAATTCGTCATTGTCGACCAAAGTGTACGGACGACCGCGAGGTTCATTTTTCAGGTCGAAATTCCCAGAACGGAAGCGAGCAAACCAATAACAGGTGGTGCGTTGGTCTGTAGTGTTAGCTCCGTAAACGTCGTTGATGTTGGGTGCCGCTTGTGCAGCGTTGCTGCCACAACGGTACTCATATTCCATAATTACTCGAATTTTTAACGTATCCATGATGACAAAAAAGATTGAAATGCGATGAAAATGTAACACTAATCAATAAACAAATGATTATATTTGGAAAAAGAATTCCATGTTTTTAAAATAAAATTAATTTGAAATTAGAATTCTTAGCCAAACAAAAATTATTTTGATTTGAAATGGCCAGTACTGCAGAACGGCAATTTCATAGGTAAAGACCTATTATTATAAAGGTGCAGAGTTCTTAAGAAGAAAAATTCTTTCAGCGTTAGATAGCTCATTTGTCGAGGAAGGCTATATATCATCACGCTAGGACCAATAAGAGCGGAGCACCCATGAAGAATGTTTTAAAATCGTTTTTTTTTTAGCTTTTGCTCAAACTATTCCACGCGGACTAAGTGTCGGGCAGAAGCTAGTACAATATATAAGTATATGTGCTCATTGGCAAGTGAGTGACGAAGGCGCCGAATCACCGTCCGTTCCACCCTGTCCCTCGGTAGTAGGCGGCATGCTTGTCGCCTCGACACAATGCAATATAAAAATAAGTACTGAAGATGAAGATAGATTATTAGTTAGGTCTGATATCATTACATAGTATAAAACAAAGTCCTCTACCGCGTCTGTCTGTCTGCCTGTTCGCGATAAACTCAAAAATTACTGAACGGAACTTCATGCGGTTTTCACCAGTGCAAAGTGATTCATGAGGAACATTTTGGTATATAATTTCTCAAGGATTGTTTTATAATCAGGGCGGGACAACGTCTGCCGGCCCCGCTAGTTATATATACGAAAGACTGTTTGTTTGTTTATGACGCTGTCACGACTTAGTAGTAGTTAGTAGTAGTACTTGTAGTGCCAGGCATTTTGAAAGCTGAGAGCACGATGCATACTTTACCTTCTAAACACACATGTTTCCTCTATCGTTTCACCATAGATTGTATAATGGAGACGCACTCTGACTAACAATCGTCTCGGGTTCGTCAGATAAGATGGAGCCATCTTTTGTCTTGTCATTTAGCGATTAGGGCAAAACATAGTTCGAACGAAGATAATGTTTCGGGAGCGGCAATTAATATCATAGATAATTTCGGTACGACTGATGAATACGTCGTTTGAATACGAAATCGTTTGTCATCGTACATCGTTTTGTGACGACATTAATTCGTGTGTTATTATTGTAAATTACGTTGATGTTTTTATATTATTTTATACATATATTCTAATACTGTTACATTTTCTATAAAGGAGTTCTGTTGTTTCATAGGAAGTATATCTTCTTCTATACATATAGTAAGAATGTAAATCTAAAGTGTCTGTACTTTTTCGATTTTCGTGGAAAACATTATTGCAGGTGTCTAGAAATAAGTAATAGAATACATTTCAATCATTTTTAGAAATGTCTGTCTGTCTGTCTATCTATCTATCTGTTTGTATGAACACGCATCACTGCTAAAGTACTGAGTTCACAATAAAATCTCATATAATAAAATCATAAAGCATATCCCCGGGAGTAATTTAGTCTTTGTTTCATTAAAATCGGTCTACTCTATCAAAAGTTATTGTAATGTTAATGACGACGCGGCGTAAGTACGAGAGAAAAATAAATAAGTAAAGTGACTTAATACATTCAGAGTACTTTATTAATCACTGTTTTTACATAATGTTCGACGCGGATGAAGTTGCAGGCACAGCTAGCATTCTATATATATTTATTGAGAACATATATTAATACGTGGAGGAAAAAGTTGTACATCTTCTTAAGCACATTGCCCGCACCCAGAATCATTATATTTTGCATAATTAAAAATCATATAGAAAAGAAATATAGGAAGCTACAATGTATATATAATATTTGTTATAAATACATTACAAAAATAAGAATAAATATTTTCATTTTGTATTCATTTTTGGAGTTATACTTCTTTTTGCGCGTTAGGGAAAAGTGATGAGGATAAATTTATACGAAGCGCGCGCACACCGTCACAAAAAACCGACACCCTGAAGTTAGCTATAGTTATTTTTTTTTCTTTGTATTTGTTGTTTGTATTAAAACTTTCAATGTATTAAATACCTTTTTTCTATTGTTAGTGTTGTTTTTTCTACAAACGTAGAATAAGGCGAAAGATAAAAATTTTGAAAAGTTTTTTTATCTAGTTACGCCAAAGAAGTATAACTTCTAACACACTTTTTTTAAAGGGAGGAGTGCTGTTGGAATAAGGCATAAAGAGTTAGATATAAGAAGGTTATATTGTAATATACAGTTAGTTGGCTCGCAGCTCTCGTGCCTATCATTTCATATCCCAGTAGGAACCCTATATACACATTGTTTACATTCATACTGGATATAAAAAGAAGTCGAGGCAGGTATAAAGACTAATGACAGACGTGGAAAATCAGAACAATGGAAAAACTGCGATCTCTCTTGAATTTTTAAATTAATTATAGCGATATATTTAAATTTCATAATGTGTATATTTATATTATTAACATTAGTCTTGTTTTGACATCTATTGTTATACAGTTTATTAATTAATCAAACACATAATGAGCTGCACATGCTCAATACAAAATATCAATATTATATGTACATAGGCCGCTATAATACGCATCGCTAGTCTGACACAAGCGCAATAAACTCGATTACGCTCTCCTGGCATGTCGTTGACGTGAAACCAAAACTTGCCTGCCAAATTCCGCTCAACGCGCCTAATAAAGCTTACATATCAAAATTGTACAGGTGACAGATTTTCAGCTTTAGGGTGACAGGCGTGCTTAGAAAAAATTCTACCACTATGTAATGGTTCGTCACGATGTTTTCTTTCAGCGGAAGTTCCGACTCAGTTACAAGTTTTCGAACCTACGTCCATCGACGGTGTGTCTGAACACGCTATCAACTAAGTCATCATTATTATATGGTCGTACTATAAAGGGAAGATTTGCTCACATTTTCTTCGAACCTAGTAATAGATAAAATATGATAAAAGTCGTTCAGTAATTTTAAAGATTATCTCCGTAATTCGAACTATACCTCTTTGTAATAGGAAATATTCAAACTTTCTCTTAAAGCTGTAGAAAATTAGGTATCTTTATCGCAGTATCATTAGTTTCCAGACTCCCGTTATAGTAATAATGTAGGACTATAAAACTTAATGTTACCGCCTTAACGTTGCCAGTTTTAGTGTGAATATTCTGAGCCTTGTATAAATCCGCCCGTATGCTCCCTACGGGGTAATTAATCTGAAAACGAATATCCTTTATGCTTTACTACCGCTGAGTTTTTATATCACGCGGATATTTATTCCCGAGAGTATCCTCTGAATTTTTTTTTCCAATGGGTCGGTTATCGTGTGGTCGTAATTCGGCCGTAACACATTATTGTAGTTCTTATAATCAGAGCATATTTTTTCACGTGATAACGTCTTATAAATCGATGAACGCCGGCTGCACGCATGAGAAAGCATGACTCATTGTCACATTCCGCCTGAGCCAAGCGTGCAAGCGAGAGCGCGATCGGCCTAAGCGTTTGGATTGTGACGCATCTATCTCTTTTCCACTCCATCGGCCGATTCATTCGAATCGTTATCACATACAATTATTGTCCGTAAACCGACTTTACAGACAACCAATTTTTTGAAGTAAAAGCGTCAGATCTGAGCGATTTAAAATCTTGACGGTGTTATTACAAAAAAGTTAAATACGTATTGAACCCTGGCCTTAAAAAGGTCTCATATTAAACGCACCGCGGTCGCTGAATGTTCGCCATCTTGCTCTTTTGTCTCGCTTTGGTTACGTTAGGTTACACTTGCGAAAAAGGATAACGCGAACTTGCATCGGGCGAGCGCGGTGCATTTATTAGGAAACTTTTTTAAACCAAGTACTTAATACGTATTTAACTTTTTTGTAATAGCACGGTATGGGTTCGCGTCACTGATGTCCTCGACATGCTCGTGACGTATTGCGTCTGCGTTAGACTAGCGACGCGTAGTATAGCGGCCTGTGTACATGTAATATTGATACTTTGTACTGAGCTTGTGCCGCCCACCGTATGTTTGATTAATTTAAAAATGTATATAAGTATTGCTCATAGTGCCAATGGACGTAGAAACTGGATTAATGTTAATAGTTTCAATCTACAAATTATGAAATTTAAATAATTCTAAATATTTTAATAATACTTTTGAGCAATTAAGGCATAACAAACATACCCACTGACGCATTAATAATATTAGTTACGATATACAAATGTCAAATACGCAGTTACGTCTTGCACACGCTTATAATTTTACATATTACGTAAAAGTATGACATAGATTATATTATATGTGATACAGATAACAAAATCTAGTTATTCAGAGTCATTATGTTTTGATTATCAATGTTAATTAATTATCTATTTAACATTCCTACATATAACCTTAATGTAGAGTACAAAAAACTATATTAATTGGTGTGAAGTTTTGTCTGTTCTTGTAATTATTTTTAAAATTTTGTTGTACGAAATATAATAGCAACAAGGAGCTTTTGGCGGGTTCTTAGTTTGTTATGTAGTGTTATTTGTCTTTATATTGGTGGTGTCTTACGTAATACAGTCCGGCTATTGTGCGCAAGTAAAGTGCATAGGAAATAATACCATCTAGGTCCGTTCCCTCGGCGTGGAGCCCTTGAGTACGCTGCTCGCGCGATACAGTGACACAAAATCTTACATCACTGCGACAACATTACACATATCACCTCCACGCACGTGCACGCATACACGCTTACACATGCAAGTGGAAGAGTTTTTTTTTTCCCTTATCAAACTGAAATAGTTTAGAATATTATCCGATACGAAATATATATAAGAGTTGTTGAGGTATGTATGCTTGGTACACATATATGTTTCAACAACTCATATAGGTATGAATAGTTAGCTTAGCTTAGGTTAGCTCACATAGGTCGCGAATTGCATGTATCAGGCAACAACCAAAGCCGAGGTGTGTGCCGCGCACCCTTGAGCTAGTTGTCAAAATAAAATCGGCTGAGTGCCTTAAGCACTCGCCTTAGTAGTCCGGTGATGCTGTTAAGACCTTGCTTGGTCAATAGCGTAGTCAGTTCGAAAAAAAAAAAAAAAACGGAACATGAATTCTGAGATGGCACAAAACCACTATAGAAAGTTCTAACAAAGGGCTAACAACAACACCTTAGAACATTGACAACATGACACTTGTAATAATTATTACATATTTGATAATGACAGTAGCAATTTAGAAGATTGATCGCCAAAAACAAAAAGAGCAAAAAGAATTAAGAAAATATAGAAAAACAAAGAAGGCATTGTTAAATAAAAGACAAGAACGTGTAATATATAATTAAAACTATATAAAATAGTCAGATAAAAACCCATTCATGAACGACTCATCAAAACTGCTTCCTGACTCTTGGTTGATAAGTATTGACATCTAATAAAAACAAAACCAAGTCGAAATAGGTCCCCAGTTAGTACCCATCTAATTAATATCGAATTCATTCTATTAATATCTGGAAGTTTCTATTTCACAATCAGCCTCCAAGCTATATATTATAACTATAAAAAAACTGTAAATACATCATAAGCGCTTCTACAGCGCCTTGTTAAAACTTGGCTAGCTAGCAAACGTGATTTCAGTATCGTGTTAATGGACGTGACAAAGCGCGTAAATCCGCCCGTTTCTAAGCAACATAAAACTATCTCTTTTTCCCTACCGATATTGAGAATATGCGATCTTACTTCCACATTTTATATAAGACTAGCGGACCTGGCGGACGTTGTCCTGCCTTGATAATAAAAAATATAAATCCTAAAAGTCAACCACAGCGCCACCTACCGGGTCCAATTGTGAATCTAAACCATTCTCGGATCCACTGGAACACGCACACAGAATGTTATCAAAATCGGTCTAGCCGTTTAGGAGGAGTTCAGTGACATACACACGCACAGAAGAAATTTATATATAAAGACAGTTAGCGATACAATATTACCTTATGAATGTATGCGTTATCGTGCCATTTGTTCTATTAAAATATTATATACGTAACGTATCTACATAAATTTTTTATTTATAAATATCATTGCCTCCAAGCCCCGATCGTAGTGTATCAACAACCGCACTCTCTATTTATAAGCCTATTATGTTATCAACCCCGACAGCATTCAATGACACTACGGTACAATAAAATTGTAGCGTCCATAACTATTTCCAAAGCCTAGTTTAGGAATTACGATTTATTTTCGGGATTGAGTTCAGGCGTAGAAAAAATATTTACTCTGATCATTTTATTGAGAATTTTAAACAAATATTTATTGACTAGCTTCGTCAACGAGAAATCTTTTTTTTATGTCATAGGAGGCAAACGAGAGGTGGGTCACCTGATGTTAAGTGATCACCACCGTCCATAGACACTTGCAACACCAGGAGAGTCGTAAGTGCGTTGCCAGCCTGTCTTTGGGGGAAGAGGGATAGAGGGGCGGCGGAGGGGAGGTGGGTTTCCGGCGCTCTCACTGACCGAACGAAACACAACAATGCAAGCACTATTACTTCACATCGGTTTTCTATGAGAGTGTGGTACTACCCCGGGCGAGCCGACCCATTCATTCTGAAACCAGTAATAGCTTGAGCGTGGCTCTACCACCTACACTTATAATCTTATGTAATAAAACAACAGCGATTAATAAAATCATTTGAGTGTATTAAGTCCACTTACCTACTTTTTTCTCGTACTTATTTCGCGTTGTCATTAAAAGTACAATAACTTTTGCTATAGTGAACCGATTTTAAATAAACAAAGACTAAATGTTACTCGAAGATATGCTTTATAATCTTCTTGAAATGTTTTATCATGAACTCAGTATTTTAACAGTGATGCATGTTCATACAAATCAACAGTCAGACATTTCTAAAATTTATTGAAATATATTTTATTACTAATTCCTAGATACTTACAACAATTTCTTTACAATAATCTAAAAGTATAGACACGTTAGATTTATATTCTTATTATATGTATAAATATAGATGGAAATGTAAGCGTCTAATTGACGATTCTTTAGATTGAATGTCTTAAAATTTCTTGAAAGTGATATCTCACCGACCAATCAGTCTAGACTTGAAATTAGATATTTTCACTATTTTCTATAAGCTACCGATTTCAATCACGTTCTTATTTCATTGAATTACTACAAGAAAATCTATTTATATTTTCGAATTCATTACTGTAATAAATAATATAATTTGTGGCAGAGATGCGAATCTTAAGGTGTTTTTTTGTCTGGTTACGGTTTAAAATAAATTTCCACACTAAGATTATAATAAAAAAATGAAAACTTAATAATCATCACCGGTTACACTAGCTTACTGCATTTTCACTATGTGCCTGTTGATTTGTCTTGTATCATAAATCAGTACATAATTGCAGGTTCTTAAAAACCAGAGAACCCTCTATGGACAGTCTGCGAATCTATTAAGCCACAATGACACTCACAATAGCTTGCCTATAATATGTAACAACGATAAGCGTTCAAAGAGTAAGGCTTATTGAAAGAACGTTTAATACAAACTAATATTATGTACTTATCAAAATCTGAAATTACTAAATACAATAATAAGATTTTGACCAAAAATAAATTCGCATCACCAGATCCTCATTGACCATATATAGGTATCAATCTAGTCTAGGATTGTCGTAAACCTGCCGATATCTTGATCTTAGAAGTTTAATGGTATATCTTCGAAGTCTAAGGTACAATACTAACAACATTAAAATCGGAAGCCATTAAAGATAAAACCCTTTGCAACAATAAGAAAAAAATCCAAATCAAGTTACAAGTGACAAAGGTCTCTTAGGTAACAAATATTGTCATAAGTCTACGAATACCTCGATTCTGGAATATTTTCGAAATCTAAGGTCCATTGATAACAAAATTAAATTCGGAAGTCATTGGGGTTTATTTTAGAACAAAACAGAAACTAAATCGATTTACAAATGACAAAGTTCTGAGGTAACAAATATTTAAAGAAATATAATCGATTTGAGAAACTTTTCCTTTTTAAGGTTCGTTAAAAAGTTATCTGTTTGTTTTGAAGCGATGAAGTTTTCATCTTCAACATCTTCGATCGACATAGGGTCGAATCCTCCAATGAGCCCGAGTTTCCGGTGTATAAAACATCAAAATGAAATCATAGTATAGTGGGTAAGGCTCTAGGGTAGGTACAACCCATCAGTTGCAAATATGTCACAAAGCATATGAAGGTATGCTGATCTTCTCGCTCTTCCGTGGGGAGAGAGCGGGGAAACCGCATCAGGGAACCCCTCAGGCGGTGGTGTCTTCTCTGACCGCTTCAACACTCAGGTCATATTGTTCGAGGCGGCTTACTTCTTAGAGTGTATCTCTGTGGTGTTCTTTACTCGTTTTTATTTACGAGTTCTCTTGGCTGTGGTCTAAATAAGATCTTCCTCCTTACTATTCTTGTTGAGTAGTCTGTAGTGGATCTTCTATCCGACAACCTGGAGTGGAACGGCGCTATTCTTCTGAGATGAGGATGTGCCAACTCATCCGCCTTGCCAAACATTCTCGTGGCGAGGCGTCTGATGAATTCGTCTAAGCTCTCTATTTGTAGGTCCTGCGCGATCGTCCTATTGCTGACATATCGCGGGACCGAGACTATCGTCCTCAGTGAGGAGCTCTGCTGTACCTGGTATCTCTCCTTGTTCCTACGTGAGAGGCACCCGTACCAAGCTGGGGCGGCATAGGTAAGGCGCGACCTGATATAGGTTTTATATGTCCCGATTCGGGTGCGTAGAGGCAGTCTAGACCCCAGAATCTAGCGAAGCGCCTTCTTCGCTGCTCTGGTGTGCGCTATTGCAGCTTCAGCTTGGTATATGAAGGTGTGTCCCGACGCTGCACTTGATTGTTTTTTCGAACTCACTATACTATTGGTCTGGCAAAGCCTTTACAGCTTCACAAGACTATTAAGGCGAGCGCTTATGTCACTCAGCCGATTTTATTTAGCAACCAGCTCAAGGGTGCACGGTACACCACGGCTAAGGTTATTGTCTAGGTTACCCAACATCGCAAATCTAATTAAATTAAACTAAGCTAAATATTCATACATATAATACTTTTTTTATTATTTTGTTTTTTTTTTTCGATCTGAGTACGCTATTGACGTAGCAAGGTGTTAATAGCTTCACCGGACTACTATACAAATAGGAATTAGTTAGATATACATTTGTACTAAGCATGTATACCTCAGTAACTCGTTTATGTATCTCGTGCCAGGCAGCTAACTAAACTAACTCAGTTCGATAAGGGAAAAGTAGGAGTAGTGAGAGGTATTTCGACAGACACATTTGTAGCTAATTTAATTTTATATTACTCTGTCTTAGTAGCATTTCTTTGTTTCGTTTGTTGCTCACCTGTATTACATTATTGCGTTTTTGATTTATTGTTTTTATTATTTATTGTTTATATATTATGAGTTCTGTAATATTTTTGTCAAGCCACCGACTACATGACCGTACATTGAAAATCAGCGCTGTAGTACCACTCAGTTGTAATGCAGTATGTAGCTGAATGGACATATCTATGTAACTATATATATCTTTCTTTTATTTATCTTATGGTCGTGATGTTTTCTACCAGTTAAAATTTTTTTCTTCCTTTCTTTTCTTTCAAAAATCACAACCTATTAAGTTAAAAAAAGAAAAGAATACGTTTGATTTCTAATAATAAAATATCCATCTCTGTTTTACTCACAACAATGGCTCCTGTATGTGATGGAATCGATGGAACGGACGAATGAACGAGTTAGTAAATCCGAATCTTGCATTGGATAAAAGATGTTCGGACGTTCTGTCGTGAGACACGTTTTACGACCTTAAAGGCATTTTACGACGTTGCTTCAAGATAAAATACCATGTCCTGTTTTATTTTCTTTCGTTTATTCAATAATGTTTTTTTTTCTCCTTTTAGTTGAAAGTCGTGTTATTTTTATGAGAAATTGAATAAAGCCGGTCCTTTATTTGAATGCGAACATTTTTTCTTCTAAATAAAATGAAATGAGGACGTCCTCGGTTTATTAAACGAATTTCTTTAGAAGATAAGAGATATTAAATTTGTTCTATACTTAACTGTGTTCTACCTGCGGATTCGGTTATGTTAATTTGGAGTTTTATGATGGGATCGAATTTATAAATACAAAATACATAAGAATACTTTTTTGAATTGAAAACTTCTTTAGCTTCGTTGAGCGATGTGTTTTTCGTGTGCGTCAGGCTAGCGACGCGTGGTACAGCGGCCTGTGTACATGAATATTGATATTTTATATTCAACTTGTGCAGTCCATCACATGTTTGCTAAATTAATAAACTGTATAAAAATTACATAATTATTGTTCGGAGTGTTAATATATGTGAAAACCAGACAAATGTTAATAATTACAAATAATGAAATTTAAATAATTGTAATTGTTTTATTCATTAATAAATAACAAAGATTTTTCGATTATTTTGAGTTTTCACTTCTGTCTGCAATCCTTACGACTGCCTTGATTTTTTTATTTCTGATCAGTAAATCTATACATTTACTTAATTCACATTAGATTTTTGCTATTAACCGCGAATGTATGCTTTTAAGGAAACCGTTTTGACCGTTCGTTGACAAGTATATTTCAAAGTCTAACACAAAATAAATCAAATACCATTCTTATAAGAAAAATAGAAATGCGACGGATACGTTCTTAATACTAATATTAGGAGATCAGACATACTACGATGTATGTGTTTTTGATAGAAACACGACTAGACAGGGTGTAAATAAGCTTGTTTCAGCCATCGACTGCGACGTAAGCAAGATCTTAACGTAATTGTACATTGATCTCGATGTTATTTGTGTCTGTTTCTTGGTGCATTGTGCATCGTCGTCTGCATCCTGAATAGCGCGCAACCGGTTTATAGTTGTCGTAAATAACGGTTTTATTGTCCCACTCAGTGTTACCACATTTAAATTGTATTTTATAACTGTAGCGAATATTTGATTGTGCTCTTGTGTGTACATTCCTTTGAAAATGTAAACAACGTGCTTAATTCGGGTCTATTGTAATTTATCCCTTAGTTTTGTAAATTGTAACTCCTATCATCACAAGTTGACCCCTATAAAGTTTACCGATTTTACCTCTGTTGTACTCTATTATTGCGGCTAGTGTAACGTCTATTACGCTTGCAACTTAGATAGTACAGTGAAGAGACCTCTGTAAATTTTTTTGTCAAAAACGGTTCAGCCATTTCGGAAATTAGTTAAAATAAACAATAGACACGTTCAACGTTTGTCCATAATGATGCTAAATGACAATATGGTCTAAGATGGTATACACATAAAAAATTGAGCCGTCACGAGACGCCTGGCAGATGTGACACACATGTGTAATGTAGTTAGTAAACAATACTGTATACACTAGAGGTATACGAGCTCATTGGGGCAAGAGGGATTGCGCACAGTCGCTTGCGCATGGCATCGCGTCGCCACGTCTCGCCACGCCAACAATCAGGTTTACCTTCGTCTGTTTCACATTAATACACATTGGTGATTAATTTTAAGTATGCTGGTTAGATAAGTGAGTTTAAGGAAATACCTTTTTTTTTTTTTTTTTTTTTTAACGTGGAGAAGAATCCTCATTGGACTGTCAGGCCCGGGGGAGGCCTGAACTGAGTCGACCGCCCACCGCGTACTAGGACGCAACGGAGGGAAATACCTACCACTATGCTATGGTTTTTACACGATGTTATCCTTCATTGAAAACTTAGACTCATCCGTTTGAAGGAATCTAAAATTGGCATTTATTTATTGAAGTAAAACTTCTTTAGGCGCGACTAGGAGGTAACTGGACGACAATGCAACGGAAGTCCGTTACGGCAATATGGCGTCACGTTTCTGTACCATCCGGCTAGATAATAATTAAACATAACCAAAACTTCTATTAAATCATGATTAATTTAATTCGTTACTTATCATAGTAATCTGTACGTGCCTTTTTATATTTTATTTACTTTATAACAAAGAGTTGCTAAAAATATTTCCTGTGTTATTTAAGTTCCGAAATAGCTAATAATGGCTTTACAGATAATGAAGCTTTGATTTAGTTTGTTACTTACTTACATTGAAACTTTATTAATGATTTTTATTATTATTCAATATAATATAATATTTTTATTTTTTTTTTTTAAATTGCGATTGATTTGTTTTTAAACCACTAATTGACAAAATCAAATAGATTTAAAAAGTTTTACTTCAATCGCGTGTGACAGTTACACGCACTCATTTTTTTCTTAAGTGATCCCGCTATTATACATATAATATAATAACGCAATAAACCAATAACACTTTCAAGATCTATAGCTTCGTACGCAATACACACTCGATCTTAAATCGATAATCATTTTTAAATAACCTTGTCTTTCGGTAAATATTTGTGACGTACCTGGCAACATTTAAACTAGCGACAACGATAAAGAAAATTAGTATGTTCGAAATGACAGAACTGTAATAATGCTTTTATATGTCTTCGTCTTATAAATTCAGGATTGACATTTCGTTCCGGTTCTGTTAATTGTTTCTAATACATTCTATCAATAATTCTAATACATTGTTAATTTGACGCTTCAAAGTAACTTGTTGAGAGATTACTCGTATCTTTCTCACTTCTTTAGTCACGCTGATGGAATTAAAATAATTTTATTTGGTAGGGCAAAGGCATATGGGTTCGCATCACTGATGACTTGGACATGCTTGTGCTTTTTGAGCTTGCACCAGACTAGAGCGATGCGTAGTATAGCGGTCTGTGTACATGTAATATTGATATTTTGTATTGAGCTTATGCAGCTTATCATATTTTTATATTATACTAGCTGTGCCCCGCGGCTCCGCACGCGTTTTTTTTAATTGTATTAAAGAAATATAAAATTGTGAGGCATGTACAATTATAGAAATGCTTTTTAAAAACAATTGCAAGTACGACACGCATGCCACCTACAGTGACATGTAACGTATACATTAGATATATAAATACTAACAGTGTGTCAAATGAGGTTTATCATCAGCAACATATTTGGAACCTTAACCCACCATGTAACTACTTCAGTGCTCACTTACACTGTATAAGGAACTAATGCAACAATGAGTTAAAGATGTTATTATGATAATATAATATGCCCATATTGTCAATAAGTAATACGTTTATGGTCTTTTTAGAAAGACCCCTTCTATCTTAAAATTTTCTATTAATAATTATAATGTTGAATTGTATACAATGAATGGGCTGACTTCTTGAAATCTTGCATAACTATAAATCAAGATATAAAACTTTATATCTGTCTATGCAGTTTTTAATATTCGACAATTTAAATAGTGCTCATTGACTTCGATACAATATTCTTATATGTTACTATGGTTGCTGAGTTATGTAGACGAAAGCGCGGTAAATAAAGCAAAATGACAGAAAAGACAATATAATTCAAATTACATACATAGATATCTGATATATATCTGATATGAGTTTCAATTATATTTATTCTTGGAGTCCAGTACAACGCACATCTTATGCACATGTTTACAGTGAACAACATACTTTTGCTAAATTTCATGCGGACGAAGTCGCGGGTAATAGCTAGTCTAAAATAGAATAACTTAAATTACTTCCTATAAGGTCAGCTATCTGCCAGTGAAAGTACCGTGAAAATTGGTTAAACCGTTTTGGCCATAGCACTGCGGGCGAAACCACGGTTAACAGCTAGTCTAAATGAAAATAAACTAAATAACTTCTTATAACATCCGCTATCTGTCGGTAAAAGTCCCGTAAAAAAAGGTCATACCGTTTTGGAGATAGTACTACGGGTGAAGCCACGGTTAACAGCTAGTATAAATTAAAATTGCTTAAATTATTTTTTATAAAGTCAGCTATCTGCCAGAGAAAGTCCCGTGGAAATCGGTCTAACCGTTTTGAAGATAGCATTGCAGACAAAGCCGCGGTTAACAGCTAGTCTAATTTAAAGCAGCCTAAGTAACCCGCTGTAATTTTTTCTATCTGCCAATAAAATTCTCGTCAAAATCGGTCCAGCCGTTACCCGGAACAAACAGACAGACTGACAGACAGACAGACAGACCGACAAAAATTTTAAAAATTGCATTTTTGTTATCAGTTGCGTGTATACTTTCACACCCAATCAATGATATAGAAGATTATATAACTGTGTACTTTTTTAAATATTTAAATCAACTATAGATTGAATTATTTTAATTCCATAGTTTGTAAATTGAAATAATTAACATTACTCTGGCTTTCACATTTATTGATACTCCGAGCGATAATTACATACATTCTTATATAGTTTGTTAATTAATCAGTTCAGCTTATTTTTAATAATAATTAATTTTAAAATTCAAAAAAGAACACATTTATTCCATTGTTTTGAATTTTCACTTCTGTCAGAAGTCCTTATGAATGCCTCGGTTTTTTTTCTTTATCGGAGCACTATAAAGTGTCATCGTCTTACATGATGGTACGCACGGCGTAATTTAAAAGCAACGGTATTTGGCCGCCGCTGTCATGTCGGCGTAAAAGCCTTTCAGAAGCCCAATATATGTTGGTCGATGTTGAAACAATGCAATAATGTGACGTGAGAAACAAATGAAACAAAAAATACTACAAAGAAAGAGTGATATAAAATGAAAGAGAGTCACTATGACTGGTTTACCACCCATGGTTGTAACTAAAGCGGACAACTTTCTGAAAATTGAACACGGGAACATTTTGTTACTGGTTGGTAGAATGCAAATTATGAAGTTATGTTACTAAATAAAATTGAATTTATGCTGAAGTTATGATATATTATTTTTAAAATCTTATTGATCGGTAGATTGACTTTTTGTAATCACTTCAGGGTTTTTGGATTTCTTTTTTATTGATTACACAAAACTGGTTACAATAGACGATAGGTTCTGTTGGCATTGAAATAGTGAAGTTATTACTAATCTATACTTCTATACTAATATTACAAAGAGGTAAAGTTTGTGACGTTGTGAGTTTGTGGGTTTGTAGGTTTGTGAGTTTGTGACGTTGTGGCGTTGTAAGGGGTAATCTCAGAAACTACTGGTCCGATTTGAATAATTCTTTCAGTGTTATATAGCTCATTCATCGAGAATGGTCATAGGCTATATATTATCACGCTAAGGCCAGTGGGAGCGGAGCACAGATGAAAAATGTTTCAAAATCGAGATGTTTTTTTTTTAGAGCTTCTGCTGTGTGTCAGCGTTAGCCCAGAGAACTATTACTACGTGGTCGAAGTCGTGGGCAAGGGCTATAATCTATAAACTAATATTATAAAGAGGTAAAGTTTGTGAGTTTGTGTAAGTCGTAGGGGGTAATCTCAGGAACTACTAAATCGATTTTGATAATTCTTTTACCGATAGAAAGCCACGTTATTTGTGAGTGTCATAAGCTATATATCATCACGCTAAGGGCAATAGGACCGGAGCTACAATGAAAAATGTTTTAAAATCGGGGTTTTTTCCTTTTGAGAGCTTCCGCTGCGTCTTAGTCAAAAATAACTATTCCACGCGTGCGAAATCGCGGGCAGAAGCTACTAACAAATTATATTATCTATAATAATATTATAAAGAGGTAAAGTTTGTGCAGTTGTAGGGGGTAATATCTGGGGAGTCGGAGAAAAATGGTCGAACGAAAACGTTTCTTACGAACGCTGCCTTAATTATGAGATATATATGATTGAGTTTTAGAGAAAAGTTGTAGCTTGATAATGCCTATTACCGCCCAACGAAGTGGGCACGGGTCGGCTAGTGTGTATATATAATTAAATAGCTCATTTATCGAGGAAGGTTATAACATAAGCGCTAATACCAATAAGAGGGGAGCACCAATGAAGAATGTTACAAAATTGGGCTGTTTTTCCTTTTGAGAGCTTCCGCTGCGTGGGCTGCGTCAACGGTAAACACCACGCGGATGAAGTCGCAGGGAGAAGCTAGTAAATCTATACTAATACTAACGGACCGGGCGGACGTTGTCCTGCCTTGAAAACAAAAAAATCCTAAAAGTCGACCGCAGCGCCACCTACCGGGTCCAATTGTGAATCTAAACCATTCTCGGATCCACTCGAACACGCACACAAAATTTCATCAAAATCGGTCCAGTCGTTTAGGAGGAGTTCAGTCACATACACACGCACACAAGAAATATATATATTAAGATTATAAGGAGGTAAAGTTTGTGAGTTTGTGATGTTGTAGGGGGTCTGTCCCTCTATAGGTAGGAGCCCGGCGGTCACCTTCCGCCGGGCGGACCGTGGGGGCGGCTCTACAAGGTTGTTTAGCGTGAACGATCCCTTGCCGCCCCCACACAACGGTCTGTCGGTACACCGTGGGGTTTTAGTCCGTGCGAGTCGGACATAACCCACTCTCTCCCCCGGGAGGGTGGGTATCCATAAGGGATTTCCCCACGTTAAAAAAAAAAAAAAAAAAAAAAAAAGGGGGTAATATCAGGAACTACTAAACCGATTTTGAAAATGCTTTTACCAATAGAATGCCACGTTATTTGTGATTGTCATAGGCTATATATTAACCCGAAAAATTAAAAGACTTTTTTGTGGTAGTCGGATTTGTAAAGTAAGTCGGAGAAAAAACGGTCGAACGAAAACGTTTCTTACGAACGTAGCCTTAACGATGAGATATATATTGAGTTCTAGAGAAAAGTTGTAGAGCTTGATAATGCCAACAAAAAAGTCAGCGACAGCATATGTCTAACTTTTATATTTAAGTCACATTAAGTCAAAAACGTAGTTTTTTTATAAATGTCTACCGCCCAATGTAGTGGGCACGGGTCAGCTAGTTATAAATATGGAGAGGATATTTGTGGCACATTCGGTAAAAGAGCGAGTTTTGTCAAACGTTTGCTGAGTACTTTATAAGAAAGTATGTTTTACGATTCTGCAAACGACTGTTGTTACGTGTTACTGAGAATTTAAATTGTCATAGAAGTTTTCGAAAATGTCCATATTTAACCAGATTTGAGATTTTCTTGATAGTCCACAGTGGATTATTGTGCTACTACTCTAACTACGTAGCTAATTTACTTATAAGTAATACTCTGGGTAATTCATTATGTTAACCCAGTGTTTTTTATTATTATATAAAAGCTGTATTTTTGGTTAACTCTTTCCGCCAAATTTCTCTATTTCTGTTTCTGATAATATAAAATTTATAAATAAGTATAATTATAGTAAAGTAAGGTTTATTTTATGTCATTTTTGTATAGTCCTCCGACGAAATTATTGTCACCGTAGAAGTGGACTCGAAATTTTAATCAATTTGGCCGCTATGACGGCGAATGTGGTTTTGGAAACAATAATATCTAAATTATAGGTAAATGCTCGCCTTTACCTCACGACGGTTGAATCAGTATAACATAAAATCACGAAAATAATCAAAAATATATAATTATAGCCGGCTTGACGTCATCTAAAGTAGCTTTCCGATTTCTGAACATACGCTCCTGACATTAAGGTCGTGTATATTAAGTGAACCTTATAATAAATTCTGCGAGTCACGCGTAAGCATAATCCCTCAATTAAATGGCAAAACGCTCGTTATAAAATCCATTAAGCGAATAACGAGAGTGGAAAATTAAATTGTGAAATATAATTGCGAACAGGAATTAGGCGGCGCCACGGGGCGGCGCGGCATCTCGCCCGTAACTCGATTGAATACCGACTTACGTGTTTTATAAGTTGCCAACAAAGAAGTCGAGATGTTTTTTGGAAAATAAATCAAATACTGCTTCTTATTCTATAGCTTAATAAACTTTAGTTCACTTTGTAAATATTTTGGTGCCCTTTTATGAAATTCACGAGTAGTTTGGTTATTATGAACAATTAAAATGAAACCAAAATAATAGAGCAGAACGTAAATTTTACGTTAATAAAAATTGTGAAGTTTTATCAAGATGGCAACCTTTTATTGTAATGTAAAAGTGACGAATTATGGCCAAAGAAACTTATTTATATTCACACGGACAAAAGTGGAACAAACCTCCTGTTAGAGAGAGAAAAATCTATATAGTGAGACACACTCACACATTAGAACAAAGTATGCTCTTCTTATTCGCTTCGGTGTCCAGAATAGAACTCTCCTTGTTTGCACTATGGCGTGCTTATGTGTCTAATAAAGCTATGAGTAGAAATCTGTAGAATGCCTACATAATATTGATTTATGGCACCGATAACTTAGATTATATTTACAATTATATTGTTTGTTCACCATAGTCCGACCGATTATGATCCAATGTGTATGTGTATATTCCCATGTCTCGATGAGTCGCCACCTCATCTGTTACAATTACTTTATTCGTGATTTTTGGAAAGATCTTTAGAATGATCCAGATATTTCTTCAGTCTGCAAAAACAATTTCCTTATGCCGGTGCTAAAATGAGGTAAATTAATTAAATTATTTCAGAATAATTAGTTTTGTGTAAATTCTTATTATTATCATCTTTTTTTGATGTAAAACATCTATAGGCGCAGGTAAACCTGACTTTGGCTTGGAGCGAAGCGCGTGGCGACGCAAAACACGAACTTTGCACTATTAACGAAATACTCAAAAACATTTGCATCCCTATCCGTATAAACATAAGATTCAAATTGTTTTGTCGGTCACTCGTTATACTAGTGTTACGGGGCATGCGCTGACGACCTGGCGGCCTTTGATAAATACCGCCAAAAACACCGCGCCTGTGCCTGGTTGAATTTTTGTATTTAAAATAAATAAACAGTCATTATTTTATGGAACAAGAACGTAATTTTATTACAAATTTGTTATAATAAATCTCTTCATTATGCAGTAACTCATGAAGTTCTCTTAGGCATATAACTTATACAAAACAATTTCGATGTTTCACATCTGCCAGGCATCCCGTGACGGCTCAATTTTTAACCGACTTCGAAAAAGGAGGAGGTTACTACGTTCGGTAATATGTATTTTTTTTATGTATGTTAATCGATATCTCTGTCAATTATGAACCGATTTTAATGATACTTTTTCCATTTGAATTGGTTATATACAAAGGTGGTTCCATATAAATTTGAAGAAAATATTCAACCCGTAAGGGGGTGAACAATCGTTTATTTGATTTTCACCCACTTCGTCTCTACGTATTTTCGTTAAATTGGAACCGCTTTATTATACCCATTAGAAACCAGATATATTTATGCACACTAAAAATGGAAAAATATTTTTTTTTACAAAAAAAATAAACCGCCTTCGATGTGAAAGGCATCGGCATCGACTTCAAATATATTATTAGGTAGCGCAAATATCAATATTTTTTATTTAATTTAGTTAATTTAATAATACAGTTATTTTTCGCTTTTTAGTGCCTTATTAGTTTTTCTTATCGAAGGCGGTTTATTTTAAGGACCACTGGATACAGATGGGCTTTTCATATACCTAATGCTGGTTAGCTAATGTTAATAACTCGATTGAGGGCGGTTCTGCAATCATTGTCATTATTTGCTGCTATTATTATTACCATTTCTTGGAATAAATACCGGAACTATAACAAAATGGGGATTATGTAAATAATCCCCATGTTCACATTCTGTATATAACAATTTTCATCGTGTTAGATCAACTGGTGTTGGAATTTATTAAACTTAGGCATATATATATATATATATATATATATATATATTAGGGTGGAGTGAAAAAAACATTTTTTTTTTCTTAGCCTGGGGGTCAAATTTATAGCTTATAAAAAACAAAAATTTTTGAAAAAAAAAAAAAAATTTTACTCAACATCTTGAGCCAGCCCACTCATTTTTAAAATTAATTACGAGTAAAAATATTTGGTTGCAAAAAAAAAATTTTTTTTTGTCTTTGAATCTCTTAAAACATCTAAGAACTGGCAATTATGATCATTTCCAACTCAAATTTTATTCTAGTGCCCTAAAGAAGAATGGTACTTTTTGGGATTTTTTTTTTAAATTAAAACAATAGTCACAAAATTTTTTTTTTAACTTGTGATTTTTAATTGGCATAAAAGAGGATACTCTGAAGTTTCTAGAACGCCTTCAAAAATTTTTTTTTGCAACCAAATATTTTTACTCGTAATTAGTTTTAAAAATGAGTGGGCTGGCTCAAGATGTTGAGTAAAATTTTTTTTTTTTTTCAAAAATTTTTGTTTTTTATAAGCTACAAATTTGACCCCCAGGCTAAGAAAAAAAAAAATTGTTTTTTTCACTCCACCCTAATATATATATATTATACTACCTGTCACCCGCGGCTCCGCACACGTTTTTTATAAATATATTAATAATAATAATATATTAAAAAATGTAAAATTTTATGTAGGTGTGTACATTACAGAAGTGCTTTTTTAAAAACCTTTGTTACTACGACACGCACGCCATCTACTGTAACATGTAACGTGTACATTAGATATGTGAATACGAATAGTATATCGAATGAGATAGGATTTATCATCAGCAACATACCTGGAACTTTAACCTACTACATACCACCCTCAGTGCTCACTAACACTATATAAAGTAATGTACATTTTAAACTATACATTAGCGAACAATATGTGTTGAATTTTTTATTATATAGATATAACATGCTCATATTGTCGATATAATTGTGTTATTCTTATACGTTGCTATATTCACTGAGTTATGTAGATGCAAACGCGGTAAATATAACAAAATGGCCGCCAAATTGACCAAAATTAGCGCACGTCTCACGCGCTTGTTTACAGTAAAAAAAATATTTTTGATCAATTTCACACGAACGCATGCACAGGTAACAGTTCATTACTACATAATGTAAAACAAAGTCCTCTGGTCTGTCTGTTTATCTGTTCGCGATAAAGTCAAAAACTACAGAACGGATTTTCATGCCGTTTTCACCAGTAGGTAGAACGGTTCACGGGGAAGGTTTAGGTATAATTTGTTAAGGTTTTCTTTTTATTATCAAGGCGGGACAAAGTCTGCCTAGCCCGCTAGCTTAAAATAAAATAGCTCATTAGTTAGTTATATGACAGTGAAAGTCCTGTGAAAATCAGTTCAAGCATTTCGGATATTCCACTGCGGCCAAAGACGAATAAAAAACCTAAATTACTTTTTATGAGGTCTGCTATCTACCAGTGAATATCCCGTGAAAATCGATCCAACCATATTGGAAATAGCAATGCGGACGAAGCCACGGACAAATAAAATAGTCAACCGCTATAATTTCGGCTATCTGCCAGTAAAATTCCCATTAAAATAGGTTCAGCCGTTTTGGAGATTACCCAGAACAAACAAACAAACAGACAAAATATAATAATATAAAAATATCGACCGAATATAAAAACATTTTTTTGTTATTTGTAGCTATATCCATTCACCAAAAAGTTATTATCTATTTTTACATACACACACTTTATTTTTATAATACGTAAATAGATTGCAAATAAAAAATTGGAAGCAAAACTATCGTAGAATAAACTTTTTGTATAGGAACTCAAATTAATCTTTCAAAATGTTTGAGATAGAAACTTATCACGTTACCATGGCAACGTATATAATACTAAGGGTAACACGCAGCGAAAGCAATCAGAACGAAAAAAATGCCCGATTTTGAAACATTCTTCATTGGCGCTCCACTTCTATTGGTCTTAGCGTGATGATATATAGCCTAAAGCCTTCCTCGGTAAATGAGCTATCTAAAACCGAAAGATTTTTTCAAATCGGACCAGTAGTTCCTGAGATTAGCGCGTTCAACCAAACAAACAAACTCTTCAGCTTTATATATTAGTACTAGCGGGCCCGGCAAACCTATAAAATTATAAAGAAATCCTGGACAAATTATATACCAAAACGTTCCTCGTGAATCACTTTATCCATTGGTGAAAAACGCATAAAAATCCGTTCAGTAGTTATTGAGTTTATCGCGCACAGACAGACAGACAGACGCGGTAGGGGACTTTGTTTTATACTATGTAATGATAGATAATAGGTCTTTACCTATGAAATTACCGTTCTGCAGTACTGGCCATTTCAAATCAAAATAATTTTTGTTTTGCTAAGAATTCTAATTTCAAATTAATTTAATTTTAAAAACATGGAATTCTTTTTCCAAAAGTAGTCATTTGTTTACTGATTAGTGTTACATTTTCATCGCATTTCAATCTTTTTTGTCATCATGGATACGTTAAAAATTCGAGTAATTAATCGTGGCAGCAACGCGGCACAAGCGGCACGCAACATCAACGACGTTTACGGGGCTAACGCTAAAAACCAACGTACCACCGGTTATTGGTTTGCTCGCTTCCGTTCTGGGAATTTCGACCTGAAAAATGAACCTCGCGGTCGTCCGAAGATTTTGGTCGACAATGACGAATTAAAGGCGATTGTGGAAGCTGATGATACACAATCTACGGCTGATTTAGCAGCAGCTTTCGACGTTAGCGTCAAAACAATATTGGTCCATTTGCGTCAAATTGGCAAGGTAAAAAAGCTTGACAAATGGGTGCCCCACGAACTCAATGATCGCCAGCGCGAAGTACGCGTCGAGACGTGCCTTGCACTGCTCAACAGACACACAAATGAAGGAATTTTGGACCGCATTGTTACGTGCGCTGAAAAATGGATTCTGTTTGATAACCACAAGCGCTCAGCAAGTTGGTTGGATCCTGGTTCAGCACCTAAACAATGCCCTAAACGAAAACTTACCCCTAGAAAAGTGATGGTCACTGTTTGGTGGTCTAGCGCCGGTGTGATTCATCACAGCTTTTTACCAAACGGGGTGAGCATTACTGCAAATGTGTACTGTGAAGAACTGAACACAATGATGGAGAAGCTGGCACATCTCCAACCATCATTGGTCAATCGCTCGTCTCCGCTGCTCCTGCACGACAACGCGCGACCTCATACTACATAGCAGACGGTCTCCAAGTTGCAAGAACTGGGGTTGGAAGTTCTCCGTCATCCGCTCTACTCACCAGACCTTGCGCCTACAGACTATTACTTTTTACAGAATTTGGATAACTCTTTGGCAGGAAAAAAATTAAATACCCGAGAGACAATACAAAATGGCTTTGAAGAATTTGTTGCCTCCCGTCTAGCTGATTTCTTTAAGAAGAGCATCAATAAACTGCCACTGCGTTGGCAAATATGCATTAATTGCATGGGTGACTACTTCGATTAATACAAATAAAAAATACATGAAAAAAATTAGTTTAAATTTTTTCTTACAAAACGGCAATTTCATAGGTAAAAAGACCTAATATAATAGGTACCAAAATCCGTTTTAAGTTCATAGTGATTTTATAAAACGTTCTAAAATTATAAACGTTTCAGTATGTAGGCGGAATAACTAAATTGAGTTAAACTGAGCAGAACTCTATTACGGAATTTCTGAGCAAACGTCCTCTAGGGTTGTCGATTTATTATTATTATTAATAAATTTTTAGTGTCTTATAAATAAAAGGTTACAAAGTTTTGCCTTCACCTGTTAATATATTGATATTATTGGGAGATAGTATGAGTTACATAAGAGCACGCCACAGAGCGCTTGAAGACGGCCGGTAAGTACTCTTTCGATATTTCAAACAGAGCGGGTTGCCGTCCATGCCCATGTAACTACATATCACGCCGCCTTGGTCTGGCGGTTAATTTCGCTCCAGCACACCCGCCGTAACCCCCGTCGGCAGCTCGCGCCATTTAAGCACTATCTTTATTTTTTTTTCATTTTTTAAACCTATAATGCGTATTGATCGTGACCGTGGCGTATGACGAATAGAAACATAAATAAAAGTTTCGGCTGTCCCTAACTGGGACGCTTTCAGGCCGGCATGACAGCGGCGACCGGCGATGGATAGTATGTCTTTCGGCGGTCGCCATTGTTTTTGGATTGTACTGTGCTTACCATCAGGCACAGTACAGTCACTTTGCCGAGCTACAATAAAAAAAAAAAAAAAAAAAAAAGCTATGGAAAAACGTAACTACATATTTCCATTTTTTTATTAGTAACACCAATTAGTTACTAAACAACAATAAAATTACAAAATTAGCCGATAAAGAGAGAAGTCAAAGTATTGAACAGATTCAATCCTCGTCTGTGCACATAGAATATTTTGTTCGATATTCGACCAAGCGTTAATATTAAGTACTTGCAACTTGTATAAAAAATACAGCTAAAAAAATCTCCCTAGATACCCTGATAAACTTTTTTGTTATAAATAAACGATAGACGAGTCATTGAGGTATGGGAAATAGAAATGCATAAAATGTCTTCTTGTTCTGAGAAGAGACTAAGCAAACAGTGAAGTTCGAAAATCAGTTAGTCTTGAATATTTTTTAATCGTTTGATCAGTGATTTCCACTCTAAATTGTAGAAGATATATAAGCAAGCCGTAGAACATCCGAGAACTGTTCTATTCTGGACATTGAATAAGAATACCAAGAGAAACAAAAGGAATAAATCTACAAGAACTATAAACACAGAGCATTACATAATACAGACGATGTTACTCGCTGATAAAAGATGAATAATTGTTAGAATCGGTTATAACGTTCTGTGCCACGTGTACTACCGGTGGTACATGATTTGATAACTATTCTAAACGGAAGAATTAGTTATGTTATGGATGAAGTTGTAAAGTAATATTGTGTGATGTATGTGATGCAGTCCGGGGAAGACGTGGAAGCCCGTCAGGCTAATAGCGTAGACAGTTCGGAAAAAAAAGTATAATAGTACATCCATTTTTTTTTAAATATCAAATGGCCTGAAGGACATATCAGGCAAAAATGTCGTGGCACGGAACGTGTTACGTACCTTCAAAAGTTATCTAATACAAAAAAATATTTTATCATTATAATATTAGTGTTAAAAAATATTTCGCACATGTAACAGCCCTGATTTAGAAGTGTCCCAGGGCAGAATCCTAAATAAATAATACGATATTGTAAGAAGACGCTTGAGAGATGCACCCACTTACTGGGGCCATTTAGGAAACTTCCCTCCTATAGCTCAATACATATACTGTTTATGTTTGTATGATTTTGACAAACTTAAACGCTTAAAACTTTGAATAGCCTGTTTTCCTGACTTGGTCTTTTTAGAATTTTTTTTTCGGACTGACTAGGTTTGGGGTCTGACGGGCCTTCCCAGCTACACCGGACTATTAAGGCTAAGAGCTAAACTAAGGTAGCTATTCATACATATAAGAATTACACATACACATATGTGTACCGGCATGCGTATCTCATGAAATCTAACATGTATTTCGTATCTGATAACTAGGTTAATCTTAACGAACCCAGTTTGAAAATAAGGGGAAAAAAATAAAACCCTTCCATCATATGTGTGTTGTGTTGTTCAACTAGTGATTGAAAATTTTCAGAGTCACTGTTACGCGACAGCAGCGTGCTCGAGGGCTACACTCCGGGGGATCGAATTTAGGCTTGAGTCGCTGCCGAGGATGGCGCGGCGAGTGTGCGGGAGCGAAATCCACAGCCAGGTCACGGCTGCGCGGTGTGATCTGTGGGAACTATTTGAAGATCTTATAACACTCGCAATAGTGATACGTTCAAGCGTTACGCATACCGGCGTCAATATATATGTATCTAGTATTTAGCTAAATCGCGACAATAAACCAGCGTGACTGTATTTTGTTTTGTTATATTTCGGGCTCGAGCTGTCGAGATCCCTGCAGACCGGCAATTCAGTGCTGATGAATTGTAGATATCTCCATTATTCTTCCATTACACAGTGTACATATAGAATTATATACGTACACAGTATGTATCTATATATACTATGTATCTACATAGTGCATATATACATATATATACGTATACAGAACATTCGAGACATCTACCACTCAACAGCACTGAAGATCACCAATATATCACTAATGAGGATCAAATTTTCTGTATGAACTTTTATCAATCTATATAAATAAAATTAATTACCGAATATGTGTCAACGCGTCATTTCAAAACGGCTGCACCCATTTGGTCGATTCTTTTTTGTTGTATTTTTAATTGTCAGGACATGTTTGCATGATTTTTTTAAATTCATACAGAACAGTAAAATATTTGGATTAAATACTCTCCGTATAAAAAAAATGAATAAGTCAGACAGTGGACAGTAGGAAGATATTTAAAAATACTGGCACAATTATACAGTTCGGCGTTCAATTGCCAATTATTTTCTTCCTCAACCCTCGGAATTTATGGCTCACTACGCAAAAGTAGCTTCTTTAATCCTGGTGACAATAAATACACAGTTTAGATTTATATATATAGAGATATAGGGCTTTTATAAACCTCTTAAAAAGGAGGGTGGAAATCTCTGGAAGGTTAACGTCATTATTCGAAGAATTAGACAAGATTAGAGATGGGTTATTTTTGGAATTGAATTGATTCTGATTGTTACGCTCGTTGGTTTATTTACTGTTTATTGCTAACAAGGAGTTTGTATATATACAGGCTGTATTATTAATGAAAAATAAATAATAGTTTAAAAAAACTAAAAAAACACGCTTTCATAAACATGCGATGCGTCACTGTTAATATCAGCACCTCCAGATATCAGTATTTTTATCATTTTTTTGTCACTTTTTACAAAAATATACATTCATTTCTAATTTACACTATTCTTAATCCAAATTTATTAAATTTTATTTTCTGTTTTTTAGTTGGATTTTTTATGAAAGCGTGTTTTTTTAAACTATTATTTATTTTTCATTTTTTAGTTAAATTTTTTTTTTTACTTTTTTTTTCGGATTATTGCATTGTCATCGACCTTTGACAGGTGTGCAAAGTTTGAATTAAATCTGATCGTTCAAAGTAGGACAAAATCGAGCTCAAAGGGGTCGGTTACATACATACATAAAGGTGAAGCTAATAAAAACGTGATAAAAATAAAAGCGGATATCTGCAGAAATTTGAAACATGCTTCAATGATCTTTTAAAGCATCTAATACGAACGCAAGTTCAAACATCAACCTTTTACTAAGATCATCTGATCAAAAGTATTAATATGGTTTTAATACTGATACTTACAAATATTAAACTTCTTCACAGAGAACCCGTCACCTGCCTATATCAAGTACATAAGAGATTTTAAAGTATATAGCGGGCCCGGCGGACGATGTCCTGCCTTAATTATAAAAAAATCATAAAAACCTACCGCAACGCCACCTACCGGTTCCAATTGTGAATCTAGACCATTGTTGAATCTATCTGAACACACACAAATAATTTCATCAAAATATGTCGAGCCGTTTAGGGGGAGTTCAGTCACATACACACGGACAGAAAAATTATACATATAACTAACGAGCTCGGCAGACGTTGTCCCGCCCTGATTATAAAAAAAAGTCTTTGACAAATTATATACCAAAATATTCCTCATGAATCACTTTATCCACTGGTGAAAACCTCATGAAAATCCGTTCAGTAGTTTATGAGGTTATCACGAACAGACAGACAGACAGACGCGGTAGGGGACTTTGTTACTATGTATGATAATGAAGATATGAGATGTAGAAGATTGTATGTAGTAAGTACCTTCACGATTTGCAAACGAATCCATTATGTTATTAAAGTGACCCGGTGGTAGATCGATCGCCACAGGGGCGCAATCTATAATAAGATCTGGTTATGTGCCAGGCCACACAATAGGCGGCGCTGTGTGCCTCGTTGTACGGTTGTCGGGGCTTGGGCAGATAAAATGGAGCTGCGAGGCGAAAAGGCTTTTTTTATAATAAACTGAATGACGTATAAATAAGTTTCTCGCGCCATAGTAACTAACCCTTTGCACTCGAAGTTTTTTTCATTCGTATTATCAGCAACTCGAAACCGCGATTATCTGCTGTTATCGAGAGCATAACAATCCGCGAGCCACGACCGTCATTTCTCACCAACATTTTAAATGGCTCCGCTACGAAACCCTCGAGTGCAAAGGGTTAATTTAAACCGTCCCTTCCGTTACATATTCCGTATATACGATGCAGTGTTTAAAACCAAAAAAGAGTGCAGTTCACGCTCGGTAGAAGTGCAATGTTAAAGAAATGAATATTCGTATAAACAATACAACACGCCTTTAAGTTTTAACATTTTAGGCATAGCAGTTTAAGCCCTAAGACGCCTTTTCTCAAGGCATCTCAATATGCATATGTGCATGCACACACACTTATAACGCTTAGAGCTGTCAAGTATATTAAGTAGTACAATATACAAAGATGAGCCCATGAATATAAGAAACACTGTATAATGTATTCTATCTCATTTTCTCGTACATTATTATCGTAAATATGCAGAGGTGAAAAAAATGAAGGTGATTGAAAACAAAAAAAACATTACTCTTGGAATATTTATTTGTAAACAACGTTAACGTTTATTTCCTCTCTCCTGCGCATACACTCTATACCGCTTGTCCCACTTTACTCATCGCTGAACGAAAGGTGCTTAGAAACTTTGTTGTTTCCAAAATTTTTAATGCTTTACATTAAAAGAATATATTGTGGTAATTTTGTTAAATAAAGCCAAGTGTGTAAAAAGTAATACCTAAAAAAAAATCGAAATCTATGCAGTATTTTTTGCACGACGCACGAACAATGGCAGATATCTATTACTTTATGCATTTCAAAAGAAAATGTAAAAATATTATAAAACGTAGAATACATCGATTTTCTAGTAAATCGTTTTTGTATCACACAACTAAACAAAATAGTCTGTAAGCAGCATTTTAGGTACCATCTTCTTAGAATAGATGCTCATTAGCTATTATTTCACTCTAGCTGAGAGACAAAAAGGATTAAAACCGCTTAAAAGGCCCCACTAGCCGCATCGTTCATTTATATTGTTTTACTGAATGCCGTTAAACCTCCGTGTCTCCAATATAATCTTTACTAATATTATAAATGTGAATGTGAGTTTGTTTGTTACACTTTTACGCCTTAACAGATCATCTTGAAATTTTGCATACTCAGTGAATACAGAGTCCAGTAAACGTAATGTTCTCGAGAGATAGGTCAAATGTACATTAAAGAGAGCCAACCCGCAGGCAAACCCTAGTATCCTATATTTTTAAGTACTACAATGCGAACTTTGCAATGATATTATAACTATATAGATACGTCATAAGCGCTTCGACGAGCGCTTTATTAAAACTTGGTTGGTTAGCTTATTTTTGACGTCTACCCCGTTAATCCGCCCGTATCTGAGCAACATATAACTATTCCTTTTTCACCACCGATATTGAGAATATGCTATCTTATTTTCACATTTTATCTAAGACAGTGTGAAGTAACGATATTACTTTTCGTATGTGTGCGTTATCGTGCCATTTGTTTTGTCCAAAATATCATGTAGGTAACGTATCTTTAGTTATAATATCATTATAGGTATCATATCATCATCTAGTAGATGGTAGAGCCACGCTGAAGCTACTACTGGTTTCAGCATGAATGGGTCGACCTGTCCGGGGTAGTACCACCCTCTCATAGAAAACCGATGTGAAGTAACAGTGCTTGCATTGTTGCGTTTCGTTCGGTCAGTGAGAGCGCCGGAGGCCCACTTCCCTTTCCTCCCTCCCCGTCCCCTCTCCCCCCTCCCCCAAAAACACAGGCTGGCAACGCACTTGCGACCTTCTTGATGTTGCAAGTGTCTATGGACAGTTGTGATCACTTAACATCAGATGACCCGTCCGTTCGTTTGCCTCCAAAAAATAAAAATTTAGACCTTTATAGAGAAAGTTTTCCATTTAACTATGTGTACTGTGGTTGTATTCTATTACTCAAGTATCTTATTACAATATAGGAGTTCTAGCATATTAGGTAGTTCTAGCGACGGACCACAATTTCAACTGATACTAAGTGATAACATGACATAAGCTTAGAGATACTGTCTCTCATATGTCGATTCTGTAATGTATATTTGGTGAGAGATTTTCATCTTCAGTGTTGTAGTTTAGTGATGACGGCTCAGAGTTTACGATTAAAAAGAATGTATTCCTCACATTTATATTTATGCCAGTATGTATTATAATGTAAACCTAATGAGATCCACGTTCCACTTTATATCAATAACAAACCATTAAAAAAATGCTATTAACATAATATGTAAACAAGAAATTTGAATTAAAAATAAACAAGTTCTGCGATCCACATTCTAAGCGAGGATGACTAACAAACGTTTATGTTTTATACTAAGTTAAGCGCGCGACTTCATATGTTGTTTTTCTTTTTTTTTTTTTTCATTCTTCGAATCCCCTATCGGCTTTTTCCCGTCTTGATATTACCGGTTTTAAATTTATATCATTACTGTTTACTCCTTACGGGAAAGCGTAATTATAAATAGCTTAAATGATACTATAAAAAGTTTAAACACACTAAAAGTCGCGTCGAAATTGACTTAGCCGTTTCGGATATGGACGCGGAGAAACAAACACATTTCAATTTTATTCATATGTATATATTTTCTTGGCAAAAGTGGTGTACGTCGATTTAATTTGTATCCAATTAAACCATGTTTTGATAATAAAGTTCTTGTTGTTTTAACTTGACGGTGAATAACCGTTTAAGAAAGAAAGAGAGATGAATCACACATGTTTGTGGTATACTAGTGGCTCGCCCCAGTTTCACTTGAGGTCCATGTATTAATGTATGTCATAGGCATTTAAACTATTTAGGTCCATCCCTTGGGGCTTTGATATTTACAGTTCACCAAAGTTATTAGAACTCATTCTTTATTAAAAAAAAACAAAGTGTATCGTAAATACACACGATAGATGTGAAACTTTTGTATTACAGGGAGACGTTTCTATCATAAAATTAATCAATACCATCTAAGTAAAAACCGCGCCCGACGTTGCTTAACTTCGGCGATCGGACTAGAACCGGTGTTTTCAACACTCTACCCGACACACTATTTACCTCCTCCACATTTCGTCACACAAAAAGGTTGCAGATCAGAATTTCAACAACATCCCATAAGAAGCTTTACTTTAAAAATTACTTTTATTTCAAATTAGCCACGCGATCGGTATTTAGGTTAAATGACCGGCAAAACAAGATATGTCAGAAGCAAGCAAAATTAGAAAGTCACATATAAGGGCACAACGCTTTTTCCTTACGTGACGATTGTTATTGATCAACAATTAATCTAAGCCACGTCAAAGTACCTCATTACAAAATGTGTAGTATAAAATCTATGAAGAACCGAACAGACGTGCGATCTGGCTGACGTTAAATAAATCAATACAGCCTATAGCTAAATATATAACTGTTCTTATTAATTGCAGTCAAACCACAGCCACAGTAGCTCATACAGTTTAATACCATCCTATGTAACTGTATAGCTGTATTTGTACTACTGTATGACTGTAATAAATCTTCTTATATTCTTATATATAAAATTCTCGTGTCACAATGTTAGTTACCGTACTCCTCTGAAACGGTTTGACAGATTTTTATGAAATTTTATATGCATATTCAGTAGGTCTGAGAATCGGCTACTATCTATTTTTCATACCCCTAAGTGATAAGGGTTGTCCACCCCTAAATTTTTTTTTTGTTTTTTGGACATTTTTATTTTATTTTATTTTGTTATAATGAGGCATTAAAAACACATACAACCCTAAATTTTCACCCTTCTAACATCAACCCCTATTTTTTAATAGTCATTTTAGTAATTAATCATTTTTCATCCCACTCGATAACTGATCAATTATCACTTGGTAAGTTATCCCAGAGAAAGAGTTAATGAAAACCAAGTCGTCATCTTTTTTGTGAATGTTTTGACTCTATTTCGATTAAAATTTCCCTGAGCATATGGCAAAGCTAAAATTTTTGTACAAAAAAAATAGTCATTTTCATTAAAGTATCAAGGCAGTTTATTCCTGCTATACTTAGTGCTAGATTTTTTAAAACTACTGAACGGATTTTCAAGCGGTTTTCGCCAGTGGATAAAGTGATTCATGAGGAACGTTTTGGTATATAATTTGTCACGGTTTTTTTTATAATCAGGGCGGGACAACGTCTGCCGGGCCCGCTAGTTATCTATAAAATATTGACAACTTTGAGTCAAGTGATTCACGTACTTTATTTTCTCATTAATTCAATATGATTTAATAATTATCGTACTCTCACGAAGTTTCATTTCATTCGGTCACTATATACTCTTCCAATGGCTACAATTATTTATCTATTTTATATATAAAAAAAGTATTAAACGCCTGTCCCCGGAAAGTGAAACAGTTGGTGACAATAAAATGCATAATAGTTAGCGCAAATTCTCTTTAATGTTGCCGTTAGGTTGTTCTGTGTAGGCGGTGTTTTGCCCGTTTACGATGCCCCGCCAATTCCAAATGTTATATTCGTGTACATACGTCTGTGAATTATGCGCGTAAACTCAGCGTTACGAACGCTTGCTTTTGTTTTTGAAGTTATACTTATTTTGTCGCGTTAGGGAAAAATGATGAGAGTAAATTTTTATGACGCGCGCGCACTCCATCACGAAAACCCGACACCCTGAAATTAGCTATAGTCAACATTTTGTTTATTTGTATTTGTTGTTTGTATTTCTTTGTATTAAAACTTTCAATGTATTAAATACCTGTTTTCTATTGTCAGTGTCGTTTTTGCTACAAACGTAGAATAAGGCGAAAGATAAAATTTTATAAAAGATTTTTATCTTGTTACGCCCAAGAAGTTTAACTTCTAACGTGTTTACATAGGTACAGTGTACACCCACACTTTTTTTGGTGATTTAGCTGAATGACAGCTTAAAGTCCTAAAATACAAATATTTCAATTGGCTTATTCAGGAGAGCGATGGAAATTATTCTTTGGTTTATAATTTTTACATAAGGAAAGGTTAGTTTTCTATTACCCCCCCCCCCCCCCCCCCCCCTTTTATTTTTTTTTAAATCCCCCCCTCCTTTCCCCCCCCCCCCAAAATCCATTATAACCCCCGTTGAAATTTTTCTAATTGGTTGCAATATACGAATGTATTGCAATTGAATTACAGAGTTTCTATTTTAACAACTCTTAAAATTAATAGTACACATTCCTGTACGTTATAATATGCGCTATAAAATAACATAGTGGCTGTGCTCGCAGCTCCAACTTTTATGGCAAACGTTTATATAGTCTGATGATAGAAAAGCCCTGATGATAAAAAAAACCTTGATAAATGATACACTTAAACCTTCCTCATAAATCACTTCATCTACACCAGTAGTCACCAGAAAGCCGCGTGAAAGTCCGTTAAGTAGGTTTTGAGTTTATCGCGAATAGAGAAACGTGGCAGATAACTTTGTTTTATAATATGTAGTAATAACTTGATCTACTACAGCGTCGCCTAGTAGCAAATTATATTAAAATATATAACATAAAACCACTTAAAGCACATTGATTTGGAAAAAAGCACTTAATTGTGTCAAGTTTTACGGTATTCTATCAAACTGTGTTTAAGATTATCGATCTCATATATAATATATGTTGAATTTTCCAGCAATTCAAATCAAACATGCCTTTAAACTTTCAATCTTTATATCGTCTCTTTATTTTTATAATGTCAGTCCAACGTCCTCTCTTTAATCCCTAATCTTAATCTCTCCTTATATTTTTAGACATTGATATTTTATGTCCAACTTTTAAAACTAAACTAAAAAAAACAAATTATTCTTAAATAAAACACATTCTAGTAGGTGTAAAAGTCCAACGCATTTTGTATCTACGGTCTGGACAAGTACTGCCATCAAGTTAAGAACCCTTTTTTTTTTTCGAACTGACTACGCTATTGACCAAGCAAGGTCTTAACAGCTTCACCGGACTGACCCGCCGCCGAACACTTATACGTGTAACTTGTATTAGCCACGATCGAAAAGCTTTCTCCTTGTATATTTAATTTGATGTATTTATTATTATCGTTTTATATTTTATTAACTATGTAATATTTTTGTTAACCCCGTAGACGACGCCGACCGTACATTACGATGAAAATTGAAAATATGCGCAGTACAGTAGCATATAGCTGAAGTAGCGTATTTGTTGTACATTTTTAATTAACTATACGCATATTTTCTTTATTTATTTTGTAATCGTGATATGTTTCAACAATAAAAAACGTTTGTTTTTTTCTTTTAGACCAACCGTGTAACTATTATTGACTAAGTTATCGTTACTTCAAAACTAGGCATAAGAATAATTTTACGACGTGCCTGGGTACATTGGACATTAGTATGTTTCCACACAATAACGGTTAAGAAGATTTCAGACTGCAAGAACCGCTTAAGTGTTTATGAACGGCTATTGCAATTGCTAAGGAATTTAAAATAAAAGGTTGACTGTTGTAGCGTTTTGGTCGCGGTGAATATCAGATGAGACGGTTAATAACTTTCCAAGAAGATTAATTTAGACCGTATCAAGGCGGTAGAACGTCAATAAGGCTTGCCTAGGAATTTTTGGTGGGATCTTAGTTTATCATTTAGTGGATTTTAAATTTCATTCATAATCTTATGTTATTAGACTCTATTTTGCTATATTAGTGGGGTTTTGCGTAATATAGTTGTGTTATTGTGTACAAATGAAGTGGGTAGGAAATAATACCACGGAGCATGATTTCGTATATGCCAAAAAACTCCCTGGAAAGTTCTAACGAGGGAGCCACCATCTTGTTAGAACATTGAAATGATTACAAGAAACTTGTAATATTATTAACTATTCGATAATAACAGTAATAATATAGAAGATTGGTTGCCAAAAATGAAATTAAAAAAGGTTTGTCTATTGGAGTATCAAGTCACTCGTTATGTTGTTGCAATGTTAAAAATGAGTAACACTTACTGGTCGAGTAGTTGTATTTGTTCAGTACTCAGGAGAAATAACGTACACGTAACTGACTTCCAGGATTCTCCTGTCTTGTAGGAAAGTTTGGGGTCGGTTTTGGACCGACATTTTGGGCTATGGACTGCTCGTTCCTCGTGGTAATAGTTATATTTCAATTGTACTGTGGTTCCCATTAGACATAGTGACGTCATCTTACTGTGTTGCTAAAACACAGTGTCCAATGTTTATAACGAAACTTAAAGGACTAAAAGCATTTTGTTATTTACAAATAATATTCGTTATATATAGTCTTCAACAATACTATTTTCACCCTTTTCTATTGCAAGTATTAAACAATTTTTTTCGTTAACAAGGTCTCAGTTATTAAACACATAAAACAACTCTTTGAAAGTGTTAACATGGTCAGTAAAAGAACAGCGTTAGTGTACGACCAGAGTGGACGCTACAATCGAGCGTCGAGCGTGGCATCGCGTGCGCCGCGGTCAGCGTCCAAGAACGACGCTCGCGCGCCGCTCAGGACACTCACGTATTAATGCATATGTTTGAAACGAACGCCGGACACGACGCCCACGACGCCACGCTCGACGCTCGATTGTAGCGTACACTAACGCTGTTCTTTTACTGACAACGTTAACACTTTCAAACAGTTGTGTAATGTGTTTAGTAACTGAGACCAAATTCTCTTAGAGATATTGCAATGTAAAGTAATGGCACACATGTTTTTGGCGATTAACAAATAAGCGAGGAGGTTACATACAACCTCAGGTTCCTTTCTTTGAAATTTCGGTACCTCAAAGACTTAGTCTGATCTTTTTGTAAACTGATAATACTTCCTGTAAACTAACATCTAAATTATGAATTTATTTCTGTTGTTTTTCGTAACGGCAGTTATTTTTATTTAATCGTATAGCTAAATAGAGTCCCATATTTTATTATCGTCGATTGGTTGATTACTCTATTTGTCGCTGCGAGTTTCAATTTATGTGGAACAGCACAGTGGACAAAAATGGACAAAATTTGTTACTTTTTAGCACCACCCGGGGAGCACGTGCAGGGGAATGAGAGGTACACTTCCTGCGGACGCGAGTAACATGGCTGTTGCACTATTAAAAGTGCAACGTATGGGTTTTAAGGAAAATTAACCTACGGTATAAAAAGTTTCCTTATAACGAACGACGATATGAAGAGTCTATATATCTTCTGTACATATAAAAATAATGTAAATCTAACGTCCTTTTACTTTTTGGATTTTTGTAAAAAAATCGTTGCAGGTGTCTAGGAATAAATAATAATATATATTTCAATTATTTTTGCAAATGTTTGTCTGTCTGTCTGTCTGTTTGTATGAACATGCAACACTGTTAAAATACTGCGTTCATGATAAAACCGCTTAAAATCTTAAGGCATATCCCCGAGTAACATTTAGTCTTTATTTCATTAAAATCGGTTCGGTGTATCAGCAGTTATTGTACTTTTAATGGTGAAACGACTTAAGTACGAGGGAAGTAGATGGGCTTACTATATTCAGATGACTTTATTAATCGGTGTTTTTTTAAATAAGGTTTCATCCGGACGATGTCACGGGCATAGCTACTTATTAATAAAGTTGGTAAAACGTCTCAATCAGTTGTTATTGAGCCATAGAAATAAACGTCCAGTATACCCTTAAACCTTCCGGATCCTCATTACCTTCAGCTGAAACAAAGTTGAGAACGAAGCTCGAACATGTCAAATGAGCGACGCGACGTACTAACGAGAAAAGTTTTTTGATCAGCCCGCCCTAGCCGCCCCGGCCGCGCCCGCGTGCCCTAATCATAAGTTCTAAGCGCCAATTGAGATGGATCAGTTATTTAATAAGCTCGAACGTTAAGCTTTAGTGTTTTTTAATTAAATGTTCCTCCTAAACCGAGTATTAGATATATATTACGCAATCGTGTTATATGGATCTGAGTGCTGGGCTACGAAAGAGACGGATGAAAAAGATTACATGTGGCGGAGATGCAAATGTTAAAATAGATGTGTGGTGTAACTAGAATGGATAAGATTAAGAATGTGTATATAAGAAGATGTTTGAAAATAGCACCAGTGATAGAGATGCAGATGCAGTGAGCAAAGGATGAAAGTCATGTAACTAGAAAAGTTTTCAGTATAAAGTTGGATGGATATAGGAGTAGAGGAAGGTATGGTTTGTGTGAAATATATTATGTACTAGCTGTACCCGCAGCTCCGCACGCGTTTTTTTTAAATCGTATTAAAGAATTACAAAATTGTGAGACTATGTACAATTATAGAAATGCTCTTTAAAGACAATTGTAAGTACGACGCGCACGCCACTAAAAGTAACATGTAACGTGTATATTAGATATGTAAATACTAACAGCGTGCCAAATGAGATTTGTCATCAGCAACATATTTGAAACCTTAACCCACCATATAACTACCTCAGTGCTCACTTACACTGTATAAGGAACTAATGAAACAATAACTTAAAATTCTATTATAAAGATTTACATTTACATTACATTTAATATACATTGCCATTATTATAATTAAGATTTTGTGACTATACAAAAAATAAACGCTTGTCTGTTCCGCAAGAAATTGAATTATGGAACTCTTTACCTAATACGTTTATAATCTAAGATCCTGTTAGGAAGACCTATATATCATTAAAGTTAATAATTATAATATCGAATTGTAAACAATAAGCTGGTAATTATTTATCTAATTAAAAATAAAGAATGAGTTGAAATCTTGCTAAATTTCATTTGGACAAAGTCGCGAGTAACAGCTAGTCTAAAATAGAATAATCTCAGTTACTTTTTATAAGGCTCGGTATCTACCAGTGAAAGTCCCGTGAAAATAGATCTAACCGTTTTAGTGATAGCACAGTGGGCGAAGCCACGGTTAATAGCTAGTATAAACTAAAATTGCCTAAACTACTTTTTGTAGAGTCAACTAGCTGCCAGTGAAAGTCTTGTGAAAATTAGTCTAACCGTTTTGAAGAAAGCACTGTAGGCAAAGCCACGGTTAACACCTAGTATAAACTAAAATTGCTTGAATTATTTTTCATAAAGTCAGCTATCTGCCAGTGAAAGTTTCGTGAAGATCGGTCGAACCGTTTTCGAGATAGCACTGCGGGCGAAGCCACGGTTAACAGCTAGTATAAACTAAAATTGATTGAATTACTTTTTATAAGGTCAGATATCTGTCAATAAAAGTTTCGTGAAGATCAGTCTAAACGTTTTGAAGATAGTACTGTGAACGAAGCCACGATTAACAGCTAGTCTAAATTAAAATAAACTAAATTACTTTTTATAAAGCCATCTATATACCGGTGAAAATCCTGTGAAAATCGGTCCAACTGTTTTGGAGATAACATTGCAGACAAAGCCGCGGTTAATAGCTAATCTAATTTAGAGTAGCCTAAGTAACCCGCTGTAATTTCAGCTATCTGCAAGTGAAATTCCCGTGAAAATCGGTTCAGCCGTTTCGGAGATTAGCCGGAACAAACAGACAGACAGACAGACAGACCGACAAAAATTTTAAAAATTGCATTTTTTTTATCAGTAGCGTGTATACTTTCGTACCCTATCAGTAAAAAAAAATATTTTGATATTACATACAGACACTTCATTTTTATTATATGTATAGAAAAAGTAGATAAGAAGGTGTGAATCATTATATAGTATAAAACAAAGTCCCCTACAGCGTCTGTCTGTCTGTCTGTTCGCGATAAACTCAAAAACTACCGAACGGATTTTTATGCGGTTTTTACCGGTGGATAGAGCGATTGATGCAGAACGTTTTAGTATATAATTTGTCAAGGGTTTTTTCATAATCAGGGCGGGACAACGTCTGCCGGGCCCGCTAGTACTGACATAAAAAAGAGTGGAAAAGGAAAACCTGTTGAGCCAACTTTACTTAGGTTGATAAGGATAAGAAGAAAAAGATAAATTTATGTATATTGATATAAATCGAGCTTTACATTCAAGTCATCAGACAGGTCTAATTTGTGAGGATTATCTAGATATGTCAATACTGTACAGTAGTCCGGCACCGATATTGGTGCGAAATAAGGTCAAGTTGACTGATACCAAAACATGTCGATTCGCTATTCATCTCCTTGAGAGTTCTCATATTATGACATTGTTTGTTCTAAATATTATTATTATAAGTTTAATTTTATAAAAATCTATATTAAATATGAATCCGTTTCAATCTTAATATATATATTTCTTGTGTGCGTGTGTATGTGACTGAACTCCTCCTAAACGACTGGACCGATTTTGATGAAATTTTGTGTGCGTGTTCGAGTGGATCCGAGAATGGTTTAGATTCACAATTGGACCCGGTAGGTGGCGCTGTGGTCGACTTTTAGGATTTTTTTGTTTTCAAGGCAGGACAACGTCCGCCCGGTCCGCTAGTAATATATAAAATTCTTGTGTCGTGTTTGTGGTCGAACTCCTCCGAAACGGTTGGACCGATTTTTAGAAAATTTTAAATGTATATTTGGTAGGCATGTGAATAGATCGTATAGTAATATATATAATAGTAAGTATATTTCATACCTCTAGGTGATTAGGATGTTCCTATCGATTTTTTTTTTCAATTTTTCTTTTTTATTTATTGTTTTCTTTTTGCCGTTAGAAATACCTACAACCCCGAATTTTCAGCTTCCTAATCTCACCGTCCCGTTTTTTATTCTCGATTTACGATCGTTCGTATTTCAAACAAAACGAATTTATTGATGTTGTTGAATGACAGATGGCGCTACGTCCGTCTCAACGAAATTTATTTTACACATGCGTAAGTCATTCTAACTAAACCAACTAGGTATTTGTTTGAGTGGGTCCCTGAATTGTATAGAAATACAATTGGAACCACTAGGTCACCAATTTTACGCAGACGAAGTTGCGCGGGTCAGCTAGTATTTATTTATGTATGTATCTAGAAATTTAATTACTGTTCATAAATTGGAAATAAATTTTATTTTACATTGAACGTAAATAATAAGAATAATAGTAAAAAATATAAAACACACATTTACAGGTAATCGGATAAAAAATTAGAAAATATATTTTAAATATAAAATGCAACAGATATAACTTGTCACCATAATAAATGGTTTGATTGTAAAAAAGTTACAAATAGTTCATTGGTGGCTATTAATAAGAGCTGCTATTGTTCTTGCTGCAAATTTGTAAAAAGCAAATTGTTACTGTCACTGCTACTGTTTTTTTAAAATTAATAATAGATTATAAATTTTTAAGTGTTAATTAAAAATTTAAAAATATTATCTACCTTTTAGTTTGATAATTACCTATATAAACGTTTTTTGAACATTATTTATTTTTATATAAGAATCTAAATTTAACTAGAAGACTCCATTGTTTGGTACAAACGGTGTACCGACAGACCGTATTTGTTGGGGCGGCAAGGGATCGTACACGTTACTCAACTTTGGATAGCCGCCCAACGGTCCGCCAACGAAGGGGCTGCAGCCCATCTAAAAGAACGGACTGGTACACATCAGCTCCTCCCCTTTCAGTCTCAGTTGGCCAAAAAACCCCTCCCACCTCCTTCGGTCTGGCTACGGTAGAGGGGAAAAACCTTCCTACCACCACTATCCCCCTCTCTCCACTACGCAGGAGGCACCAGCACCACCACCCAACAAATTCCCCCCCACCACTCACCAACCTCCCTTCCACGCAGCCCCACGCCCCCACAAACCAAACCCCCCCCCACCGAAGACCCCTCTCCCCCCCCTCTCCCCCCCCCCAACCCCGGCCGCCGGCTTCACGGTATGTCGCCCATACCGCGCTCCACCATCCTCATCATGTACACCCTCCCCTCAGCTCCGCCTCTCCACCCGAGCCAGAGGCTCCCGTCTGCGTTTCCTTGCCGCCGTGAATACATGCACGGCGGCGAGAACTCCCGCCTCCAGCTCCCAGGGCATGGAGTCGGCGAGTGGGAAGGCCGTTGCCGAGGACACCGTGTGATACGCCCGGAATGCCCTCAGGGCCACAATGCGCTGCGCATTTTACAGTGCACGCACATTGGTGGCACCGAGGTCGTTGGCCTACACCGGTACCCTGTAGGCGGCGACCGCCCGCAGGACTCCTATATAGAGTCAGTGGCACCCGGCAATCGGCCCCCCTATATTGGGGAGTAGCCAGCCAAATGGGTACACGGTATGTGACAACAGTTCATCAGGTTATATTTCGTAGCCTATTCGTATTCATTTCGTCTAATGCATCACCATTTCATGGAATTCTAATTAATTAAGTCTAAATTAAAATGTATTAACCTGATTATCTAATTACTTTCTTAATTAATTAATACGATGAATGGAACAAACCTATTAGATTATTGTAATTTCATCTGTTCTTGATAAGTGTTCTAAATTTCAATTGAATCTGATGTTTTTGGTGGGTGAAAATTACGTTTAAAGAATCTGCTACATACATAGATATACAGATACAGAAGGAGCTAATAAAAACGTGTTAAAAATACATGTTACGAAACTAATAAACGTAACATTGCACTTTTATTTATACATATTTATATATGTCAGAGTGTGCTGCGTGGGAGGGACAGCACTGCGTTCTGGCTGCGGCGGTAGGGGCGGATTTATCGCTGCCGAGTGTGGTTTCGGATATGCTTGGCAGCGAGCAGGCGTGGCAGGCGATAGCTTCCTTCTGTGAGGAGGTCATCTCGCAGAAGGAGGCGGCGGAGAGGGCTCGCGAAGATGATCATTTGAGCGACCCTCTCCGCCAACGGAGGAGGCAATCTGCCCGCCTCGTTCCGCCACCGTAGTCGGACCTGAGGGGATGGACAGGGGGGCCCATCTCCCCATTGCACGGGTCCGGTGGACGAGGGGAAGCAGCTGAAGTGTACTCAGTCTGTCTCCCTATGAGGTAGGAGCTCCGCGGCCACCTTGCGCCGGGCGGACCGTTGGGTCGGCTATCCAAGGTTGAGTAGCTAGTACGATCCCTTGCCGCCCCAACAAATACGGTCTGTCGGTACACCGTGGGGTTTTAGTCCGTGCGAATCGGACATAACCCAATTTCGCTCGCGCCGTGGTGGGTATCCATAAAGGATTTCGCCACGTTAATAAAAAAAAAGGTTAGCTCAGTTAGGTCGCGTTTCGCATGAACTAGGGAAGCCGAGGTGTGCCGTGTACCCTTGAGCTAGTTGTCAAAATAAAATCGGCGGAGTACCTTAAGCGCTCGCCTTAGTAGTCCTGTGAAGCTGTTAAGGCCTTGCTAGGCGAATAGCGTAGTCGGTTCGAGTTATACATATACTAAAAATCCGTTCAGTAGTTTTTGAGTTTATCGCGAACAGACAGACAGATGTTGGTAGAGGACTTTTATTTTATATTAGGTCTTTACCTATGAAATTGCCGTTTTGTATGAAAAAATTTAAACGAATTTTTTTCATGTATTTTTTATTTGTATTAATCGAAGTAATCACCCATGCAATCAATGCATCTTTGCCAACGCAGTGGCAGTTTATTGATGCTCTTCTTAAAGAAATCAGCTGGACGGGAGGCAACAAATTCTTCAAAGGCATTTTGTACTGCCGCTCGGGTATTGATTTTTTTCCCCGCCAAGGAGTTATCCAAATTCTGGAAAAAGTAGTAGTCTGTAGGCGCAAGGTCTGGTGAGTAGGGCGGATGACGGAGAACTTCCAACCCCAGTTCTTGCAACTTGGAGACCGTCTGCTGTGCAGTATGAGGTCGCGCGTTGTCGTACTTCGCGCTGGCGATCATTGAGTTTGTGGGGCACCCATTTGTCAACCTTTTTTACCTTGCCTATTTGACGCAAATGGACCAATATTGTTTTGACGCTAACGTCGAAAGCTGCTGCTAATTCAACCGTAGATTGTGTATCATCAGCTTCCATAATCGCCTTTAATTCGTCATTGTCGACCAAAGTCTTCGGACGACCCCGAGGTTCATTTTTCAGGTCGAAATTCCCAGAACGGAAGCGAGCAAACCAATAACAGGTGGTGCGTTGGTTTGTAGTGTTAGCTCCGTAAACGTCGTTGATGTTGCGTGCCGCTTGTGTCGCGTTGCTGCCACGACGGTACTCATATTCCATAATTACTCGAATTTTTAACGTATCCATGACGACAAAAAAGATTGAAATGCGATGAAAATGTAACACTAATCAATAAACAAATGACTACTTTTGGAAAAAGAATTCCATGTTTTTAAAATAAAATTAATTTGAAATTAGAATTCTTAGCCAAAAAAAAATATTTTGTTTTGAAATGGCCAGTACTGCAGAACGGCAATTTCATAGGTAATTACCGTATATACCTATTATAACCGTGACTTAGTTACTTTTTCCCTTCAGCCCTTCATATGGCAATTCCTTTAAATAAAAAATAAACACGAACGGATACTTATTCGCCGAAATCGGTGCCTTTATGTTAGTCGAATGTTGTCGCATAAGCTAATGGTTCGATTTCCGACGATTTATCGTCTTGCTCCCTTTCGTTAATTCATTGCCTTCTACGGTTTATTACACGACTACTTTGTTACCGATGTGCGGGATTTTTTATTTTTTTAGTAAATGTTCTAAATAAAATGTAAATTTGCTATTATGTTCGCTACTAAGAAAGAGTTTGCAGAAAAAAATTTTGACCTTGTTAGAATAAATTTCATAACGATTGTTAACCCCGCCATGTAACATATGAGGGATCACTAAATATTATAACATTATATATTATTATATTATATTATTATAAGTCCTCTGTCTCGTCTGTCTGTCTGTCTGTTCGCGATAAACTGGAAAACCACTGAACGGATTTTCATGCGGTTCTCACCAGTAGATAAAGTGATTCATGAGGAAGGCTTAGGTATATAATTTGTCAACGTTTTTTTTATTATCTGGGTTGGACAACGTTGGACAACAAACTAGCGGGTAGTTTGACATAAAGTAGACAACAAAAATATTGTTAAGACAATCGTTCATAAAGGGTCTAATTAGTAGGTATGAAAATGAAAACATAATTTTAATGGCAACCTAGCCAATTTAGGCAAGTGCAAGATATTATATTTAATGCGATATGTGTGACATTAAATCCTTAATTCATAAAAAAAAAACAAAAGAAAAAAGTGGTCGTTGTAGTTACTAGAATTTTTTTTGGAAGTTTTTACTTCTGTTTTTGTACATTAATGCCTTTATTTCACATTTTTTATCTTTAAAATCTAAATCACTGCCTACCTTTGTAATTTTATTGATAATTTGCTGTGCCCGCGACTCCGTTCGCGTGGAACATAACGTAAAGGGGGGGGGGGGGCCCCCCCCCCCCCCCCCGCCCCCCCCCCCGCCCCGGGGGCCCCCCCGCCGCCCCCCGCGATTTTTCCCTTTTTTTTTTCCCCCCCTTTCCCCAAAAAAAAAAAAAAAACGTAAAAAACATTGAGTAATAAAATCCTCTGAATGTATTAAGTCCATTTACATATATACTTTTCTCTCGTAGTTAAGTTGCGTCGTCATTAAAATTACAATAACTTTTGATAGAGTGAACCGATTCTAATGCTGAAACTAAGACTATATGTTACTCGAGGATCTGCTTTATGATTTTCTTCACGAACCCAGTACTTTACTAGTGTGCGTGGTCAAATAAACAGACAGACAGACATTTCTAAAAATGATTGAAATGTATTTTATTACTTACTAGCGGGCCCGGCAGACGTTGTTCCGCCCTGATTATGAAAAGTAAAATAAACTCTATTGTTAACGCCCCCGCAACCCCCCTTGTGGGTGGAATTTCGTAAAATCCGTTCTTAGCTGACCTCTACTCGGCGAAAGGAATATTCCTACCATATTTCAAGTCGCTACGCCTTATGGTTCCAGAGATATCGTGATGAGTCAACATATAGGTGGGAATCTCTTATATATATATAGATTCCAAGACATCTGTAACATTTTTTTTTCACAGAATCTAAAAAGTACAGACACGTTACATTTACATTCTTATTATATGTATAGATATGTTCAATCAGAAAAAGTTGTTCACAAAAAAACGAAATTCAAATACGGTTGTTAATTAAAAGTTTATAACTTGACAAATAAGCATCATAAAAAAAAATGTGTGAACACATTCATAAGAGGGATAAAGTTAAATTTGAATGTATTACGTAACTTCACCTTTCTTCGTTGTTCGCTTCATGTTTCCTCCATTTGACTGGTCTTTAGCACCTTATGACGCAGGTTTGTACTGATAGACAAACTGACTTTAATTTGGCTACACAAAATGATACTTTCACAATAAGAACTATCCGTGTATTGATGATTACACATTTTTTTTTAACCAAGCTCTCAGTTTACTAAAGTTTTAACACCTCGATCAAGTCGAGCTCAAATGCCAATTCGAAATTTCAATATTTCGAAGCTGAATGTTTTTGATTAACATTATTAGCGATGTCTTTGCAGTCGTATGGTTATATTTAAGTTCTTATCGACGTCAAAGTGCATGTATAGGTAAATCAGTATGACAACTATAGAATAAGGAAAAGGAAGACTAGTTAAAGATTTGTTATTATACCTAACATACTGCGGTGTTTATATTCGAATTAATAACAACCAAAAAAATTTAAACAAATTTCTTTTTTTTTAATTCTTCGTAGGTTTGACCACAATAACATCTGACGTTAAATGACGATCTGGTCTAGGATGGTAAACACGCTAATAAAGAGGGACTGGATCGCAAATACAGCTGCCGTAACACACCGACCGGTGCTTGGCGTCAGATTTTTAACTCAAAGGTGGGAGTAAGCTAGGTGGACTTAGAAAAAAATACCACAATGCTATGAACCATCACAATGTTTTCCTTCACCGTAAGCTCCGACTTACTTGCACGGATTCGAACCTGCGTCCATCGATGCGGTATCCGTTATGCTATCAACTAAGCCACTATCCCTTCAAATACTAAAAATACGAAATAAAAAACTATATATGTAAATGTGGGTTGGATGAAGATACCCTAGAACACATTTTTTCAATTGCCCCAATTTAGTATTGTATTGTATGATATTTTACCTAACAATATACTATGTCCGTCTGATTGTAACAAACGGACAGAAGTGTGTATTTTCTCTTTTTGCCAATACTCTGGCTAATTTTATGTGTTTTAACAAAATGAAACTTTAACATAATACAATAATTAACAGTAATTATTATGTAAATATATATTTATTTAAGGCATGATGTCTGTAAGTGTTGTGTTTGTCTTTGTGTATCTCAGTAGCCTAATCTGGAAGAACTAAATTATATAATAAAAATTGAATACTACCTATAAACTAATATATAGCTAATATATAACTAATTATAGAATTATGAATATAAATTGCCTGCAAGTAAAAATATCACATTGTTTAGAAAATAAATGATTCCTTATTTCCTATATTTTAAAATATCATGAGTGTATAAGTGTAATATACAGCTCCGGATGGTGCCAAATAACCAGGGCGTGAACGATGGGGTCCTATCTTCATAATCATGACAAAGATCGCCTTCCGTGTGCGCCCATAACAACTTTATTTATACGACATATCTTTTGTCTAACAAAACAATAATACGGAACTAGTATTATATGTGTTCCGTGTAGCATCTCGCACGGGACCGACACAGTATACGGAGATACAGTAAGCGAACTTTTTGTCGGTTAATTAACCAAAATATTTACAAAGGAACGGATCATTCATTACATGAACTTAAATATGAATATGGAAAATTATTAATAAATTGATATTTTTTTTAATAATTAACAGTTTATAACATTAAATTATACTAATTTAACCGCAAAACAGGAACAGTTTCAAAATACATTAAATGTTTAACTTTAACCTTCAATAACTTTTACAGGAGTTGTTTTGTCAAAAAAATCATAAAAATTCAATTTCCTATACGAATATAAGTTGGTTTATTCAGAACGATAATCCGAGTCTGAGTTAAAAAAATCCAAAGTTTAAAAATAAATTTCCCTGTGTTCTTTATTTAATGGATCGGCTCGCCCGGGGTAGTACCACCCTCTCACAGAAAACCAACGTGAAGTAACATTGCTTGCATTGAGTTGTTGAGTTGTTGTGAGAGTGTTGTGAGACAGTGAGAGTGTTGCAAGTGTCTATGGACGGTAGGGATCACTTACATCAGGTGACCCACCTGTTCGTTTGCCTCCTATGATATAAAAAAAAAAAAAAAAAATGCAAAATGAGAAAACTCGACTCGCGACCTCTAAATATCAATATTAATGGCACGGATTTTGATAGTCTTTCGTTTGGTATTCTTTGACAAAATTTAATGATCATTTGAAGAAAAATAAAGATTCGATTTTATTGGTTCACACTAATATACATATATAAATATATATATATATATATGTTTTTATATATTATAGGAGGCAAACGAACAGGTGGGTCACCTGATGTTAAGTGATCACCACCGTCTATAGACACTTGCAACACCAGATGAGTCGCAAGGGCGTTGCCAGCCTGTGTTTAGGGGAGAGGGGAGTGGGAAAGTGGGGGATGGGAGAGGGGAAGAACGAGGAAAGGGAGAGGAGGTGGGTATCCGGCGCTCTCACTGACCAAACGAAACGCAACAATGCAAGCACGGTTACTTCACGTCGGCTTTCTGTGAGATGGTGGTACTACCCCGGGCGAGCCGACCCATTCATGCTGAAACCAGTACTATTACTTCAGCGTGGTTCTACCAGCTAAATATGGTATGAATCTAAATGACGTCGATCGACTTGTTTTTGAATCCTTGCGAATGAGCATGGAACTTTTGGTGAAGGAAAACATCGCGATGAAAGCATAGCATGGTGGTAGGACTTCTAAGCACGCCTGGCTAGCTACCACCCTCAAGTTGAAAATCTTTCTCCAAGCATCTATAGGGGATCTAGCAGCTGCACTTGAGTGCCAGTCCCTCTAGGTTTAACGTGTTTAACATCTTAGACCAGATCGTCATTACATCCGGTGAGATTGTAGTCTATATCTATTTTAAACTATAATATTATAAATAAGAATGTGAGTTTATTTGTTACGCTTTCATGCTGTAACTACTGAACCAAGCATAATGAAATTTTGCATACATGTTATTAGGGGTACACAAAAGGGGTACAGAGAGTAACTTTCATCTAGAGAAAAGTATTGTTTCTGAGGGATAGGTCAAATTTACATTAAATTGTGCCAAGCCGCGGGCAAAACTTGTATTATAAAATAATTAAGTATTTAATTTCCGAGTTGCGATACTGTTGTTTAATATATAGTATACTGGCCTTGCGTTTTACCGTGTTCAGAATAATTAAGCGCTGGACAAAGCGGACAAAGGCTGCTGGACAAACACCTTGCATTAGCACCTCACAGGCTTTTCAATTTCTTTTCGGATGATATTGTTTACTTATATATGTTAGTTTTTTTTAATAAAAATATTAATCCACATAATAGACGCTTTAATGAACCAGGTAATATGCATGTTTTATCTAAAAAAAAACTTTTCCTTCTTAGCGTTTTCCCGGCCTGTTGCCAGGGTCCGCTTTTCTGCTTAATTTTCTCCACGTTGCCCGGTCTTCGGCATCCTTTTGTGTGAGGTTGTTCTCCTTTATGTCCGCTATTACCACGTTCAGCTAGCGTTGTTTTGGCCTGCCGCGAGACATTGAGCCACGGGCTAAGAAAAACAAATATCTAAGTTAATTTTATGTACAAATATGTATAATTTTTCTTCGACTATTGCAAAATAACCTTTGAGTGGCAACACGGAAAAAGTGTCGATATTTTTTTGTATCAAGTACGTTTCTATAGCTATTTTGTGAGAGCACTTATATTAAGCATAGTGTCAACATTTACGGGTAACTCCAGTACGCACGACCAGTTAGCGGAACTTGCTCGCATGATCTTGCGACCATGGCTCACTAACGCGTGAAGAACCAAAGGGGTTTTAGCTGGTAGGAGTTCAGCATGACCCTCTATCTGTCCTCAGTTAATGAAATTGCCTTTTGCGCTGAAATCAATATATTTGTAGATGCAAAGATTAAATGAATACGACCTACTACCCTGTTATTACGATATGGTTTATTTTTATTAACGCGGGGAAAATTCCCACGGTGTACCGTCCGATCGTATTGTTGCGGATTGATGCGGATTGTCGAAACGAACTATGCTAGTCCCCTTGGATAGCCACCCCAGCGGTCCGCCCGACGGAAGGTGACCGCCGGGCTCCTTCCTAATAGGGAGACAAACTGGGTACACACCAACTGCCTCCCCTCATCCGCCGGACCTATGCAATGAGGAGATGGGTCCCCCAGCCCATCCCCTCAGGTCCGACTACGGTGGCGGGAGGAGGCGGACAAATCGCCGCATCCTCCCTCCGGTCCTCCGTTGGCGGAGAGGGCCTCTTAGAGAGTAATCTTCGCGGGCATGACGTCCTCGCAGAAGGTGGCCATCGCCTTCCATACCTCTTCGCTGCTGAGCATGGCCAAAACCACACTCGGCAACGACAAGTCATTCCCTCCTACCGCCGCAGCCAGGATGTGGTACTGTTCCTCCCACGCAGTACACTTAGTCAGAGTTTACTGCGCGGTGTCCTCCGCAGCATCGCACTCATGTATTACGATATGGTTGCGCTTACAACTGCTAATGGTTATTTACGATAGCTTAGTGATTAGAGTGATCGGATAACGCAATGATCGAAGGTTCGAATTTTTGCTAATGTGCCAGAGCTTTCGGTGAAGAAAAACATGATGGTATAGCCTTTTGTAAAACCGTCTGGTTAGCTATCACCCTCAAGTTGAAATCTGTCGCCAAAAACCTATGATCTGACAGCTATACTTGAGAGACAACCCTCTGCAGGTTTAGCGTATTTACCATATTAGAGCACATCGTCATTTAATATCAAATGAGATTGTGTTACAGACATAAAGTATTTGTTATTTGCTCTGTGGTTATATGATTGGTATGCTTCTGTCTTCTTTTATTCTTTCTTTCTTCGTATACGATTGACTGTCCAGAGTAGAACACGACACTACACATCATACTAATAAAATTGAGGGTGGAAAACTCTGGCAGGCTGTCACAATTTGATTTATGACACTTTCGAGACGTGCTGTTTTTACACCCTGATTGGTTGTTCCCAGGTTTCGGTGACTCATATAGTACTTATTTGTGACAACAAGTATATCGATATATCTAAAAGGAATTCCAGAATGGTCCAGAGATATCAATTAGTGTTCAAAAGACCCGTATTTTCATACAGGTCACAATAATACGGTATAATATGCAGGTATTCGTGCGTTTAGTGACAGGATACAATTCTCGTATAACCTGTAACGAGAAATGCACTGAGGTTCATTAACCGCGCGTATCACGACTTAATCTACAGTCTTGGGCAGAGAGGATTCTGTAATATACGCTTACGCTATGTTATACGCTTTTAATCTAAGTTTATCAAATTCTATAGTTACTGCATATTTAGGCATATACTAGAAGACCCGGCCACGTTGTTCTGTAGATCAGTTATTTCATTATATAAATTAATATCTATAAATTAATACGTGAAGCGGAAACTCTGTACCCCTTTTTAAGCGAATCGCGCGAACAGATGAAATTTGGCATAGTTAAAGTTTATATGGAGGAGAAGTGCATAAAGCTATTTTTTTATATAAAATGCATCAGAAATACATTAAATTAATTAAAATAAGCATTACACACACTACTGCTTGAGTGATACACGACATATACACACATACATATCTTACTCGCTTTATTGTTTATGGTTAAAATCTATCGCCTAATAATGTTTATGGTGAAACTGTAGGTTAATTTTATAACAATGTATAATATGTTGTCACGTTGTAAATTCCAACCGTGTTTGAATCTAATAACATCATTTAATTGTTTAATAATAACCTTACAACACTACACATTTCACAGACAATTTATTATTAATATCACATTTCTTTATCTGAATTAGTAGTAAATAATTATCTGTGGCTCATACGGTGATTTCCTTCACGGATTAATAGTCTGTTGCGGGGTGTTGCCGAGCACAGATTTTATTTTGCCCATAAGTGTAGTCAAATTAATTAAAATCATTATTTTCATTATATATTAAAAGTCCGTAATAATTTTAAAACGTTAATCATTACAATCTGTAATTGTGACATTTGATTCAGTTCAAATTCGTTAATTATTTGATTATCTCAGACGCTCGCGTCGTCCAAATTTGATTTCTTACGCTGGTATCCCGTGAGCTGTCAGCTGACGGACGGGGTGCCGTGTCATTGCTTTTTGGAAAGCTTTCTTTTCTATTTTGGAGCTGCCCGAGTAAGGAGTTGTTTTTTCCTCTCCGCTGCGGCCAAGTGTTGGTGCTGAAGGCAGCTCGAGTGTTCACTCAGTTTCCGGAGTTCTTGGTTTAGACTCGACTCTCCGGCAAAACAGTGGTCGCGTTTCAGCGACACGTCACGAGTATACTCTTCAAAACCCCGATGAATGGGGTTTTTTCCATTTGGATATTTTTGCACTTGAATTACTGAGGCCCGCTGCCGAGTTAGAGACTAGAGTTAGAGACTCAGCAGACTGCAGCGAGTATTGCGGTGCTCCGCTGACCAGCCAGTTCGGGCGCTCGCTGACCCCTTGGTGATCTCTTGGTGACCCCTTGGATCCCCGGAACGTGGTGTTCGCGGCAGACGCTCCTAGCAGCTAAGCTTGTTATAGTCTCTTAGTTTAAGTTCGGTGGATTCCTTTCCTCTACACAAGCCTTGTTTTCCCACTCCCTGAGAAGTGTGCTTTCTTATTATTACTTAATTAAGTATTTAATTATTAAGTTTTGTTTGTCCTGTTGTCAAATCCATCACCATCAAATAAATATTAAACGGTTGCACTGCTGCCAGGTGTTTCTTCTTTTACCCCAGGCCCACAGTGCTACAATGTAGTTTCATAATATACTTTAGTAAATAATTAATTAATAAATAATAATGATATATCTTTAAGAATTTTATGAAAACACTAAAATAATTATTATTCTCTTTTGACTGTTTGACATAAGAGTAAGGCAATATTACCAGCCGAAGTCAATATGAATATTTGATATTTTCATATTAAATGCACGGCACTCACAGACCGCTGCCGTCTCGCTTTATGTTTTTTCGTAAGTCTAACCTAACCTAACCAAACAGAGACGATACTGTTTTGTTTTAACTTAAAAATCATCAAGTTGCTAATATACAAAAAGTGATACTGGGTTCTTCATAATGTATAGACTACATTTAATTCAATATCACCCAGAAATAAATTTGCTAAAATGCTTTTGTTTTTGCACTATGATACTGCGGGGTGGTAGGGTGGTAGGGTGTCTGTACCCGACTGGATCGCGACCACCGTACACCAGGTGGAACACCCGCCATAGTGGCACGTTTGGGCGTGTCGCGTTCCGGGATCAGCCGGTGTACATGCAGCAACCGGGGAGGGGTCTGTCCCTGACTGGGTCGCTTTCAGGCCGGCATGACAGCGGCGACCGGCGATGGATAGTATGTCTTTCAGTGGTCGCCATTGTTTTTGGATTGTACTGTGCTTACCATCAGGCACAGTACAGTCACTTTGCCGAGCTATAATAAAAAAAAAAAAAACTGGAAATACTTTTTTTTTGCAAATCATTCACAAATGAAATGACCTTAATCTTCATTATTTTGCAACAGCCTTCAGCGGCATTACTTTAACTCTAATGTTATGAGGTAGTACCGTACTTAGTGTGATTAAATTGCCTATAAGCATTTTAAAAAATCCGTAGCGAATTTTACTGCATATGTGGTTCTTACATAAATTCATCATCATTTATAATTATTGATGAAGTATCCACGTGTCCAGTGCAAGTGATGAAAATCATAGATAGAATATTGCGGGATCTATGTAATGAAAGTGATAAAAGTAAATAATTTCGAAGAAAAACTATAATAATGCTGATATTTTCGGTAAATAATACATATTATCCCACATGGAACTCGTGTAAAATTGATTGAAAGTTGTGCCATAAGTTGGGAAAAATTTCCTGATTCTCATAAAGTTATGTTTACTTTTTTTTATATATCATAGTAAGCGAACGAATAGGTGGGTCATCTGATTTTAAGTGATCACCGGCGTCCATAGACTCTAGCAACACCAGGGGAGTCGCAAGTGCGTTGCCAGCTTATGTTTGGGGAGAGAGGGGATGGGATAGAGAGTAGGGGGCAGGGGTGTTACTTCACGTCGGTTTTGTGTGAGAGGGTGGTAGTACCGGGGGCGAGCCGACCTAATACCGAATAATACGAAACCAGTAATAGCTTAGGCTCTACCACCAACAAAACTTAGAATTTAATAGTCTATCCTCCTTTTTAATCACCTGTTTTTTCTTTCAAAAGTATAGTTCATTTCAATTTTCATTTAAACATACATGTATTTTTACTACCGGGCACGGCAGACGTTGTCAACAACAAATTACATACCAATAGCTTCCTCATGAATCACTTTATCCACTTGTAAAAACCGCATGAAAATCCGTTCAGTAGTTTTCGAGTTTATCGCGAATAAGCAAACAAACAGCCGCGGTAAGAGACCTTGTTTTATACTATATAATGATAATAATATGTTTATATAATTTAAAAAAAAAGGTAAATTAACTGAGGAGCCGTGATGAAAAACTTTGATGATAGATGTATTTACACCCTCTCACAAAAGAACCCCAAAATGTTAAACTTAAAAAAAAATAATGTCAATTCACCACTGGGCGACCACCAGTCAAAATTAACGGCACAATCTATAATCTCAATGCATTCTTTATCAATCTTTTTCTTCAATAAACTAATTTTCATCATTTCCTACTTAAAATTATAACAAAAAAGCACATTACAAAAAAACACAATTTAAAAAATGGCCAATCGAAATAAAATTACCCCCTAATTACCAAATTCTTATTTCCTAGTAGAGTTTCTTCGGAGTTCATCGTGGACAGATAGATGTATATACATAGAATAATATACAAATCTACAGTTTAATTCTATATATAAACAACCTCACAAACTTTATCTCTTTATAATAAAAAAAAATTTTAATTTCCACCCCCACCCCCCCTTCCCTTTCATTTTTAATTTTAACCCTTTTCACCCAATAACACACACCCAAAATTTCATTCAAATCGGTCCGGCTTTTTAGGAGGAGTTCAGTGACATACACACGTACAGAAGAAATTTATATATAACTAGCTGACCCCTGCCCACTTCGTATAGATACTATAAGCTACAACTCCAACCACACCCCGTTAACGCAGCGTTATTACTTTTCCTTCCCCTTTTTCCTCCACCCCCCAATATTACCTCTACAACCTCACAAACTTTACCTCTTTATAATATTAGTATAGATAATATAACTAGTTAATGGCTTCTACCCGCGATTTCGTACGCGTGGAATAGTTATTTTGGGCTAAGACGCAGCGGAAGTTCTCAAAAGGAAAAAATACCCCGATTTTAAAATATTTTTCATTGTTGCTCCTCTCCTATTGGTTTTAGCGTGATGATATATAGCCCATGACACTCACAAATAACGTGGCTTTCTACTAGTAAAAGAATTTTCAAAATCGGTTTAGTAGTTCCTGAGATTACCCCCTATAATATCACAACGTCACAAACTCACAAACTTTACCTGTTTATAATATTAGTATAGAAGATATCCCATTGATCATGAGCTTACAAACCAAGTTCATTTAACCACAACAATGACAAATAATATATGTGTAAATAAAATTTCGTAGAACTCTCCAGTCAATTGCCGAAACTTGTCAATCACAGAAAAACGGAACAAAGCAACAAATGCATATGTATTGAATGTATTTATTTCCTTAAAGTTTTAATTTCCTTGAATATTATACGTATTAGCGAGTCCTTTGTTTACTTTACGCATTATAATTTAAGAGTTCTTTAACTACGTGAGCGAAATGTTTAGGTATCTTCATACGAAGACTAGACGTGATCAAGCAATATTGAAGGTTTTCCTGTCAGCTTTATCCTGTAACGAGTCTATTGGCAAATGTCATGGACCTGCTATTTGACTTTAATTTAAAATATTTACGTACATATATGTAAATCGTAAATATATAAAACGACTAATTTAGCACTCACCTTCCGATTTTTCTACTCTATCATGTCTCATATATGTTGCGTTGGTTGTGGGGGGGGCGTATTTTATTTTTTTACAATGGCCTCGGGTCCCCCCCCCAACCGGGGAAAAAAGTGTTTTTTTTTTTTTTTTTTCGTGAGGCCCCTCTCCCCCCCCCCCCCCTTTCTTCCCCCCCCCCCCCCCCCCAGGATGGCACCTCTTCGCTCCTCTATTTCAGTTTATGAAGGGTGATCCTTAACATCAAGTCCCTTTTTTTCTCATAAAAAAAAAAATATATCAGAATTTTGAAATTTTTTTTCCCGACCAAAAAGGAGCAATGAATTTAATAAAAATGGCTGTTTCTTGTTGAAATATTTTTTATTTATTTTATTTTTATCTACTAATCTAGCAAATTATTACTGCAACTGACGAATAGGTATTCACTACATAATATATTATAAAATAAAAGTCCTCTACCAACATCTGTCTGTCTGTTCGCGAAAACTCAAAAACTACTGAACGGATTTTCATGCGGTTTCCATCAGTAGATAGAGTGATTCACGAGGAAGGTTTAGGTATATAATTTGTAAATGTTTTTTTATTATTATCAGGGCAGAACAACGTCCGCCGGGCCCTCTAGTGATATTATAAGTTTCTTGCAATGATTTCAATATTCTAACAAAACGGTGGCCCTCCTGTTAAAAATTTCCAGGGAGTTTTTGGGGCAAGTCAGAGTACATGCCCCATGGTATTATTTCCCGTCCACTTCAATTGTGCACAGTAACTAAACTATATTACGTAAAAAAAACAACAATATTACAAAATATAGAGCCTAGTAACACAAGATTACGAATAAAATATAAATACCACTACATGACATTCCAAGATCCCCCTGAAAACTCATCACCGCGCCCCCTCGGCATCAGCTCAAGCCTGGGTTCCCTGAATGGAGCTCTCTAGCACGGTGATATCGCGATACAATGACATCAAATTTTTAAATTACTAGTTGAACAACACAGCACAGATCAGCCACACATACGTGCACACATACACACAGGTACACATATGGTGGAAGAGTATTATTTTCCCATTATTCTTAAACTGGTTTCGAAAAAAAAAACATTATATCAAGTTAATGTCTAGAAATTAGTTCAAATCTGTAAACAGTTTTTTGACACGACATCTAAAGTTCTTTTGTATTTGGTATACTTTACTGGGCTTTGTTCGCGGATTCACTCTAGTCAATGTAGCTTTGAGTTATCTCTCGGGAACAGTGTTTTTTATGTATAAAATGTACCTTACGTCCTTTTCTGTACCCCCGACTACATGTGTATAATATTTAATAAGCACCAGTTCAGTAGTTAAGGCGTGGAAGCGTTACAAACAAACTCACTTTTGTATTTATAACATTATAGTCAAAATATGTTTTATGACGCGGTGTATAAATACGCTAACCACTGAGCTGTGATCGCTTTTAAAGTCTCTGATACTGTGTTTACTTTTTTATAAAATATTATCAAAGGCCTTGAGTCTGTTAAAAATGTACATAAATCCGTGCCATAGTCTTGAATTTGAAAGAAAGAAAATACATTTATTTGCAACACACATAAATATATATCAAACACGTACAATTTAAAAAAAAAACATACGTATAATATAATAAACAACGAAAGACAGAAATACAAATAAAATAGTCATGAATTTGTAGTTATAGTAGCCATACCCAGGGCTTTTTTGTGAGGACACGCGGGGGCACGCAATGCCCTTAAAGGGAATTACGGAAGAACTAAAAAAAAAATGAAATTCTGAAAATTTTACAACAGTATCTTATCATTAAATGGCACAAGTACCCAAAATAACAAGGTATACATTTTTGCAATTTGCACATGCAAAAAATTAATGGACTTTCGAAAATTAGCGTGCCCCCGAAAAAGAAGTGACAAAAAAGCCTGCATATACCTATACACATTTAATGTGATTATCTGTGGCGTGTTATGTGTATCATTTATTTATACTTATAGGTTTGTTCTTTTAATTTTGTAACATTAATATGACCGATTGAACGTCGGTATATCACGTGGGCTCTCATCGAAAATCAGCGCTACAATACTACTGTACTGCACATAGCTGAATCGGTTTGCCAATTGTTGGACATTATTTGTTTTTAATTTTCTTTTGTTTAATTCAACTTAATTGTACGGTTGTTCTAACAATAAGGCATGTCTTTCTTTCTTCTTTCCACGGTTTAAAGTATCAGGCCATTTATAAATTAAGCCACAGCGCGAAATGCATTCAAATATGTATGAAAGTTGCACAATACTAAGCCACCATTAGCTTGAACTTGACTCATGCAACTGGCCACATGTTATCGCGTGTTGTTGATTGTTTTTTAAAAACACACACGAGCGCCGTAGTACGCGATAGCCATACTAAATAGCCCTTGCAGAAGGTTTCCTGGTCGAGCACTATTCACCACTAGCATTAGTGCTGGAGGGCTTGAGAAGGCGCGCGTGTACCGCCACCGTCGTTCGGGACCTTTGTGACAAAGTGCGTTCGTATTACAAATATTTCGAATTTCGAACGACTATCGAAGCCGAGAATGTTTATCTGTAATTCATATTTAATCTGTATTTATTTATAGCAAAAAATCTAACAAAAATATTCCGTTATTAAAAAAAAAACTTTCTACTTTTAAAACGTGCAGAAACACATTCTCAGTTTTAGTAGCCGCTCGTATTTATTTACACGGAAATGGTGTTCCAATTTTAAAATTTCGCTCTTAATGTTGCCAGTTTTTAGAGATAGAAAGTGTTTAATTACAGTGTTCTTAATATTTTAAAATACAGAGTATAGCTTTATCTGTTCCGTTAGTTTTTTAATGTTTTAATAGCATGCCAGCACCGTTTATGAATTATCAATATTTGTACGCTTAAATAATAAAACGTTCTTTGGTGAGCGGGAAGATTGATTTATGTTTATAAAAGAATTAAGTTAGTTTACTTTAATTGCATAGATATAAAAACAAATCTAATTAATTAAACTTGTTTACAATCATCACTTCTACAGACGCGTGCATACATAATTAGAGACAATAAGAAAAAAATGCATGTGTCACTGTGTTATTATTTTTAATTAGTGAGCAATAATAAACAATATCTAGCTGGTAATGCTAAGAAATACTAGGAAGATGCCAAGGTTTTTTTTAATAATTTTAGCTTTCAATTTCCAAAGATTAGAAGTCTATATATAAGGAAAATAGAGTTTCTTTGAAGTTCAATCAGCAAACTACTTAACGTATTGGAATAGGGCTATATAATTCTATGCTTCTTAGTTTTTAGATTCTATTGATATTTTGCCATTTTTTTAATATGTACAGCGAAGCGGTCGGTATCAGTAATTAATTTAAGATAGGATTGCTTACCGTTAGAGTATAATAAATCAAAATACTTTACACTTTAGTATAATTTACATATGTAAAAATGTAAATTGGTGTAATTGACATCATTTAACTTTAAGATTGTATGACCGACCAGCATAACATTTGAAATATCTAAGGGTTTCTTCGTGAAAAAGATTTTTCGTTTTAAATGTTTTACTATAATTCTCCACTAAGTGGCACTAGACTGTGTTTTGTTATAATTAAATTTTATGTTGTAATTTAATATAAACAAAGTCGCTGGAAGTTGCTAGTTTAGATATTGATTGGTCTCCCATAACGTGTTAATATGTATAAATAAATTTTACATCGTGCAGTCTTAAGGCGAGTTAGAAAAAAAAAACTCTAATTTTATTCTCTCAAAACTATTCTCCAAACACATTGGCAGTTTGAATAATCCAGCGTGTTTGCGAGAACAAAAAAAAATAAACAGTCTGAAAACAATCGAGAACGTATTCCGAATTCAAATTTAAAATAATAAAATCCGACGGGCGGCTCTGTTCTCATTGCAATTTCTCCGGAGCGTTTCGATTCGGGCGCAATAGTAATCCGAATGAACCCCGAAGCGGGATTTAAAATTGGAACTTCATTTATTGTTTAACCGTTACAGTTTACCGTTACGTGTCCCTTCGCGAACTGAGAACGCAGGAGCGTTCGTGAAACCAGACTTTTTACTCGATCTTCATATAATTCGAACGATTTTGATCTTTACGCCGACACGATAAGACCCATTGGTCGTTTTCACACCGGATATCGGATATGCAAAGGTGCATTACGATCGTTTATAAACACGTATATTGACCCCGAATGTTTCTCGCGTTTATTCTGACGAGTATAATAATAAAATCGGAAGATTATGCTAATTTTTTTCTCTCGTATCGCGAGAATTTTAATACATGTTTAGTAAAATGCCCTTTTTATATAATAAAAGTATTGTATGACTCGGGAATGAGCGAAATTGTTTATTTTGGTTATTCAAATGGCATACGTTAAACGACAATGCTGCAAATTCGGGTGCGTTGCCCTTACTTATCTTTATATATAAATTTCTTCTGTACGTGTGTATGTGACTGAACTCCTCCTAAACGACTGGACCGATTTTGATGAAATTTTGTGTGCGTGTTCGAGTGGATCCGAGAATGGTTTAGATTCACAATTGGACCCGGTAGGTGGCGCTGCGGTTGACTTTTGGGATTTCTATTTTTTATTATCAAGGCAGGACAACGTCCGCCAGGTCCGCTAGTTATATATAAATTTCTTCTGTACGTGTGTATGTCACTGAACTCCTCCTAAACGGCTGGACCGATTTTGATGAAATTTTGTGTGCGTGTTCGAGTGGATCCGAGAATGGTTTAGATTCACCATCGGACCCGGTAGGTGGCGCTGCGTTTGAATTTTAGATTTTTTTTTATTATCAAGGCAGGACAACGTCCGCCCGGCCCACTAGTTTTAAAATTAAGTTGCAATCATTTTCTAACCGTTTAGAGACCAAGTTCTTAGATATTAGTTTTACACAAACTTTCATTATACAGTCATTTGTGGTTTTGATAGCAATTGGTGTCAATATACTGTGACTCATATTTACTTGACTCATAATTTTTATTTACTGATATATTCTAGTAGATTTTTCTAATACGTAATGTGCTTCTTTAGAGTTTTTTTTTAGTAAATTTTATATAATAACTAGCGTTTACACGTGGCTTTGGTAGCGTTAATATAAACGTGACTTACCGCTCACGAACATATTTTTTTTTGGATAAAAGAGTACCCTACATCCTTTTATATACCTGTGACAACGTGTAGGTACCCAAAATTGCATGACGATCGCAAGTATATGCCGATAAGCAGTTAAGGCGTGAAAGTGTAACAAACGAATTGACATTCGCATTTTTATATAAGTAAGGATTATCAGGTGTTGAAAAATGAGTTTATGTTGTAATACTGTATTTGTTTTTCTTTTTCTGTTTCATTACCATGAAAAGTGATACTGGAAGGCAAAACATACATACTAAAATGCATACGTAAACAAATATATATAGAAGAAAAACAATTTAATATATTTAATGATCTTGTTCAAAGTATTTTAAATTGTTTATCGTTCGATTGTTTTGAACACTTTATGCTGGTCACAAACATTATTATTGCTCAACATATATTGAATATTAATTATTAAAGGAATTTTTATAATAACAATAATAATGTAATCGTAAGAAATATATCTGTAATTGAAAACACACTCTTAGATAAATAACTCTATGGATGTTCGAAATGAATCCAGATAAAAATTATTTAGGAGTTTTTGGCGTTATTTTGGTCTGTCATGTAGTGGATTTTATATTTTATTCATAATCTTGTGTTACTGAATCTATATTGTGTAAAATTGATGGTGTTTTATGTAATATAGTTTGTTTGTTGTGCATAAGTGAAGTGGATGGAAAATAATACCACGGACCATGAATTCTGAGATGCCACAAAAACTCCATGGAAAGTTTTAACAAGGTGGCCACCATCTTGTTAATTAATTGAAATTATATCAAGAAACTTGTAATATCGATACTCACTTGACAATGGCAATAATAGTCTACTAGAAGACTGGTTGCCAAAAATGGAATGGAAGAAGAACTTGTAATACTATTAACTAACGAACAGGTGGGTCACCTGATGTTAAGTGCTCACCCCCGTTCATAGACACTTGCAACACCAGCGGAGTCCCAAGTGCGTTGCCAGCCTGTGTTTGGGGGAGGAGCGAGGGGAGGGAAAGTGGTCCTCCGGCGCTCTCACTGACCGAACGAAACGCAACAATGCAAGCACATATAGAATAACATAAGAGAACTATTACTTCACATCGGTGCTTTTGTGGGTCGGGTGGTAGTACACCAGGCGAGCCGACCCATTCATGCTAACACCAGTAATAGCTTCAGCATGGCTCTACTACCTCTAAAAGTATTTAAATGCTTTAGACACCTATGACGATTGACGCTGCATCAGTACATAACATGGACGCTAGTTTAATGATATACTAAATCATATTTCAGGTCGCTTTCTTTTGTTTAGCAAATAAAACATCTTAAGGCTAATAAGGCTAATTTAAATTCTTTATTTAATCTCGCTCTGAATAAACTTAACCTTTGTGAATTCGAAACGAGCACAGTATGCCGATGTATGATTAATCATTTGTGCACACCAACAATGGAATCCAAGTTTTTTGCTCTCCGCTTATGATATATTAGGTCGTTGTCACAGTGATATTTAATATTCCGTGCCGACTATGTGTTTATGATTTACCGGTTAAGTTCGTCGTGATTATTCTCTTTTACATTTTACGTGTTCATAATAGGTATGGATTTTTTGAAGTGGAAACTTCTTTAAGAGCGTTAGGCGGTATTTTTGCGCAGGAGATAGACTTATGATTTCACGTCATGACATGCTAGTAAGCGTGATCTAATATTGGTATTTGTATTGAGCTTGTGCAGTTCATCATATGTTTGATTAATTAGTATATAATTATTGCTCCGAGTGCAAATTGATGTGAAAACCAGGCTAATGTCAATAATTTCAATATACAAAAAACCTGCGTAAAAGAACCGGTTTTATAATAAGATATCCATGATCCTGGAGTCAGCCAACAATGATAGTTTCGTGGTAATATGTTTAGACATCGCGTTAATTTAACTTTAAACTCGAGGTGTGTGTGAAAAATAGTTGAATGAGTTTATCATAACCGTAGCATATCTTATAGTCATAATAACACCAATCTATAAAGGATCCACTGCAGGGTCATAGGCCTCTCTCTCCCCGAAGGCAGGTATAGGTATAATAATCACACCGAGCCGAGCCTGAGGAGATGGGTCGGGGGACCCATCTCCTCAATGCACAGGTGAGGCTGACGAGGGGAGACGACTGGTCGTGTACCCAGTAGTCTCTCTATAGTAGGACGAAGCCTGGCGTTCACTCGCCAGGCTGCTGCAGGGGCGGTTTCTCAGGAAGACAGCAGGTTCGATCCCTGGCCGTCCCTACCATACGGCGGACGGTACACCGTGGGGTTTTAGTCCGTGTGAGTCGGACATAACCCACTCTCTCCCCCGAGAGGATGGCGTATCCATAAAGGATTTCCCCACGTAAATAAAAAAAAAGGTATAGGTATAATAATCACGCCGGCCCACGACGTATTGGTAATTTCAAACTCCGAGAAATCCACTAATCTATATTTTCCCACATACGCCGGTACCACATGAACATTTCTCAATTTCAGAGTTTCTCACGATGTTTTTCCTTTACCGTCAGTCAACAGTGTTACCAACTTAAATTAGTAAATGTATGGTTTAGTGGTTTACCACAATTTCATCTGATGCTAAATAACGATGTGGCCCAAGATGGTAAACACGCTAAACCGGGACGGAACTGGCTCTCAAGTGCTGCTGCCGGAACACACCAACAGGGCATCTGTTGACAGATTTTCAATTTAGGGGTTGGTAGCTAGCCAGGGGGACTTGGGAACAACCCTACAACCATGCTATGGTTCCATCACTTTGTTATCCTTCACCGAAAGCTCCGAGTCAGTTGCTAGGATTTGAACCTACGTCCATCGACGAGGTGTCCGAACAATCCTTTAAGTCATCGCAGTACATATAGGGATTCGAACCTGTGGACATGGCATTGACAGTCAAACCACAGGACCATAAGAACTTCATCTTATAGCACTTATATTAAAAACTAGCTGTGCCCGCGACTCCGTCCGTGTGGAACCTAGTGTAAAAAAACAGTGACTAATAAAATCATCTGAACGTATTAAGTCCATTTACTTATCTACTATTCTCTCGTATTTACCTCGCGTCATCAGTAAAATTGCAATAACTTTTGATAGGGTGAACCGATTTTAATGAACTTGAGGTTTTATCGTGAATGCAGTGGTTTAGTAGTGATGCGCGTTCATACAAACAGACAGACATTTTTTTAAATGATTGACATGTATTTTATTACTTATTCCAAGACACAACGTATCAAGGTAACAAATTTTTTGATAAAAGTCTAAAAAGTACAGACACATTAGATTGACATTCTTATTATATGTATAGATCTATATGTAATGCAATCAAACATTTGTTTATATGTACCTGAAACTAGGTAAATAATCAAAGTACAATCAATTTCTTGGTAAGGAGAATAATATAAGAATAATTAAACAGTAAGCGAGGTAACCTTAGCCTTGTGCATTGGGTACGAACAACCAGTTTGCCGTGAAGCATCAGGTCGATGACACTAAAGCGACAGCGTCATCAGATACTTTCGCATTGTATGCAAATGTCTAAAGAACGTGACAGACCTAGATTCGAATTTTAGAGTTCCCTCTTGACGAAAGTGAATTTTTTTTCGCTTATTATAATCATGTGCTACTAATGTCATTTATATTAAACTAGCGGGTTCGGCGAACGTTGTCCCGCCCTGAAAATAAACAAAAAAACCTTGACAAACTAGTCGTATATACCTAAACCTTCCTCATGAATCACTTCATTTACTGGTGAAAACCGCATGAAAATCCGTTCAGTAGTTTTTGTGTTTATCGCGAACAGACAGACAGACGTGGCAGAAGACTTTCTTTTATAATATGTGGTGACTAATGTAATTTGCTAGATATTCGGTATAACCGGCGTACCTAGTATTGTTAGTATGCTAATTCAATACTATTCTATCTTTAATTCTAACCTATAATTCATTTATAAGTCATCTGTAAGTTTTTTCTCTTGTTAACAGACTTTAATGACATTTTGTATATATATATTCGTATATATGGGTGGTAGGGTGTCTGTGCGGGGTGGTAGGGTGTCTGTTTGCGGGGTGGTAGGGTGTCTGTACCCGACTGGATCGCGACCACCGTACACCAGGTGGAACACCCGCCATAGTGACACGTTTGGGCGTGTCGCGTTCCGGGATCAGCCGGTGTATATCCAGCAACCGGGAGGGGGGGGGGGGCTGTCCCTGACTGGGTTGCTTTCAGGCCGGCATGACAGCGGCGACCGGCGATAGATAATATGTCTTTCGGTGGTCGCCATTGTTTTTGGATTGTACTGTGCTTACCATCAGGCACAATACAATCACTTTGCCGAGCTACAATAAAAAAAAAATGTGTTGAAAATTGATAGACTAAAAATTATTAATACTACTTTCAGGACTAATTAAGTAAAACTAAAACGACAATTATTATTGCACGACGTTTTTGGACGGATCTTGGAATGTCATGTAGTAGTATTTATATTTTATCCATAATCTTGTATTATTGACTCTATGTTGTGTAATATTGGTGGTGTTTTACGTTATATAGTCCCTGGAAAGTTCTAACAAGACGGCCACCATTTTGTTAATTCATCGAAATGATCGCAAGAAACTTGTAACATCATCGCCTACTCGACAATAGCAGTAATAATTTACTAGAAGATTGGTTGTTGTTAAAAAAAACGAACGAAGATATTTCTATATGAACAGTTTAAAATCACCTACGGAATCCATTGCAGTGAAACCGATCGCTCATGAATCAAATATGATTTGTATTATTTAATTATACATCGTGTTTGACATATAATTTTCTTAGAAAGTTATAACGCGCGCTCCAATTTAATATTGCTTTGTTTTCGGTTCCTGATTTTTATTCAACAGCTTGTATACGTGTTTTTTAAATATAATTTGTATATAAAAAACGATCTATATAAGCTCCAATACCGTTTAATAAATCTGCATGTAAATTGATATATGTACATTATTGGTCATGGAGAGTATTAATACAGCATCAAATTTGCTATAACTCGGCTATATATTATAACAAATAACAACAAACGCGTCTGTAGTTGCGGTCGAATCTAATACATAAAAGCGAACAAGCATTTCATATAATGTAACATAAAACCTATATAACAGAACTCAAAAGAAGATCGTAGCTCTTATTGAGCCATTTTTTTCATACTTCATAGGTAGCTTTTGATCAAAATCAAAAATACTTTATACAATTTAGGCCCTAATAAGGCGCTTACGAACGTCAAAACTACCATCGGTTCGGACAAACAACCCAGTCATCGAGATGAACCGGCCAGAAACTCGATCTGGTCTATCTCTTCATGTTATATATTTTTTACAAAATATAGATAGTTACAATCGTTTTTAGCGTATGCGCAGAGAGGTGCGTTATTTCCGGACGTCTTCATCGTTCACATATTGATCCACCCTATAACCTTTAGATCACGATCTCATCTAATCTTAAATAGCGATGTGGTCAAAGATGATAAGCACGCTTAACTTAGAGAAGAACTAGCTCTTAAGTGCAGCTACCGGAACAAACGTATAAGTGTTTGGCGGCAGATTTTCAACTTTAGAGCGTTAGCTAGCCAGACGACCGTTTTAAAAACTATATGGCTATTCTACGATTTCATCAAGAAACTATTGAAGAAGTGTTAGTTATTAAGTATTCCAAATTTTTAATATTACTTTGCAAGTCACAGTATACAATAAGACCTTCAATAAAATCTAAACATAAAATTCTATCTCAGGTTTTTTAATCATGCGAGTCTTGCCCAAACTTCTATCTCACTTTTCAAGCCTTTACGAGATTTATTTCTAATAAGTGTATTTATGTTTATTTAATAACCTATCTCAGCGACTTCATCCTCATAAAAAAAGTCGTTTTCATAGTAACAACATAATTTTTAATTAATTATAATTTTGTCTATTCTACTTAACACCTAAAAATTTTTTTACTGTTTGAAGTTAACTCTTAAATTTTGGTTCTTATTTAAAATTATAGCTTACATGATAATTCTAATACTTTATAAGAATATCTTGGAATTGTATATGTAATTTTTATGATGACTGTTAAAGTGCTTTTAATATTCGATACGAGAAACAGAGCCCATACAATACATAATTTTAAGAACTAAGAAAACACGTTAATTTCTTCATATAGTTTTATAAAATTACCTCCAGGTTATCGGGAAGTAACTTTAAAATTAATTACAAAATGACACACATACATACATACAAGAGATTAAATTAAAAAATCAATTTTAATATTTGTAACCGTTCATTACAGTTCAATTTTCAACCTCAACAACGCATTTCATAATAACATGAGTTATCAACAACTCAATTTTAGGCGGAATATTAGTCTGTCATACGTTATTAATAATATTGTGTTATTTAATTCTATATTTTGTAACATTGGTTGTGTTTGTATAGTTCTGTCACTGTGCATAAGTGTAGTGGAAGGGAAATAATGCCACGGAGCATTAATTCTGAGATGCCACAAATTATGCCCTGAAAAATTCTAACAAGGGAGCCACTATTTTGTTAGAACATTGAAATTATCACAAGATACTCGTAATGACACCTACTCGACAATGGCAGTAATAATCTAGAAGATTGGTTGCCAGCAATATTCGATACGAAATATATATGAGTTGTTGAGGTATATATGCTTGGTACACATATATGTTTCAACAACTCATATATGTATGAATAGTTAGCTTAGCTTAGGTTAGGTCAGATAGGTCCCCTGGGTGCTCCGCGGCGCGCTCCCTTCCGGAGCGCGCCTCATCTGCTACGCGGACGACACCCTAGTCGTAGCCCAGGGGGGGGAATTCAACGAATTGGTGCGCCTGACCACGGAGGCCGTGACTCTCGTGGTCGGGCGCATAAGAAGGCTGGGCCTCGAGGTGGCCCTCAACAAGACCGAGGCCTTAATGTTTCACGGGCCTCGGCGGGGGCCACCTCCGGGGGCCCACATTTGTGTGGAGGGCGTCCGGGTCAGGGTGGGGACCAACATGAAGTATATGGGCCTCACCCTGGACGGACGCTGGCGGTTCGAGCCCCATTTTAAGGGGCTCGGACCGCGCATAGTCAAGGCGGCAGCGGCGTTCGGACGACTCCTCCCCAACACGGGGGGGCCGGGCGCCACCTGCCGCCGCCTCTATATGGGGGTCATACAGTCCATGGCCGCCTACGGGGCACCGTTGTGGGTCGACGCCCTCAGCGCCACAAATATCCGTGCGCTGCGAGCCGCGCAGCGTACTGTGGCGCTGAGGGTGATTCGAGGATACCGTACGGTGTCCTCGGGGGCGGCCATGGTACTGGCTGGCTCCCTTCCCTGGGAGTTAGAGGCGGAGGTGTTGGCCGCCGTATACTCGTATACGGCGGCTAAAAAGCGGATGGGGGAGCCTCTGGCTCCCAGGGAAATAGAGGTTAAAAGAAGAGAAGAGAGGGGGAGAAAGATGGAGAGGTGGAGGCAGGACCTGGCGGACGCGGAGTTCGGTAGATATAGTATCGACGCCGTCCGCCCGGTCCTGCCGAATTGGTGCAACCGACGATGGGGCTCCCTGACGTTCCGTCTGGTGCAGGTGCTGACCGGGCACGGGTGCTTCGGTTGGTACCTGCATCGGATAGCGCGCAGGGAGCCCACCGCCGCATGCCACGAGTGCGGCGCTGCGGTGGACACCGCGCAGCACACCCTATCTGAATGTGCTGCGTGGGACGATCAGCGCCGCGCTCTGGCTGCGGCGGTAGGAGGAGATCTCTCGCTGCCGAGCGTCATCTCAAGTATGCTCGGCAGCGAGGATGCGTGGAAAGCAATGGCCTCCTTCTGCGAGGAAGTCGTCTCGCAGAAGGAGGCGGCGGAGAGGGCCCGCGAGGACGATCCTCTAAGTGGCCGTCTCCGCCAACGGAGGACAGGCAGGAGGAGGCGGCAGTTCGACCGCCTCCTCCCACCGTAGCCGGACCTAGGGAAGGTGGGTCGGGGGACCCATCTTCCCATTGCACAGGTCTGGCAGACGGAGGAGACGGCCGGTGTGTACCCGGCTGTCTCCTAACAGGACGGGGCCTGGCGGCGGCGCTTTCGCTGCTGGGCCAACCGCTGGGGCGGCACGATGAAGTCTATAGAGATCTCGTGCCGCCCCAACCATAGCGGCAGACGTACACCATGGGGTTTTAGTCCGTGCGAGTCGGACATAACCCACCCTCTCCCCCGAGAGGGTGGCGTATCCATAAGGGATTTCCCCACGTAAAAAAAAAAAAAAAAAAAAGGTCAGATAGGTCCCGAATTGCATGTATCAGGCAACAGCCAAAGCCGAGGTGTGCCGCGCATCCTTGAGCTAGTTGTCAAAATAAAATCGGCTGAGTGCCTTAAGCGCTCGCCTTAGTAGTCCGGTGAAGCTGTTAAGACCTTGCTTGGTCAATAGCGTAGTCAGTTCGAAAAAAAAAAAAAAAGGTTGCCAGCAACATAATAAAATAATTATATACATTGTATAGCGAAACACATGTAGTGCTGCACAACCTCAATACAAAATAAAAATATTAGATGTATATAGATTGCTATACGACGCGTCGCTAGCCTGATGAAAGCCGCGCAAACGCAATACGATCGGCCATGCTCACTAACAAGTCATGACGCGAAATCACAAGTTTATTTCCTACCAAAAAATACCGCTCAACGCGCCTAAAGAATTCTTCACTTCGATAAATTAATAACGCAAACCACACAGAAGCTTCTAGAATTCAATCAATGCACTGTAATAATTATGTATTCAGGTCCAGATTACAAATGTCACTCAGTATTGTTTGAAATTGTAATAGTGAATTTTTGAGATACGTGTAACATGCGGGATGGAGAGATGTTTACAAATTCCCAGTCAAATGAACTGTGGTAATTGTTAAATTGTGGTATTGTAATTACTTTTAAACTAGCTTTTCCTCTCGGATTCGCTCGTGTTAATTTAGGGTGATCTATCATTCGGGAATATAGATTTTTTTCTGTATTTTTTGAGTAACATCATCAAACATCGAATCTTCTTCGCCTATACTTGTTCGCTATATAACAAACTAGGTGCTGCCCGCGACTTCGTCCGCGTGGAATAATTACCTTAGGATGACGCTAACACGCAGCGGAAGCTTCGGCTGAGAGCCTTAAGCGCTCGCCTTAGTAGTCCGGTGAAGCTGTTAAGACATTGCTAGGTCAATAGCGTAGTCAGTTCGAAAAAAAAAGCAGCGGAAGCTCTCAAAATCGTAAAAATCTGCTCTCTCTCTCTCTCCGCTCCTATTGGTATTAGCGTGATGATATATATCAGCCTATAACCTTCCTCGATAAATGAGCTATATAACACTGAAAGAATTTTTCAAATCGGACCATTAGTTCCTGAGAACCCCTTACAACGCCACAAATTCACAAACTTTACCTCTTTATAATATTAATTAAAAATTAAATAATTAATATAGACGTACGGCTAGATGCTGTAGTGCCACACTGCGTCTCGAAGAACAAAATCGGTCACAAACTACGAGGCCAATTAAATCGTCGATGTCGAGTTTTAATACACAGTATAATCTTATGCTTTGATTAATCACTGTGTTTATAATAGAAATTTCACGCGGATGTAGTCGCGGGCACAGCTAATTTATATATAAAACCCTAGATTACTGTAATTTAGATTACCTACATATATATCTAGATTACATCACTTGTTAATGACTGTTCTGCCATTTTTCATTTCCAATAACCAAAGTATATAATAATAAATGTAATTTAAATAATCAATCACAGTTCCTAAATGGCGGAAAGATACTCTGTACAAAGTTAGCATACGGGTTCCAAAAAGTTTTAAAAAATGGTGGTTTTAGGCAATCTCCTTAATATATGACTCGAGGATCTGGGAAGTTAAACTTATGTTATACACGATCTACGTCCAAACTTTCTTTAACCTCGATAATTCTGTATAAGTCAATAAAATCATTTTATACTGTATCTATATTTTAAAAAAATGTGGTTATTTCTATACAATTGTTTCTTTTACTCTGATCATGAATTGGACGTTAAATGGTTTAACCGATTGACATGAAATTTTGTACACGAGATTTTGTTTAGTAATTATAAAAAAATCAAACTTATTTTTGCAGCGATATTCGTGAAATTCTTTACACAGGAAGTATGTTCCGTTTGAAAAATGGCACAGTCAAAAAGTTGCAATATTTTCGTTTTTTCTAAAAAAAAAAATTATTAAAAATATATTTGATTCTTAGATGATTTTAAAATAAAGGCTTTTTAATGACATTTTATACACATAACCTTTAAGTACCTAATTATGAAATTAATCGCCTATACAAATAACAGTAATAGTATTAGAGATCATTAAAAATGGGCAATTTTTTAAGAACATCAAATAAAATAACAGGTCAAAAATAATTATTACTTTAAAAAGCAAACAGAACCGCGGTCAGATCCTAGTCTGTATATTTAACTTATAAGTTAATAATTAAAAAAAAAATTGGCACAAAAATCATTACTCATCTCTCATCAAACAAAACGCGTAGAAAAAAAAGGAAATTAATAAACAATTAGAACTTCACCTTGACCCGCGACAAATGTGACCGGAATAAAAAAGAATCTGTGTCAACGATAATTATTACATATCAACAATATCGCTAAGACATATCCATATTCAGCACGATGCGGGTTCAGCCACATTAGCGGTTGCCCCAAAATCGCAAACACTATATAAAAGACACCACCGACATGTAGATCCAGTTTCGAAACCGCTCTCAAACGAGAAGTTTGTCTTAACGTGTTTATTTTTTTAGAATCGGTTATGGGGCATCCAGTGTTGGCGTTCGTCATCGCCGCCGGGCTCGTTGCGGCGGCTACATGTGGACCACCAGGGAAGCCCAACCTCGGCTGGGGAGAAAGGACCTTCGCAATCGTCGAAGTAAATCAAGCAGCTACAGCGTATAACCAGTTAGTCACTAAGAGGGACGCGGCCGATGTTTCCGTCAATTGGAACGTATGGAGCGGTGATCCTGCAGACAAATCCAGAGTTTTGCTCAACGGTGAGGAGTTTTGGAAGGGCGCGGGAAGTGCCACTTCCGCTGCATTCAAAGTGAAAAAGGGTGGCCGATATCAGATGCAGGTCGAACTTTGCAACTCTGATGGCTGTAGTAGCAGCGAATGCGTTGAAATTGTCGTTGCAGATACCGACGGCAGCCACTTACCGCCACTTGAATTTTCTATCGGTGAGAAGAATAAACCGTTCAAACAAACATCTGGTAAAGTAGTCGGTGCATATTTCGTTGAATGGGGTGTTTATCCAAGAAAGTTCCCAGTAGATCGCGTACCAGTCCCCAACCTTACTCATCTTCTCTACGGTTTTATTCCAATTTGCGGGGGGGATGGCATCAATGACAGTTTGAAAGAAATAGAGGGCAGTTTCCCCGCACTCCAACGTTCGTGCAGCGGGCGGGAAGACTTCAAGGTAACGATCCACGACCCTTGGGCAGCTTTACAAAAGCCTCAGAAAGGCCTCTCATCCTGGAATGAACCTTACAAGGGTAATTTCGGCCAGCTGATGATGTTGAAACAAGCTAAGCCGGATTTGAAGATTCTTCCATCAGTCGGAGGCTGGACCTTAGCTGATCCGTTCTACTTTTTAGACGACAAAGTCAAGAGAGATCGTTTTGTGGCCTCAGTTAAAGATTTCCTCCAAACTTGGAAGTTCTTCGACGGAGTAGATATTGACTGGGAATTCCCTGGCGGTAAAGGTGCAAACCCTGACCTCGGTGGTCCTCAAGATGGTGATGTTTATGTAAGCCTCATGAAAGAACTTAGGCAGATGTTAGATGAGCTCTCTGCGGAGACTGGACGGAAATACGAACTCACATCTGCAATTAGTGCCGGTTGGGACAAGATCCAAGTGGTTAACTATAGCGAAGCTCAAAAATATATGGACCACATCTTTGTCATGAGCTACGATTTCAAAGGGGCTTGGTCTAACGATAGTCTTGGGCATCAGACGTCACTGTACGCACCTAAATGGGAACCAAAGGAAAAATACACGACGGACTTTGGAGTACGGTTCCTTCTGACACAAGGCGTCCAACCAAAGAAAATCGTCGTCGGCGTAGCTATGTACGGACGTGGATGGACGGGAGTTCATGATTACAAGGATGATATTCCTTTTACTGGAGTCGCTGATGGACCAGTCAAGGGTACATGGCAAGACGGTGTTGTAGACTACAGAGAGATAGCCAACGGTATTGCGTCCGGGAAATGGAAGTACTTCTATGATAACGTAGCTCAGGCACCTTACGTCTTTAATCCCACTACAGGAGACTTAATAACGTATGATGACGCAAGATCGGTGATTGAGAAAGGTAAATACGTGAGGAATAATAAGCTGGGAGGTTTATTCGCGTGGGAGATTGACGCTGACAATGGAGACATACTCAACGCCATGAACATGGGCTTAGGTAATAATGCGTGATTTGTGAACATAAAACGATTTCGATAATTAATTATGACAACAGAAAGGAATCTATAGTGAATATTTCGGTATAGACATACCTATTTTAGTACTTATCACAGAATTATATACAGTGTTTTTGTGTCAGAAGTTATATTCGTATGCGAAATGTGATTGTAATTCTAAGTTTTAGCTGTAGGCGTAAAAATAAATGAATTTACATAAGGTTTAATTATGTATACAAGAAATCTGTGACTGAATTAAATAATTTAAATCGAATAAAATAAAAATATAAGATGTTAAAACGACTTTGATTTATTTTCTTTACTTTCATGAAGGACTGATAAACACCATATACTTTAAATTTTACCAATAATATCTTAAGTTTTAATAAAAGAATTGAATTATAGTAAGTCATAAATAAATTGTATTCTGCAACAAAATGAATTAAACAATCGTTTGACATAAATCAAAGAATTATTAAAGCTCTCAAGTTACATAGCAAATTATACACACAAAAAATATACCTGAGTACACGAGATGCCACTTATATTTTATAGTTTTCTGATATTAGCAAAAGTAAGTATAAAACTTACATTTAACTTGAACTCATCTCCTGTGTTAAAATTTAACAATGAACTTCGATGTTTGCATTTTGTTTACACAAAGTGCATTGATCTCGACGTTTCGATTGTATGTTAATTATTTTAACAAATCGGTGTCGCATTATATTTTTTTTGTTACTGAACAAAGGAGAATATTATTTATCAAATCTTATTTTGATCTTGAATTCGTGTATTTACAATTGCAATTGTTTTGAGGGTCAATTGTGTTTACATACCGTAAGACTCTTGTTTATTCGATAGCGGTAATGCTATCAAGTTACCGTTGCTTTTAGTCTTTACTGTTTTAAGTTGCAACTTGTTTGGCGTAATAGTTTATGCGACTGCTGCTCGCCACGTTGCTGAAGTTGTGGGTTCGAATCCTACAGAGGACAGTTATTTACATTAACTTCATATAATTTTCGTACCTTTTAATATATAAAGTCTCTCGTTAGATAGGGATCTATAGTACACGGAAATAGTCTATCTGAGAAAATAAATATAAATATTTCTGTATATAAGATTTTTTTATAAAATTACTAGCGAGCCCAGCGGACGTTATTCCACCATGATAAGAAGAAAAAACCCTGACAAATTGTATACCTAACTAAATAATATCTAAATAAAATAGATTATTATCTTCCTTATATATCTTCCTCGTGAATTACTTTATCTACTGGTGAAAATAGCATGAAAATCTGTTAAGCAGTTTATGAGTTTATCGCGAACAGACAGACAGACGTGGCAAATGACTTCGTTTTGTAATATGTAATTATAAAACGTCATAAAAAATGTACAAGGATGTATTCTTGTTTTGTATTATATCATAGTGGTTTACTTTAACCCTAGTGGGTTACACATACCACGGCCAGTCGGTATAACGAACTTACAGTATAGCATTCGGAACTGATGAAATTGATTTAGGTTTTTTTACACATATATTAAGTTGTTCTAATTTAAAGCTAGCTCATAATCTAACAGAATGTCCCCTAGTTCCAAACTCTGTTCATCCCTGTCTTAAACTATATATCACAATAAATTATCAATGCGTATTTGCTCACAAATTTCTAGAAGGCAATCTCTGAAAATATACGCGAATTCGTTCATTTCATAATTGTAAATAGGGGGAAAATTATTATTATACCACGCCGTTAGCTTTGGAATCTAGGGATTTTTGTGTAGCAATATAATTACTTAGTAAGTAAATACAACGTAATTTCGTGTATAGAATCGTTTGCTGAGAACATTTGCTCTGAGGAAAATTAAAGGGACTGACTGCAAATAGGCAAACATAATTTTTCGCTTATTGTAAGTAGGTTAAATATTTGATTGAAATAAATTAAGTTACACAGTTTTGTTTTGTGATTTTACTCGTAACAAAAGTGGAAACAGTATTTGCTGGTAAAACATTGGCATAATAAAAAAAAGTCGAGGCAGTGATAGGGCAGTGAAGGACAATATTTAAAGTTCAGCATTTGTTTATTGAAATTATTAACATTCATGTGGTTTTCATATCTCAAATCAATCAAATTTATCTCCTGTCAAAAATACCCATCAACGCGCCTAAAGAAGTTTTCTCTTCAATATCAATGTGTTGTCATATACGGGTTGTCAATATTATTTGTCAACTTCTGTATGGTATTTCATATCTTGCGATTTTAAATAATCCAATACGCTGGTTTTGGTAATTCTATATTATTAATTCACATGTAATTCTGTTTTTGTTTCCAACAACACCGCTTCGATTTTATACTTATGATTTTATCGTGCAATGCAGTATTATTTGATGCGTTTATTAGCGCTTTCACATTGACAGTTCATCAAAGAAGCTTTGAGAGTCACATAAACTGGACATTTTTTATGTGAAAACATCTGTAGCCGCTTTGAGCGATTTTTAGTAGGTGAAAAACTTATGTCACCGATGACCTCGACATGCTTGTGACGTATTACGTTTGCGTCAGACTAGCGACGCGTAGTGTAGCGATTTGTGTACATGTAATATTGATATTTTGTACCGAGCTTGTGAATGAATATTAATAATATTAATATAATATAATTTATTAATATGTTTGAAAATTAATAAACTCTGTAGAAATGTATATAATTATTGCTCGGAGTGCTAATAGATGTGAAAACGAGATTAATATTAATAATTTCAATTTACAAATTTTTGAAAACCGACGCGATCCCCCTCCCCCTCACTCCCCCTCCCTCCCCTTCCCCCAAATACAAGTTTGTAACGCACTTACGACTCGTCTGGTGTTGTTAGTGTCTATGGGCAGTGGTGATGGGCACTTCACATCAGGTGACCAACCTGTTCGTTTACCTCCCATGAGATAAAAAAATGAAATTTCAATAATTCAGACTATAATTAATTTAAAAAATTAAAAAGTATACAGTTATTCCGTTGTTTTGAGTTTTCACTTCTATCGGCAGTCCTTATGCCTACCTCGATTTTTTGTAACTTATAGCTAAGAATAATTACTTCAATTAAAAAAAATTTAAGATATACAATCACGTAGTTAATTACTTTGATATATCTAGCGGGTTTATCAAGTGTTATCAATGTAAACTTCTAAAAATATTTAGTTTTAACTAAAATACAATACATCGAATTCTAATTTCTATAAATGATAATGATGGTTCTTCCGATCGATTTCGGGCATGGCGACCACTCTAACCCTTAGTCTGAAGTAATGGAAGCGGTCAGATGCGCAGGATATATTAAGGTTCACAAGTGTACACGCAAGACACAGGTGCACATACTCATCCATGTTCTTCTGGACCTGTGGAACCGGGGCCGTTACTGCCGGAGAAGGACTCAAACAGATGGTACAGTATCACGGTGAGAAAGTTACAAGAGGTCATTACTATCTCACACTCCCTTAATCGCCTTTTACGATACCCACGAGAAGATATCTGCCGGCACTACACGGCAAATGTAATAGGCATATGTTATAGATTTTGAATAAAAAAATTCTGCAAATGATACCGCATCAAGATATATCGCATAGTTTAGAATAACTAAGTGAACAAACGCGTTATATTTACTCCCGAGTACGAGGATTGGCGATTTCAGAAAAGAATCATTACTAACTTTTTATGTCAATAATTAAAATTAAATAAATGATCAATTTTTATTATAAGACGGATGGAAATTAAAAGCTTAGTGTCAATATGTAGGTTAATTGTTTACAACTCAATACCTAGTTGGCCGCCATCAATCTGCGGCTATAAAATCAGCGGTGACAGATTAAAATGAATTATATCACTACATACTATATAAGAAAATCGTCCATCACGTCTATTTGTCTGTCTGGCTGTTCGCGATAAATTCAGAAACTACTGAACGGATGGTCATGTGGCTTTCACTAGTAGATAAAGTGATTCATGAGGAAGGTTCAGGCATATAATTTGTCAAAGCTTTTTTTTTATTATTAGGGCGGGACAACGTCCGCTGGGCGCGCTAGTTAATGTTAAAACTATCACGTCATCCTGCCCAGATCTTAATAGATTATGAAGTGAAAGATATTAATAGTTGGTGGGAGTCTTTAGATTTTGCCACAAACTTTGTGTGAAAAGTAAAGAAAATGTCGATAATTATTTAAATAGAAATATCTCCGCAGTTTTTTTTATATACCATAGGAGACAAACAAACAGACGCACAGCGGAAGGAAAATGAAGCCTCCCTTTCATAGGATTTTTGAAAAATGAAGTGTATTATTTGATAGTTTTAAGTATACAGTTATATCAAAATGCTCATATCATTGAATTATCTAGCAGTTACAAGTCTTATTTTTACCTTTTACACCATATAATATGGACTTGTAAATTTCAAATGTATGAAATCGGACTTTCTTTTCTTCATAACTTTTTTCTGTTTTAAATTGTAAAGCTGAAACTTATATGCATACTTAAAGGAGTGGTAACGAAGCCATAGGAACCTTGACCTTGACACCGGGCGTCCCCGTTCAACAGATATGAATTAATGAAAAATGCATAATTAGACCCCATTTTTTGTTAAAATCAATCCACTACCTGTAGATCTATTATCAAGTTTAGTGTCTAGTATAGCTATTGATAAAATAAGAGATATTTAAAATCATGGCCACGCCTATTTTACTCATTACCTACCATCAAAAAATCGTTTTGAAACTTCAGTAAATCTATCTTTATTTATTTATTAAATCGTACAGTACCTATAAATTCTAAGTACACATTTTATATGAAGCCATAACCTACTGTTTTTGTTTATTGTTTGTGTTTCACATTTGTAGCAAAATATTTTGGTATTGCTAATTAGGACAATTCGTTTATTTGTTTTGCAGTATATGGTTATTGGTGTATTTGTAGTCGTTGTTGTTGTAAATTTGTTCTGGAGATGGATTATGATTCTAAATGAAGTTGGTATGGGTTATTTATTGATGATTCATATTATAAATCACCAATAACCCGTACCCTAAAGTTACCAAGCGTTAATTTTGATTTGTTCATTGTGGGTCGACATTTCGTTCATGAAGCAAAATTCTTTTGATGTACACAAATTATTTGCAAAACGTTAACTCCTATGAAATTTGCTCTGTCTAAAGAAGAAAACACTGAACTTAAATTGTTTCGGAAACCGGAATTGGTTAATTATACTAGAAGCAATTTTTTTACAAAAGTTTGACGAGTGTGGTTGCGCCGCTTTATATATATTTGAAATTCCCGCATTGTGATCAGGTCACAATTAATTTCCAGCCCCGCTCCCCCTCCTATGGCACTTATATTCGGTAGCGCGTCCGTGCTGCCGCCATTGCTATCGTCAGTGTTGTGGGCCGCGCTGCGCGCGACGGACGCGCGGCGGCCTGTGTTCGACTGTTGTTACTAGTTCGACTGCTATCGTCATTGTTGTCCGCGCCGCATCACAGTGTTGTTGTGTCCGCGCCGTATGCTAACATTTTGAGTTTTCGCATGCTCGAGTGAAAAATAAACGCATCGCTACATACGTGCCGACATATATTATAAACAATAAGTGTTGTGTGGGATAAGAACCAGTGGAAAGAAACTAGAATCACCTAGCCGGCTAGCCACGTGGAAACTGCAGCGCCGCGAGGTATGTGCCAAGTTTCCTTCCTACCCTTGTCTCCCTCTTCGTAGCTGATCGCAATAGTTGGATATCAAATATAGCACCCCCGCAAATACAGTCCACTTAAATTTAGCATAGAAACCCCCGCACGCACCGCACCCTACGGTGACGTCGACATCGCCGCGGCGTCACCAGAGTGGTTAGACTTAGAAATCAAATGTCCAGTATTTATCATACGTGTATTATACATTTATCAGTTGCGAGCTGAAGAACTTCGTGTAGTGGGGTGGGAGATGAAGATGCATCAACAAATGCTTCCTTAGTATTACTACCTAGTACATCAGTAGAATACACTGTACCTGATAGTGTGTTTATATCAACCAAAACAAAGTCATGTACTCCGAGGAAAGTATTCGCGGATGTGAGTCCACTTTAGAAAAGGAAAAGAACAGAAAATCTTATTAGCGAAAATGATTTTGATACATTAGCATATGATCTGGTCAAGAAAGCGGCTGAAATGAAAACCACACTGATTTTTATGAATTACTAAAGTATTTAATTAAACACTCTGAAGATGCAAAAACGCTTCGAGCATACCTAAATCCTGCAAAGCGAACATGTTCCGATGATGCAGCACTGGATATATTAATGTCTTTGAAGTTATCAAAATGGCAATACGTAACACTAAGACAGAGTACAAAATACATGGGATGTGATATTTTTTATCTAATGATGCAATATAGTATACGAAAAAGGAGTGCTAGGTGGAAAAAGAAGATATGTTGATAACTGATAGTGAAATCAAGCTGAAACTTCAGTCTATTCTGAACATTACCAGTTAAGAGACTTTTAAAAACATTACCATTGGTAACAGCGGTTACTTGTAACAATTTAACTCTCATCAGCAAATGGAATTTCAACAAAGATTTAAAATATGTTAAAGCTTTCTACTCAGAAAAATTAGTAGAATTGTCACAAATGAAGATATTATCCATAGTTCGTTAATAACTTCTGGTCCATTCCTGTCCAACCTCAGACCTTTTTTTAACGTGGAGAACTCTCTGCACAGACATGCCGGGTCCACGGGGGAGGGCCTGAATTGAGTCGACCACTAATCGACTAAAAAACTCCACGACAACCTACGCCGCACTATGGGGGTGTCTCGGGGTAGCGTGAGCAAGCTCCGCGATACCCCTGGCGGCAGGTATTTCCCACGCCGCACCTGCTGAGGCAGTCCGGTCGCAAGACCACCTCCCAGCCTGCCGAACCCGTGCAATGGGATTCCAGGGCCCTCGCCCCTTTCTCCCTGGACTCAGCAGGCAGCGGAAAGGCTGAGCCGCTCCGCTGCCGCCCCGCGGTTAATTTTTTATCGAGGTTTACTCCTCCTCCGCCTCAGCCACCCTAGGATCCCCTCCGGCCTATGCTATCCTACACCCCCCCCAACCCTCGTTTCTAATCCTACCCCACCTTGCTCAAGCCTTACGCCCTCCAATCCCCTAGACTTGCTTACCCACCAAGTAGGTAGGCAGGCCAGAGGTTACCTACCCAGCACCCCCCCCCCCATTCCCCCCGCCCTACCTACACCCTAAACCTACCAATCCTACCTACCTACACAAACCCTACGCCCGCCTAATCCCTGATCTTGCCTACTTACGCGGTAAGATTGGTGATAATTTAAATAAATATTGCAAATTTATAGATAATGTATGACTTTATAATATAGAATACTAGGTAAATTGAAGTTTTAAAACGAATTCTGAAACGTATATTTAAAAGGTGATGAAAACGAAATGGTAGGGGAAAACAAGGGTAAACATAGTTTTATATAACCCTTTGTTTCGTCAATAGCTATAGCATTAAGGTCTAAAATAAACCGACAGATTGATGATTACACCTCAATACAATGTCGTATAAGTATGAAATTTTCATCGACAAATATCTTTTGAACGGGGACGCCCGGAGTCAAGTTCAAGGTCTCTAAAGCTCTAAATGATATGACCGTTTTGACAAAACTGTATACCTAAAATTATCAGATAATACATTTCATTTTTCAAAAATCCTATGAAAGGGAGGCTCCCATTTCCTTCCACTGTGAGGAGGATCACCTGATGCTAAGTGATCACCACCGTCCATAGACACTTGCAACATTAGGAGAGTTGCAAGTGCGTTGCCAGGCTGTGTTGGGGGGGGGGAGAGGGGACGGCGAGGGGGGAAAGGGAAGTGGACCTCTGGTGCTCTAACTGACGTGTAATCACGAAAATGGGGCGGGTGGGCCAGATCGCATCAGAAAAGTCAATATCGATCTGATGATGCTCCGTGAAGGAGCGAAACACGTGTTATGGATTGTCGTGATTACACGTCACTTTGCAACATATTTTAATTAATTGATAATTATTAGATTTATATTAATTATATATTGTATACTTAATATATACATTGATTCGCTTTTTGTTGCAGTTAGACGTAGTAGTGATCAATCTATTCCAGGCGGAAGTGCAAAGTAACGTCGGCCTTAATATTTAATGATGGATTACCACAAAATCTTCAATCAAATAAAATAATAAAGTAAATTTTCAAAAAAAAGTATTAACCGACTTCAATATCAATCAAAAACCCATAAGGCACTAAAAAGCGGAAAATAAATAGTTTATCAAATGAACCAAATTAAATAAAACATATGAATATGTGTGCTACCTAGAGATGTATTGGAAGTCGGTGCCAACCGAAATTTCAAATTTGTTCCAGGTAGAAATGTATTACAGAGACGCGAGAGTGGACTTAAACTTTGTACCTATGATATGATTTTCGGTTCGCACCGACTTCCAATATATCTCTAGGTAGCACACATATTCATATGTTTTATTTAATTTGGTTAATTTGATAAACTATTTATTTTCCGCTTTTTAGTGCCTTATGGGTTTTTGATTGATATTGAAGTCGGTTAATACTTTTTTTTGAAAATTTACTTTATTTTTCCATTTTTAGTGTACATAAATATATTTTACTAGCAGTGCCCGCGAACTCCGTTCCGCCTTAAGTATATTAAAATATGCGCATTTTTGCGGTATGGTATGCGATATGGTTTAAATTGGTTGTACAATAAGTAACGTTTGGTACGAACGCAACCTTATCAATAATCCGCGATAGTTTCTACCACCAACTCGGCTACCATCGCTTCACACATAATACACCTTAAGTAATGTAATTACAATGCTTGCGTCATGTTGCAACACTGCAACGAACATAAGCACAATAGGCTCCTAAGAATTGAAGAGTTTTTTTTATAATATTGGTAGCAAACGAACATACGGGTCACCTGATGGTAAGTGATCACGGCCGCCCATGGACACCTGCGACACGAGAGGAAACACAGATGCGTTGCCGGCCCTTAAGAAAGGAGTAGGCTCGTTTCTTGAAAGTTTTCTTACTTTGTCACGGATCCCATAATCAGAACCTAACCAAACTCTCATCAAACTACCCTTGAAGTACGCCCTTTCCAATAAAAAATGAATCATCCAAAATCGGTTAGCGTGATATAGAGTTATTCGTCTATTTGTCGTGTACATACTTAATGCAAATTTAAAACTTATACGGTTTTGCATTTTCTTACTTTGTCACGGATCCCATAATCAGAACCTAACCAAACTCTCATCAAACTACCCTTGAAGTACGTCCTTTCCAATAAAAAAATAATCATCGAAATCGGTTAGCGTGATATTGAGTTATTCGTCTATTTGTCGTGTACATACTTAATGCAAATTTAAAACTTATACGGTTTTGCACTGGATGCCGTTGTCGGAACTGGACCAAATTAAAATGGGACCACACGGGAAGTACCAGCTTTCAAATAAAAAAAGAATAATCAAAATCGGTTCACCCAGTCCAAAGTTATGAGGTAACAAACATAAAAAAAAAAAAAAAAAAAAATACAGTCGAATTGATAACCTCCTCCTTTTTTTGAAGTCGGTTAAAAACTAAATAAGATATAGTATAGCACCACATAGTGACGATATTTAGCAAAGTGAATTATATAATAACCTTCTAAGTAAAAAAAATAGTTACATGCACCAAATATTCTGCAAAATATTCGGTGATAATGATAATTGGTTGCGCCGCTTTATGTATAGTTGAAATTCCCGCGTTATGGATTAAATCACGCCACTTTGAAGCCCGACCAATTAATTGCGATCAGGTCACGCCACTCAAGCCACGCCCAATTACCCTTTCCTGGCACATGCTTACATTCGGTAGCGCGTCCGTGCTGCCGCCATTGCTATAGTCAGTGTCGTTGGACGCGCCGTGCGCGACGGACGCGCGGCGGCCAGTGTTCGACTGTTGCTACTAGTTCGACTGCTGCGCGTGGCCACTGCTGCCAGTGTTCGTTTGCTATCGTCAGTGTTGTTTGCGCGCCGCATGCTAATAGTTTGAATTTTCGCCTGGTCGAGTGAGAAATAAACGCATCGCTACATACGTGCCGACAGACATTATAAACAATAAGTGTTGTGTGGGAGGAAACTCGGTGGAGAGAAACGTGAATCACCTAGCCGGCTAGCCACGTGGAGACTGCAGCGCCGCGAGGTATGTGCCAAGTTTCCTTCCTACCCTTGTCTCCCTCTTCGTAGCTGATCGCAATAGTTGAATATCAAATATAGCACCCCCGCATATACAGTCCACTTAAATTAGCATAGAAACCCCGCACGCGCGCCTTCCGGTGACGTCGACATCGACGCGGCGTCACCACTTTAATTGGTCCAGTCGAGCCGGATTATACCACCACATTTTAGTTGGTCCAGTCGAGCCGGATTATACCACCATTATAGTTTGGTCCGTTTCGAACCGGATTATACTAGTTGTAGTTGTAGATCGATAGATATTAGCAGTTAATTAGTCAAAGAAATCGCATTTATAATGTCAATTACCGTTTCTAAATTATTAGTAGGTAGTTAAATACACTAACTGTTTCGTATTTCTCACTCGAACAAACTATAAATCGTTGTTTAGCCGTATATTTATTAAGTATATTGTATGCTTAATTATTTTGTTTCAACAATTTATAAACTTGTCGTAGTAGTATTCACACATAGTTACTTGTTTACCTTTATATTATTGTTCGCCCCGCATCAGGTAAATAAGATAACGATCTCTTTGTTCTCGTATTCTTCTAGTTTATAAATAAATTATTGAAATGTATTTCATTACAAGTTATACTTAATTTGTTTTCATAATATTTCGTTCACGTCGCGTAAAATCTCATAATTATTATTAGCGTTGGTTAAGAAGCGAGCTCATTGAGCGTCTATGCTTACCTACCTACATATTCTGTTTTTTTTTCTAATTACTCGAGGCAGTTTATGTAAAAGTTATCTCGGTATTATTTTCGTCGATGCGTATTTACCCACATATTCTAGTTTTTTTCTAATTACTCGAGGCAGTTTATGTAAATGTTATCTCGGTATTATTTTTTGTAGTGTATTTATATTTTTTTTTCGTTATATAGACCACACGGTAACAGAGACGTACATAAGCTTATTATTTTAGAAGTTCATTTAAATATATACGGACGTATTCTGTTTTTATTTTGTTTATTTCGGAAGTGCATTTAAATATATACGGACGAATTCTGTTTTTATTTTGTTTATTTTGAATCATCATGGTACTTACACAAAACTTGGATGTACAGTTAAAAGTGCTATATGCAAAAAGAGATAGAATTTTCACTCGCATGCAAAGCATTTGTGATCGCGTGAAGGATCTTAGTTCTAATGCATCATCTAGAGAATCGTGTTTGTGTGAAATGGAAACCGTATATATCTTGTATAGAGACTTTGAAACCATTTTAGACAAAATAGTTAGCCTAGAATTAAGTTTAAATCCCGCGTCAGTAATTGATTATCAATCGCTGTCATCGTTCGAAGATTTATTAGGTTGCGTCAAACGAGCCGCCAAAACAATACAGTCGAAAACAGATATCAAACCAGTAAGCCATAATAGACTACCTCGGCTTCCTCCAATTGAGATTCCTGAGTTTAATGGCGATATAAAAATGGGCCACTTTTCTTCGCTAGCTTCGAAAGTACTGTACATAATAATACGTCATTAACAGACTCGGAAAAATTGTATTATTTAATAGGGAAGTTAACTGGCAAGGCTCGATTCACCTGCGCCGGTATAACACCATGCGCAGATAATTATTTATTGATTTTTAATCTTCTTAAAGATAAATACGAAGATAAACGACTACTAGCCACTTCGTATCTAGATCAAATGTTCGAACTAAAACCTATTTCGTCTGCATCGCCTAATAATTTAGAACAATTTTTAGATAAATTCGCATGCTCGGTCGTCGCTTTAAAAAACCTGAAAGTCGATGATCTCTCAGATTTTGTATTTGTATATCTCGCCCTAAAGAAATTAGATTCAGAAACTGCACGTTCATTCGAATCAGATAAGCGTAGTTGTAAAATGCCATCTTTCGATGAATTATCGTTATTTGTACGAGATCAAATTAAAATATTGCAACGGACCTCGTTACCAAAGCATGAAGCTACAAAGAAAATTATTTACGATCGTAGAATGGAGGTGGTATCCAAACCACTCAAATCCACTCAGACATATGTTAATACTGCATCACAGTCTGTTTGTTCGTTGTGTCACGCTCATCATGACCATATTTATAAATGCTCGAGTTTCTTAAAACTTACACCTAGAGAGCGTTATAAATTTGTTCGGGTCAATAATTTGTGTATCAATTGCCTTAGTGTTGGACATCGTGTTTCTTTTTGTAATTCCAATTCTAGTTGCCGTAGATGTCAAAGCAGGCATCATACATTGCTTCATTTTAATGATAATAATGCCGCATCTAATGTGAGCAGAGTTGGTTTATCGCGCCGTGGTATTGTTTCGTCCGAAACAAACTCGGAGTCCGGCCGATACGCGATCACGCGGTCGCCGCCTGGCGCTGCCTCGCGAACGCCCACGGTCCACGTGCAGTCGGACACTGTGAACGCGCGCGCTGCAGCCGCTCACACAAGTCATTCAAATGACGTTGCATTGTGCTCGTTATCGTTATCGCGAACTCCTACTACTGTGCTTCTCGCGACCGCTCGTGTAATAGTTGTAGATACTTATGGAAAGGAACATAGTGTTCGCACTCTTTTAGATAGCGCTTCGCAGAGTAATTTTGTAACTCTGGAGTGTTGTCAACGCCTGTCAACGCCTTGGTTTACATATAAATAATCACTCAGTATGTTCTGTTGTAAAGGGAATTGGAGGTTCCGTAAAAGCCATTCAGGGCTCTGTAAAAATTAAATTTTGCTCACGTTTTGACTCGAGAATTAGTTTTGATATGGATTCGTTAGTTGTAGATAAGGTGACTGAACGTTTGCCGATGATCTCAGTCAACATTTCATTGTTGTCGAATTTTGGTGACTTACCTTTGGCCGACGATACTTATGCTATTCCAGGAGATATTGAGATGTTGATTGGAGCTTCGATTTTCCCGCACCTCCTGTTATCACGTAAGGTTCCCGGTCATCCGTCACAAACCGCACCGCACGCACTGGAAACAGTTCTTGGATTTGTTATTGTAGGTACCGCTCCCGCTCGCATAGATTCTTACTCGACCAAGTCCTACTGCTGCACCACCGAGCCACTAGAAGCCGCAGTTCGTAAATTTTGGGAAATTGAAGAAGTCAGTTATCCTCCTATTCTCAGCCCAGAAGACAAAGCCTGTGATGAGTTTTATAGCCATACGACTACTCGAGAGGAAGACGGTCGTTATGTTGTCGCGCTCCCCTTTAAGGGTGATATTTTTTCTCTCGGTGATTCTCGTCGATTAGCAGAAAAACGTTTTTATTGTTTAGAAAGAAAAATACTAGCGTCTCCTAAGTTGAAACAAGCTTACGACGACGTTATAATCGAGTACCTAGATAAAGGTTACATCTCGCCCGCGCCTGTTGAAACAGCAGAGTCTATGAATATTCCGCCATCATATCGCTTGTCAACTGTTAAGGAGTTTGACGAGGGTGATTTGCACAAGATTCTCGGCTTGTGCTGGTCACTGACATCAGATTCGTTCAGTCTTAAAATATGTTCGACTCCACAAACTTGCACCAAACGCACCATATTGTCTTGTGTAGCGAGAATATGGGATATAATGGGGTTTGTAGCACCTGTAGTTTTATATGCAAAGCTTCTTATAAAAGAGCTTTGGTTGTCAGATTGTGACTGGGATGACCAGCCACCAGATAGAATCGCTAATTTGTGGGCTCGCTTTAGGGAAGAGCTTCCTTTGCTCGACCAAATTAATATTCGCTCGACGAAGGCTTACGTCTGTCTTTTTGTTTGCATGACAACTCGTGCAATTCATATAGAATTAGTAGGTGACCTAAGCACATTAAGCTTCATGGCAGCGTTTAAAAGGTTTTTGTCGCGTCGTGGCCCTGTGGGACAAATGTATTCGGATAATGGCACAAATTATGTAGGAGCTAAACGTAATATCACAGAATTGCATGCATTTTAAGATCAAAGTATTTTAACACTGAATTCGCTCAAGTATTAGCTGAAAACCGCATCAAATGGTCGTTGAATACTCCCACCGCAAGTCACTTTGGAGGAAATTGGGAGGCCAATATAAAAAGCTTAAAATCACATCTGTATCGCGTAATAGGTGAGCAGATACTTTCCTTTGAAGAGTTAAGCACGGTGCTCACTCAGGTGGAAGCGCTTATGAACACCCGCCCACTATATCGGACATTGTCTAGTGACCCTTCAGAGCCACTAGCACTAATGCCTGCACATTTTTTAAACATGACTCCTCTCAAGTACCTACCTTGTAGAGATATAGATGAAGATCGATTGCATGTTCTTTCGCGTTACGATTTATTGGATAAACTCGTCCAGTCGTTCTGGAAGCGTTGGAGAACAGATTACTTGCACACATTACAGTCGCGTCAAAAATGAAATACACCACCTCTACATTGGCCATTAGGCGTTGTTGAGGAAGTATTTCCCGGAGCTAATGGAATTACTCGCATTGTTCAAGTTAAAACCGCAACCGGATCGTATTTACGTCCTGTTATTCGTCTCTGTCCTCTGCCTAATCAGCAATAGCAGTGGTTAGCATACCTTAGATTTAGCTTAGTGTAGATTCGATTTAGCTTAGTATAGATTCGGTTTAGTTTGGCATAGATTCGACTTAATTTGGTATAGATTCGATTTAGATTAGTCATTTTGAAGGGAACCCTTCAAGCCGGGGGAGATGGTTGCGCCGCTTTATGTATAGTTGAAATTCCCGCGTTATGGATTAAATCACGCCACTTTGAAGCCCGACCAATTAATTGCGATCAGGTCACGCCACTCAAGCCACGCCCAATTACCCTTTCCTGGCACATGCTTACATTCGGTAGCGCGTCCGTGCTGCCGCCATTGCTATAGTCAGTGTCGTTGGACGCGCCGTGCGCGACGGACGCGCGGCGGCCAGTGTTCGACTGTTGCTACTAGTTCGACTGCTGCCGTCAGAGTTGTGGCCCGCGCCGCTCGCGTCGGGCGCGTGGCCACTGCTGCCAGTGTTCGTTTGCTATCGTCAGTGTTGTTTGCGCGCCGCATCGAGATTGTTGTGACCGCGCCGCATGCTAATAGTTTGAATTTTCGCCTGGTCGAGTGAGAAGTAAACGCATCGCTACATACGTGCCGACAGACATTATAAACAATAAGTGTTGTGTGGGAGGAAACTCGGTGGAGAGAAACGAGAATCACCTAGCCGGCTAGCCACGTGGAGACTGCAGCGCCGCGAGGTATGTGCCAAGTTTCCTTCCTACCCTTGTCTCCCTCTTCGTAGCTGATCGCAATAGTTGAATATCAAATATAGCACCCCCGCATATACAGTCCACTTAAATTTAACATAGAAACCCCCCCCCCCCCCCTCCCCGCGCGCCCCTACAGTGACGTCGACATCGCTACGGCGGCTACTGCGTAACATAAATAAGTGAAGTTAGCTATAGTCAACATTTTGTTTCTTTGTTTTTGTTGTTTGTATTTCTTTGCATTAAAACTTTCAATGTATTAAATACCTTTTTTCTATTGTTAGTGTAGTTTTTTCTACAAACGTAGAATAAGGCGAAAGATTAAATTTATCAAAAGATTTTTATCTTGTTACGCCAAAGAAGTATAACTTCTAACGCGTTTACATAAGTACACACACCTTTTTTTTATCTTGTCTAATTTATATACAGATAATAGTAATGAAGCATTAAAACATCGCAACATTAAGATAAAAAAAATGTGTGCGTGTACTAGTGTACACACGTAAGAAGTGAAACTTGTTTAAGGCCTTATTTTTCGCAAAATGATCTATATGCAACTTTCCAGAAATTGGTTAAAAAAAAAAAAAAAAAAAAAAAAAAAAAAAAAAAAAAAACCCTTTCTTTGTTTATGGCAAACAATTTCATTAATATATTAAAAAATTAAGTTAAATTAGATAAAGTTTAAACAAAAGGATTTTATTATCATAGACATGAATACAAAAAAAAAAAGATGGCGCGTAACGGAAAAAAATGTGACGGTAAATTTTTTCCAACGCCGATAAAGAAGTTTCACTTCAATATTTTCACTAATAAAACACTCTTCTCAGAATTCGGCTTAACATTACCAACAAAAATAACTGTTCATTATGTTTATATATTTTTCCTTGACAAATAATTACTTAAGGATCAAAGAACGTTTAAAGTTACGATGGAAGGTTGTTTTCCAGAAATAATCGAAAAGTAATTATGTTACCCGAGAGATAAAGTCGCGTTCTTTATGGCCCCAACATCGATGTTTTTATATACCGCTGTATGTCAACTCGATGCTGATTCATATAACGGAACATAAGAGTTTTATGTCTTCGTATTTAGACCATATGTAGATTTATTGTTTGGTTTTTAAGTGCTAATTTCGGTTCGTATCAGATCAGAAGAATATATTATTTTTAAGTGATTCCGATACCAATCGAAGTAAGTTAAAATGCGGACGTTTCCCGCCCTTACAATAAAAGAAACTTTGACAAATTATATACTTAAACCTTTCACATGAATTTGTTTATTTACTCGTGAAAACCGTATAGAAATCTGTTCCGTAGTTTTTGAGTTTATCGCGAACAGACAGACAGACAGACATGGCAGAGGACTTTGTTGCGCGTTCCAGTGGTACCTAATAAAAATTTTAACGTACTTCATAACCCGATTGTTAATGCGACTTTACAGGCAAAATTCTTACTTAATTGGATCTATCTAACACAAGCTTACATGTCTGCTAAATTCCAGTTTTTCTGATTTTTAATTTCCTTCTCTGTATGTTTATTTTCTTATACCTAGACGCGGATATTTTTAAATGTCTAAAAATATAATGTATTTTTTGTTATTTAGCTGTTTTTCTAACAGTTTAAAATAAAAAATAAAGTAAATCTTACAGTAAGCCTGAGATTTTGTTGAGATAACATGTTGATGGAAAGTTACGTCCTCAGTCGTCAAGTTCACGTAAATGATGCGACTGTGGTCTTAGTGTTTACATACGACTAGCTGTTCTCGCGTCTTCATCTGCGTGAAAAGGAAAATAAACCATTTTGAAACATAATTCATTGGTGCTTCGCTTCTATTGGACTTAGCGTGATGATATATATCCTATAACCTTCCTCGGTAAATGAGCTATCTAACGCTAATTTTTTTTCTAATCGGACCAGTAGTTCTTGAAATTAGTACGTTCAACCAAATAAACAAACCCTCCAGCGTTACACTATATGTATAGATTAGCAGGGCAGTGCGCCACATCGGAATGTTTACACGTTGGACGTTGTTTTCGCGCAATTGTCTTTCTAAGAGCTAAATAGTATCTCTTTTATTTACATATATTGCTTTATCCGATAAAAAAAACACTAGTTAATTGTTTAGAACTCTTGTCGAATATTATATAAGTATAACTATTTTTCTAATGTATGTAATTTTGTACATAATTTCGTTGCATTGCATTCAATACCCTCTTATATTATTCTTTGCTCATGATGAGAGGTGTGATTCAGACAAAAATTATACGCCATCTGGTAATTAACCCTCGAGCTCTGAGGACGCAGTTCAAGTATCGTTGCAAATATCTTAAACCTTTCTGCGATATAAATATATAAAAATACAGTGTCATGATGTTTGTCCACGATGAACTCGGAAACTACGCAACCGATCTTCATGAAAGTTGGCATTTATGAATAATTTGGTCCAACTTGAGAAATCGGATGCAAACCATGGGCGTCGCCGTATTGGCCTTGGCTGCTCTACCGAACGCCTTTCAGTTTACCCTAAACCGCGGCCGCGCGCCGCCCGTAATGCGACATGCGATAGACGGACGAAAAAATGTGAGGCGATGGAAAAAGTGTCACTTTATTTTTGTATGCATAAAATAGAGTGTTTAGTGAGAAAACACCTACATAGATAAACTTAAAATCTAAATTGTTATTGGAATATCAAATTTAATCCAAATCGTTAGAGCCGTTTCAGAAATATACGAAATCTATATTTAATATATAAAGCTGATGAGTTTGTTTGCTTGAACGCGCTAACCATTGGAACTACTGGTCCGATTTGAAAAATTCTTTCAGTGTTAGATAGCTCATTTATCGCGAAAGGCTATATATCTAGACGCTAGGACTAATAGGAGCGGAGCACCAATGAAGATTGTTTCAAAATCGTTTTTTTCTCCTTTGAGAGCTTCCGCTGCATGTTAGCGTTAGCCCAAAGTGACTATTTGACGCGAACGAAGTCGCGGGCAGAAGCTACTTTATTCTAAGTTTCTTCAGTCTCGAACAGAGTGTGCTTTAAATTAGTTTGTTGACAGAAAACAGTAGAACCGACTGTTATAGATATCTCATAGATAGCGCCACGTTTTAATTTTGTATCTCGTTTTTTAATGCAACAAAGTAAAGATTCCACGCAGGCAAAAGCTAGTAAATTGATGTGCCAGTGATCGTCTAGTAGTTGATATTCCAAGATAATTATTAATTTTTCTTTTTTAATAAGGAACTCTTTCCAAAAAAAACTTGATAATACTAAAAATCATCAATAACTACAAAAAAATAAATTTGAATTAAGAATAGTGTATACAAATTTTAATAAATGTAAATTAATAACAGTGTAAATAAAAAAAAAAATCAAAACGCCTGGGTTGTTTTTTAAGTATTATTGAAATGATAATCTTTCTACTCATATCTGTCAATAAAACTTTTTAAGCTATAGACATCTGCACCCGCTGCTTATTTTTAAATAAAATAGTTTTCTTTAATTTACACTATTATTGATTTATATTTATTAAAAATTTTATACACTATTCTTAATTCAAATTTATTGTCTATTTTTTAGTTTGATTTTCTATAAAAAGCGTGTTTTTTAGTTTAGTTTTTTTTTTAACTATTATTTATTTTCTACTTTTTAGTTTGGTTTATTTTTTAGTTTTATTGAAACCATTTTTTTATTAGAGCAAAATTAATCGGTAGCTCAATCGCCAGTTGTTTGGACTGATAACTGCCGCTGCATTCCACTATCGTACAACTCGCCTGAAATTGAAATTTCATTCGCACCACCTCAATGAGTGGAGGTCTTCTACGGTGAGGTTCCCAAGATCATTTCTACCTCGTACTTCGACCTTGTGGAATCGACTTCCAGCGGCGGTGTTTCCAATACACTACGAGTTACAATCCTTCAAAAACCAGCGTACACCTGTTTAAAAGACTGGCAATGCACTCGCGACTCCACTGGTGTTGCTAGTGTCTATAGACGGCGGTGATCATTTACTATCAGGTGACCCATCTGTTCTTTTGACCCCGATGACATATAAAAAAGCCATTCATTACAATACCGAACAACGCTCTTTCCTCAAAAATTGTAATTTTAAATCCTTGCTTAATTTGTTGAATTAAAAATTCTCTTTTGTGTTCGAAAATTTGTTATTAATTATCATCACCTAGTATAAAACAAAGTCCCCTACCGCGTCTGTCTGTCTGTCTGTTCGCGATAAACTCAAAAACTACTGAACGGATTTTCAAGCGGTTTTCACCAGTGGATAAAGTGATTCATGAGTGATAATTTGTCAAGGATTTTTTTTATATCAGGGCGAGACAACGTCTGCCGGACCCGCTAGTAATAGATAAATCGGTTAAAGATAATGATTGGAAATTAAAATTAACATCAATTCCTGCCTTATCGACTATAGATGAAAGTTACATAAATTAACAAATCTTATTTTGCAAATTGAATAATGGATAATCTTATCAAATTAGTATATTGTCTGTCATTGGTCTTCGATAAATCTACAAAGTTTGAATGAAATCAGGCCGTTTCAAGTGGGCCAAAATCGCGCCTAAAGGAGTCGGTTACAAACATACAGGTGAAGCTAATAAAAAGCGTGTACAAATATATAAAGAAAATCCATAGCGCAATGGAGGAGAAAAAGCTACTGAACTGATTTACCTTCCTTTATTTACATATAAATACAAGGTTATCATTATCGCTGTGTACACAGGTCAAACAGAGGACCTATATAAGAGATACGAACAATAATTCAGCCAGTTCTTTTCAGAGACTCGGGACAATATACGATTTTAAAATGAATTATTCGATTATTGTTTTACTGTTCGCGCTGGTGGCCGTATCTTCAGCCGAATGGAAAGTCTATCCGCGTGGATGCATCTATATCAATGGACGACATACGGTAATTTTTTTCTTCTGATACATTCGAGTTCTTTTGAAGGGAAAACTTCTTTATTGTTGGCAGGAATAAAATTTATAATTTCGCGTCATGACATGCTCCGTAAGCATGACCGGCCGTATTGCGCTTGCGTCAGACTAGCGACGCGTAGTATAGGGGCCGGTGTACATGTAATATTGATATTTTGCAGCTTATCATACGTGTGATTAATTAATAGGCTTAATAAAAATGTTTATAATTATTGTAAACATACCGAGTACCAATAGATATGAAAACACCTAAGACTGCCTCAATTAAAAAAAAATTAATAATGTTGTATTAAAATACAATAACTTTGTTGTGAATTTGTATGTATCTTGTTTTTCATTTTGAAGTAAAACTTCTTATGAGAGGCTTTTGAAATTCTGATTCGCAAAATTTTTGTGCGAAGAAAAGTGGTGGATGTAAACACTGTGTCGGGCAGAGTGGGAGCTTCTTTGTTATACTGCGTTATCTGGATAGTTCTTAGACTTCTTAGCCATAGTTTAATCTGGTAGGTCGCATTGTTATTAAGATTAATTTTTTATATCTCACATATTACAGCGTATCGTATTCCCATCAAATCTTCAGCATCAGAACACCTCACCTCATATTTTTTATTCAATATATTTTGTTATGTTCATGGCTAAATAAGGTCTGCAGCAGGATAACATCGGCCGTAATAATGTAATAGAAGATTGGTTGCCAAAAAAAGGATAAGCTATTATAAAAAGCTGTTTTTTGTTGGAAGAAATTTGGATCTTTGGACTTATTTTGGGGAACTTCGGATAACGAAAACATCTCCATTATTTTTAAGCAGTGATTTTTAACCGGTTTCATACCACGACCTTAGTATGTTAAATATTTTTTGGAGTTCCCATCTTTCACTGTTTGTAATTTGTATTTTATACGTTACAGATATCAAATTTGTACAACGTTATTACCTATTTTCATTAAACTAGCGGGCCAGGCGGACGTTTTCCCGCACTGATAATTAAAAAAAACCTTGACAAATAATATACCTAAACCTTCCTCGTAGATCACTTTATCTACTGGTGAAAGCTGCATGGAAATCCTTTCAGTAGTTTTTGAGTTTATAGCGAACAGATAGACAGATGTGACAGAGTTTGTTTTATAATAAGTAGTGATTCAGTGAAATGTGAATGTTACTCGTAGGTATCTTTTCTTACTATTTTGGATGATCTTTAATTACGTTTTGTTTATAAAAATATTTTGTTGACTTTTTTTTTATTACTAAGCCTTCGCGGCCCACTTATTCAGTCTCTGTGACCCACACATTCAAAAACACTGTTTAAAATAATCATTAACAAAAGAATATCCGTTTCGCACCGGACTGGTTTCCTGTAAAAAAAAAACTGTCTGTAGTCTATAGTATAAAAAAAATCGTGATGCATGTAAACAAGTTTTGAGAACTCGTTGATAGGTATAATAAGCCTGCTATACCCGTGAACCATTAAATTATGATAATTTATTTATTGGTGTTTTTTTAACGTTTTCACACATAGCATTTATTTTATTTAGAAAATTATGTAAGATGGGCGGGAGAAACCTCTGATATATACAGGTTGGATTGTGGGGTGAGACAGGGGGGTATAAGTTCCCCGAAACTTTTTAACTTATATATAAATGACCTTATCCATGAGCTATGCAGAATTCATGCAGGATGCACGATAGATAATCAGATGATGAATAATATAAATTATGCGGATGACATGGTACTCCTCAGCCCTTCAGTTGGTGCTCTGAGAAAACTTTTGCTTGTCTGTGAGACCTATGCTAATAAACATGGCTTAAAGTATAATATTAAAAAAAGTGAATATATGGTATTCACTGCTGGTAAAAACTTTTCAGAAGACGTACCCCCTATAAATCTTTATGGTATGCCCTTGAATAGAGTATATGAATTTAAATATCTGGGCCACATTATCACGGCTGAAATGAAAGACAATAATGATATTGAAAGAGAACGTAGAGCGCTCGCAGTTAGAGGGAATATGTTGATTCGTAGGTTTGCTCGCTGCAGTGATGAAGTTAAAATCCAATTATTCAAAGCATTTTGTCAATGTTTTTATACGAGCAGCCTATGGATCAGCTTCAGTAAGAGGACTATGAACGCATTGCGTGTCCAATATAATAATATTTTCAGAATGTTATTGGGATTACCACGATTTTGTAGTGCGTCTGGGATGTTTATAAATGCTAGGGTTGATGATTTCTATGCTTTAATCCGTAAGAGAATAGCATCCATCCTGGGTAGACTTCGCGATAGTTCCAATAATATAATGAGAACAATGGTAAACATGTACGACAGTCCTTTCATGAAGCACTGGATATCTGTTGTAATATAATAGTGTGATGTTCATCTTTTCATCCTATTTCATATTCATTTGTATAAAACATATTAATATAGTAACTTAATTTTAATTTTATTTTTAAATTTACTACCAATTTATGTATTAGTATATAATTTGTTTTTGTGGACCCTTGTTGTCTTATAAATAAATAAATAATAATAATAATAATTTATTTTATATATGAGTGTATATTAACTCTTTTTATATACACAGTCAAGACAATGCCAAGTTCAAGCTAACAGAATGGTGAGCGCGCGTTATGGTGTGTAATATTACACGAACCATTTGGAGCCACTTTTCACCTCGTCATATCTAAAAAAATATATCATATAAACATGTCAAATTCGGCTCATGTATTGGGACTTGCGAGATACGTATGTGCTTCAAACTTTAAAAGCACACATCAAACAGCTATTTAAATATTAACGTCTAAAAATCGTCACATTTATCACTGACTGATCTATAGACCAAAATTCTAACCCAGTTCCAGATAACCTAACCTAGAAAGTTCAAATTTGGCATCCAGATAGGTAGTTGGTATAGTATTCCATGAAGGAAAAGATAAAAAATGTAATAAATTTTTACCAGTTTATTAGTTTTAACCGACTTCAAAAAAAGGAGGAGGTTATCAATTCGACTGTATTTTTTTTTTTATGTTTGTTACCTCATAACTTTGGACTGGGTGAACCGATTTTGATTATTCTTTTTTTATTTGAAAGCTGGTACTTCCCGTGTGGTCCTATTTCAATTTGGTCCAGTTCCGACAACGGCATCCAGTGCAAAACCGTATCCGTGTTATTACAAAAAAGTTAAATACGTATTAAATACTTGGTTTAAAAAAGTTTCCTAATAAATGCACCGCGCTCGCCCGAGGCAAGTTCGCGTTATTCTTTTTCATAAGTCTAAACTAACGTAACCAAAGCGAGACAAAAGAACAAGATGGCGACCGCGGTGCATTTAATATGAGACCCTTTTAAACCCAGGGTTCAATACTTTTTTGTAATAACACCGAATAAGTTTTAAATTTACATTAAGTATGTACACGACAAATAGACGAATAACTCAATTTCACGCTAACCGATTTCGATGATTCATTTTTTATTGGAAAGGATGTACTTCAAGGGTAGTTTGATGAGAGTTTGGTTAGGTTCTGATTATGGGATCCGTGACAAAGTAAGAAAACTTTCAAGAAACGAGCCTACTCCTTTCTTAAGGGCCGGCAATGCATCTGTGTTTCCTCTCGTGTCGCAGATGTCCATGGGCGGCCGTGATCACTTACCATCAGGTGACCCGTATGTTCGTTTGCCACCGATATTATAAAAAAGCTCTTCAATTCTTAGGAGCCTATTGTGCTTATGTTCGTTGCTGTGTTGCAACATGACGCAAGCATTGTAATTACATTACTTAAGGTGTATTATGTGTGAAGCGATGGTAGCCGAGTTGGTGGTAGAAACTATCGCGATTTATTGATAAGGTTGCGTTCGTACCAAACGTTACTTAAAGTACAACCAATTGAAACCATATCGCATACCATACCGATAGATACCATACCGCAAAAATGCGCATATTTTAATATACTTAAGGCAGAACGAAGTTCGCGGGCACTGCTAGTAAAATATATTTATGTACACTAAAAATGGAAAAATAAAGTAAATTTTCAAAAAAAAAGTATTAACCAACTTCAATATCAATAAAAAACCCATAAGGCATTAAAAAGCGGAAAATAAATAATTTATCAAATTAACCAAATTAAATAAAACATATGAATATGTGTGCTACCTAGAGATGTATTGGAAGTCGTTGCGAACCGAAAATCATATCACCTACATAGGTACAAAGTTTAATTCCACTCTCGCGTCTCTGTAATACATTTCTATCTGGTACAAATTTGAAATTTCGGTTGGCACCGACTTCCAATACATCTCTAGGTAGCACACATATTCATATGTTTTATTTAATTTGATAAACGATTTATTTTCCGCTTTTTAGTGCCTTATGGGTTTTTGATTGATATTGAAATCGGTTAATACTTTTTTTTGAAAATTTACTTTATTCAATTATTTGATTCTATTAAGAATACTTGTAGCGCCTGTAATATAAGAATAGCAATCAAAATTAATGACAGTCGGTCTTTATGCGGATTTTAAGGTTTTCACGTGAATTGTATAACGAGTGGAATCTCTTCTTCCTAGCGTTTTCCCGGCCTGGTACCAGGGTCCGCTTTCTTAATAAACTTCCTCCACTTTGCCCGATCTTTGGCATCCTTCTGTGTGAGGTTATTTTCCTTTAAGTCCGCCTTTACCACATCCATCCAACGTTTCTTGGGCCTGCCACGAGACCTTGGGCCTTGTACAGTTATGTTGAGGCATCTACTTCCAATGTAGTCAGGAGGCCTGCGACTTATGTGGCCGTACCAGCGGAGTCGATTCTCCTGCAGCTTGTCTGCGATGTCATGGACTCCATGGCTACCAGGGATGTGTTCGTTTCGAATGCGATCTAATCTCGTAACGCCACACATCCATCGTAGCATCTTCATCTCAGTGACGTGTAGCTGCTGGACATGTCTAGCTAGGACCGGCCACGTTTTGCTGCCATACAACAACGGTCGGAATCCCACTCTTAATTTTTTTTATCCGACTATATCAGTTTTAGTACTTATAACTAAGAGTATAGTTCAAGGTAAGAGTATGGTTCAAGCTTATATAAATATTATAAGTCGACTTCCGTATTTATTTCGTTACTAGCCTCTGCCCGCGACTTCGTTCGCGTGGAATAATTACTTTGGGCTAACTCTAACACGCAGCGGAAGCTCTCAATAGGAAAAAACCCGATTTTGAAACATTCTTCATTGATGCTCCGCTCCTATTGGTCTTAACGTGATAATATATAGCCTATAACCTTCCTCGATAAATTAGCTATATAACACTGAAATAATTTTTCAAATCGAACCAGTAGTTCCTGAGATTACCCCCTACAACGTCACAAACTTTACCTCTTTATAATATTATAGCCCCTGCCCACGACTTCGTCCGCGTAGTAATAGTTACTACTCTGGGTTAACGCTGACACGCAGCAGAAGCTCTCAAAAAGAAAAAAAAACATCTCGATTTTGAAACATTTTTCATCTGTGCTCCGCTCCTATTGGCCTTAGCGTGATTATATATAGCCTATAACCATTCTCGATGAATGAGCTATATAACACTGAAAGAATTATTCAAATCGGACCAGTAGTTCCTGAGATTACCCCCTACAACGTCACAAACTCACAAACTTTACCTCTTTATAATATTAGTATAGATTAACTGGGAGATTAACAAAAACCATTTAATATTAAATTTATTGCGAATAGGTAACTACTAATAATTTCGGTACAAAAAGTAATGATATCCCATCTAAAACACAAATGAGAGCCAAGTTCAATAGTGTGATATATGCCTTGGTTATTGACTTCAACAACAAAAGAAGTGAGTGAGATCTGAATGGGTACCAAATTCAATGGTCAGCCCTGAAATTTATTTATAATAACATAAAATATGTTATAACAACTTAAAATATAATTTCTGATTATAACTCGGAATAATATTATAGCCTAAGGTTTGACTTGGCTGTTATACATAGCTCATAGATGGCGCGATGTCTTATTTTTCATTTCTTTTTCAATAAGCAACGCGTGGCCAGGGTAGCTAGTATCTTTACAAAAATCAAGCAATCGGTTTTCAAGTTATAACCTAATTAACAAACAGACAGACGGAGAGAATTCACCTTTTATACTACGTAATAAAGGTCGCGAAGACCTATTTATATATAAAACGGGTTTCATATACAACAGTAAAGAAGCTCGTTTGGTAACGACCAGTCGTATTAACGTCAAATAGCATAATGAAGTGTTTAGCGTTCGTCGGTCTTGTTATGTTGGTCGGATTTTCAACGGCCGCCGTCACAAAAGGACATGACCGCGGTTGTCGCTACATCTTGGATAAATGTAAGTGTATATTTGAATACTATTCTAATTAATATTATAAATATGAATATTAGTACCTACAAAAAAAAAGATAAAGAGAATCGGTCGACAAATAGAGGAGGAAAGGGTACTGAATTGTTTTACTATAGCCTATTTATATATATTAGTGGTCGCCCAGTGTCCGAAATTCGACCATAATTCATTTATATATTTAAGATTTAAAATTTTCATATTAACTTAAAACTGGTAATATTGCTTTAATCTTATGATAACATGAAGGGAATACAGTCATATACCTAAAATTTTGACATTCAATAAGACCATAGAGAATAATAATTATTTCGATGGTTTCATAAATTTATTAAAGATATATTATTTATCAAATAATTATTTAAGTATTTATTAATGTACTAGCGGGCACGGCAGACGTTGTCCCGCCCTGATTATGAAAAAATCCTTGACAAATGATATACTAAAACGTTTCTCATTAATTACTCTATCCACTGGTGAAAACCGCATGAAAATCCGTTGGGTAGTTTTTGAGTTTATCCTGAACAAACAGACAGACAGACGCGGTGGGAGACTTTATTTTATACTATGTAATAATTATGTTGTAGAGGCTACGCCAATCTTTTTGGCCGCTCTGATTATTGCCGTCAGTTGAGGCTTACGCATAATAGTCAAGAGCTTAATACAAAACGAAGTGAAAATATTATTATAGAAATGATTTTTATGTACACTTAAACATAACTTAAGCAGACATTGTTCCGCCCGAATAATAAAAAAAAACATTGACAAATTATTATACACATTATACCTAAGCCTTCCTCATAAATCTATTTATCAACTGCTGAAAACCGATTGAGAATCATTCAGTAGTTTTTGAATTTATGACGAACAGACAGACGTGGTAGAGGACTTTGTTTTATATGTTGTGATTGTCTCGATAGGATACATATAATATATTTCGTATTTATATCTGAATTTGTGTTTTGCGTTACTATATTCAGAGCGGTCACAATGTTAGGTTAGGTATTTCAATCTCTCTCAATTATTTTCCTTCACGGCCGTGATAACAAACAATGACTGCATTACATATTTGTTAAGAAACGGTAATTTTAGCAATCTAATTGTATGAAATTATTATGTGTTTTAATTATGTCCAATAACGAATATGCGTAAATAAGCTACTCTTACTGAATACTAATTCTGACCGCGGCTCCGTACGCATATTTTTCCCAGAATTTGCCTTCGTCTCGTAATTTTATTTTTCAAACCATAAAATGTAATTTCTAAAAGTATTACTGAGTATTTTTATAGGCGTTATTACCTGTTCCGATTTTATTTCCAAACGCAAACAATCTTAAAAAACCTTAGAACCCGATTGTAGGGGCACCTACCGGGTCCAATTGTGAATCCAAAGTATCCTATATATTGGCAAGAAATGTCTTCCCGGTATCCCCTTGGTTGCTTCTTTGACCCTCACCTCCGCGCCCCATTTTCTATCCTCGTAACAACACAATCATTTTACCGGCTTATAGTTTTTATGTTATTATGTTCTAACCAACTCCATCAATTAACATGCTGTAAAAAGTAAACTTTATTTCCATAGAATTTTCATTTTGATTTACCTCTTTGTTCTAATTAGAATTTGTAAAGTACATGAAACCTGTATCTAATAAATTAGTAATTTGTAATTAATAATTACATATAACATTTATTTTCTTTTTCACATAAACATAAACAATCTTTTTGGCTGAAATATAAACTTAGATATGTATGTGTGTTGTATTTTTTTTTAAAGCTAACAGTAATGAATATTGCTATGGATATTAATACTTTATTTCAAATTATACCAGTAACGCGCGCTATATTATAGAATTTTGATAATTTCAATTACATTTATTGTGATCAGTTATTGAAAAAAAAATATATATATACCATAAAAAAGTAGTCTAATGTATCTTTCTAACAGTGTAAGAATTTTCAAAATCGGATCAGTAGTACAAGAGATTACACCGAATATCCAAACTCACAAAGTACAACTTCAACTTTTTAATATTGGAGATTCATAGATACGAATTCTACCAGTGTCAAGTCAGTCATGGGAGAGTCACTTTATAGGTAGTATTAAATTTTTATTATATAATTTAGTTCTTCCAGATTAGGTACACTAAGACAAAGACAACACTTACAGACATCATGCCGTAAATAAATGTATATTTACATAGTAATTACTGTTGGTGATTGTGTTATGTTAAAGTTTAATTTGGTTAAAATACAAAAGATTAGCCAGAGTATTGACAAAAAGAGAAAATACAGACCTTTGTGCGTTTGTTAAAATGAGACGGACGTATTTATATTGTTAAGTAAAATATCATAAAATACAATTTAAAGTAAAATAAATGTTTATATATACGTATATAGATTTTTTGAGCCAGGAACCATCTCGGGCGTCCCCAGAACACCCAACAAAATTATTATCACAATCTGATCAGTAGTTTCGGCTTGCATGAAGGAAAAACATACAAGCATTGATTTTTATATATAAAGATAATGAAAGAACAATGTTTGCATGCTGTATAAAAAAAATTGAAACAGTCATAAGGTCTGCCTACAGAACTGAAAACTCAGAACAATGGAATGGGTGGGTTATTTTGTAAATCAATTATAGTGTGAATTATTTAAATTTCATAATCAGAAAATTATTAACATTAATCTGGTTTTCAAGTCTATCGGCACTCTGAGCAATAATTTATATATATGTATATACCTATATATATATATATATTTTATTAATCAATCAAACATATGTTGAACTGCATAAGTTCAATACAAAATATCAATATTACATGTAAACAGGCCGCTATACTACGCGTCGCTAGTCTGGCGCGAGCGTAATATGTCAAGAGCATGTCGAGGTCATCGGTAACGCGACCCCATAAGTTTTCCCCAACCAAAAATCACCCAACGCGGCTAATGAAGTTCTCACTTCAATAATTTCATGATAAAAACTGCCATTTCATACCAAGCTAAGATAGATTGCAGTACAGTGAACAAACATAACTGACAATACTATTTATTACAGAGAAGTCCAACACGCTCGGGAATTGAACCCGGAAACTCTTGATTAGATATTAAAGTTAACGAAGCGAAGTAAGTTCGAAAGTGTGGAGGTGATACATGCTCAGCTACTGTAGGAAAAAAATGCGAACAGGTGACTCCCGATAGGTAAAAAGTGTTCGTGTGTGTGACGCGTTTTCATCAACTCCGGATGTAACTAGATATGGAAATTTATATTGCTTATATTTTTTTACTAGCTGTGCCAGTGACTTCGTCCACGTGGAACCTGATGTACAAAACAAAGACTAATAAAGTTATCTGAACGCATTTAGTCCATTTGCTTATCTACTTTTCTCTCATACTTAAGTCGCGACGCCATTAAAATTACAATAACTTTTGATAGAGTGAACCGATTTGAATGAAACAAAGACTAAGTTATTCCCGAGGATATGCTTTACGAGGATAAATTTTATTGTGACTCCAGTACTTTAGTAGTGATGCGTTTTCATACAAACAGACAGACAGATAGACAAACATTTGTAAACCTGATTGAAATGTATTCTATTACTTATTCCTAGACACATGCAACAATTTTTTTCACGAAAATCGAAAAAATACAAGCGCATTAGGTTTACATTCTTATTATATGTATAGATTTTTGTCACGTAAGAAAAAAGCGTTATGTCTCTGTTTCTCGGTGTAATCTGTATTTTTTTTTAAAGCACATAATATAAAGTAAGAATAAAATCAAAAATATTCATTTAATATTTCAGGAAAACAATTTGAAACACCATTGTGAATTATCATTACATACTGTAAAACATAGTCCTCTGCTACGTCTTTCTGTCTGTCTGTCTGTTCGCGATAAACTAATAAACGGATTTTCATGCCCTTTTCACCAGTAGATAAAGTGATTCAAGAGGAAGGTTTAGGTATATAATTTGTCAAAGTTTTTTTTTTACTGTTAGGGCGGGACAACGTCTACCGGGCCCGCTAGTAATTTATAAATTTTATATATGTCATTCTTCTGTACGTATGTGAGTGATCTCCTCTTAAACGGTTGCACAGATTTTGATGAAATTTTTGTGTGTGGTTCAGGTGAATTCTAGAATGGTTTGGATTCACAATTGGACACATTATGGGGTGCTGCTGTCTGATTCTGGGATTTTTTTACTATCAAGGCAGGATAACGTCTGCCGGGCCCGCTACTAAATTATATAAAAACTGTGAATTAAAAAAAAATTAATAAGTTTAAATTAAATTTTCGAGCGTTTAGTATTGAGTGAGCGCATGATGTTCGCACTCAAACTCTCATATACACTAGAAAGAGAGAGATAAAGAGAAGGTTGCTTAGATAGAGAGAAATTCAGGAACATAACGATTTTTCCTTACGTGACGTTTTCTACCAGTTCATCATTTCAGTTCCATATATGCAACTTAGATTATAATCCGAAAACTCCCCTATCCCACAAGCAAAAATCACGTTAAAATCGATTCAACCATTTCCGATATTATCTGGGTCATCCAACAAACATTTCAGTTTTATATATACGGAAGATTAAGGCTAAACAATATGTGAGTCTTTATAAGTATATTTAATTAATGTAGTGAACTAATTGCTTATATCGCTGAGGATCAAATATTCAGCGCCAACCACCAATACACCATGAGTGTACAAGCAGGGACCTTGTGATGGCCCTGACATTCTGGAGACTTAAGTAATAACTGGTCATATATGTATGCCACGGCTCTGTATTTACCTACAAACATGAATGTCATTTCCAAGAATGAATATAATTATTACAATTAATTATATCAACCCTATAATAAATCTTTGCAGTACTCATCAATTATTATAAACTATAAGTCATGAATATATCTTGTATATTGTTTCAATGTCGCATTATTACATACTAGTTGGTGCACTCGGTTTCTTTCTGTTATTGATTTATTTTTTAATTGAAACTTTTTCATCAATTATTAAATTCTACAAGCATTTTGTTGATTTTAAGTTGATTATTCTAGATTTAATACTTACGCGTAATATAAGAGAAATCAATCGAACAGTACAAGAGAATGAAGTCACGGGCATAGGTCAATTGTATTTTTTTTTGTAATAGCAGGCAAACGAAGAGTTGGGTCACCTGATGTTAAGTGATCACCACTGTCCATAGACACTAGCAACACCAGGGGAGTCGCAAGTGCGTTGCCAGCCTGTGTTTGGGGCGAGGGGAGGGGAGGTGGGCCTCCGGCGCTCTCACTGACCGAACGAAACGCAACAACGTAAGCACTATTACTTCACGTGGGTGTTTCTGTGGGAGGGTGATACTACCCCGGGCGAGCCGACCCATTCATGCTGAAACCAGTAGTAGCTTCAGCGTGACTCTACCACCTACAGGTGTATGGATTTTTTTACTAAGATAGGAAAATTTCCATAACATTGTCTAAATCGATGTTACATGAAATATAAGAAGAGAATCTAGTTTTCTATATAATAAGAATGTAAATCTATCGTATCTTTTTAGATTTTTGTAAAAAAATTGTTGCAGATGTCTTGGAATTTGTTATAAAATACACTTTTAGATCATCATTATCATCGTCACAATCCTTTTTTGAAACTGTCTGTCTGTTTGCTTGAACACGCATCACTGCTAAAGTACTGTGTTCAGGATAAAACTCGATAAAACACGATATAAACACGATAAAACACCAAGAAGCATATCCTCGAGTAACATTTAGTCTTGGTTTCATTAAAATTGGTTCACTCTATCAAAAGTTATTGTAATTATAATGACGACGCAACTTAATTACGAAAGAAAAGTAGATAAATAAATGGACTTAATACATTCAGATGGTTTTAATAGTCACTGTTTTTACATTAGGTTCCACACGGACGGAGTCGCGGAGACATCTAGTCTTTAATATACTAGCTTATATCATTAAGAATCAATTACTTCTATGCTGCACTAAATGCGCTTAGATGCATTAAAATTGAGAGATAATTTGAAATGACCCGTTATGGGCGGCTTTTATAGGATGTAAGCATTATTTACTTAAACAATACGTAATTGTAAAACAGAATACGTTATACATGTATTTTGTGGATGAGAAATTTAAGCGGTTGCTTAAAAAACAGGATAGTGTTGACACGAATTCCCCATTTCAAATTTTAATTGATTAATTTTCACCATAGACAAGAACTGAACACATTTATATAGGTTTTCAGTCGCTGAAACCATTTTTTGCTCGTATATATAATATTATAGCATTCAAATAGACTTTACGGTACACCTCAAAAGTGGTTTCGAGGTTATAGAGCACTTTTAGGCGTCTTATTAGAAATTATTGAGAGTCATTTCTGGCTTAAAACGGCAGTTGTGGGTGCCGATGTAGCAGAAGATGGATAATAAACAATTTATTTTGAAATGTTATATAAAAAAATATTTTAAATATTACTGATTGCCGCTCGCTTAGTTGGGGCATTTAAAAAAAAAACAAACAATCAATCGGATCTAAAAAGTAAGTAGCTTAAAACCGTCTACAAAAAATTACCGAAAAGGAAATGTGCTAAGTTTCGTATAATTCATGTGTTATTTATTAATTACTATTATTTAATTTCGTTGTTCGAACATTTGAACAGGTTCAAAACGGTTGAAATGTGTCGAAATATTCTTTTTTCTATATTCATAGCAAAAAAGTATGACATTTTACGTACGTACAGTAGTACCTACACAATATATTTACTTTATAGACTCAAATGTTTCAATATAATCCCACCTCATGTTAAATGACAATGTAACAATATATGAAAATAAACATCAGAATTAAAAACCAGCTACTGTTATTATTTTGTTTCATTAATTTTTAACTATGATTTCATTTTTATCTAAAGACAAAAGCGTTAAATATATCTATCCCGTTTACTCTTTACACGAATTATGTATGTCAGTGATAGCAGTCAATCACTTTGTTCATATTAAGATAACAATACTCATTTGAGGTTAGAAGTTATCTATAATTAACTTTATTATTACTTTTACATCAAGTATATTTAAAAGTCATTGTGATAAAGATTGTGTATAATACATTGAATAGATACTTACAAATATATGATAGTAGTGACCATTATTTATGACTATATAATTGCATCTATTATATAAACATCTGGGAGGCTGATTGAAACGCCTTTAGGACACCATGTATAATGTTGTTTTTTTGCGACCAATCTTCTAACTTACTACTTCTAACTGCCATTGTCGAGTAGGTAATAAGTTTACAAGTGTCTTGTGATAATTTCAATATTCTAACAAGATGATGGCCCACCACAATTTTTCAGAAAGTCTTTGTGGCATCTCAGAATCATGCTCCACGGTATTAGTTCCCATCCACATAACTTGTGCACAATAACCGAACTATATTACGTAATACGCCACCAATATTTCAATATATAGGTTCAAATAACACAAAATTATGAATGAAATATAAAATCAACTACATGGCATTCCAAGATCCCGCCAAAAACTGTCCAAATGACGTTTTGTTGTCCCGTCCCTTTTTCGGGTTGCAAGCGTACAAAAGTGGCGTTTCGTTCCGAAACGTTACAAATTTTATAAAACCATGTCGCCTTTTATGTTTGACTGTGTGTTCCCGTAGTTCACTAAATTAAGTAATTCATTTTGCTATGGTTTTACTCTCGTTTATTACACGTTCTCTCTAATATTTTTGGTCGCTCTGAATATAGCCTTAGGTTCGGACTTGCTCATAATATAATCAAGAGTTCAACACAAAACAAAGTTAAAATACATTATAATAGGAATCAAAGATGGGCATTTATTTATCCTTAAAGTATGTCACTGTTATACAAGTAATATAATTTGTATTTATAAGTAATTGTGTTCTGCGTATCTATAGTCAGAGCGGTCAAAAAGATTGGCGCGGATTGTATAAGACATGTATATTGCATTTATAAAAAGTAGAGAATAGTCGATGTATACTACAGAAGTTGTAAGGAGTTTTCTGGTGCTTACATTGCTAACACTGACTAAGTCTTAGGAAATACATACAAATAATGTACTTTTTTTAACTGACTACGCTATTGGTCTGACAGCCCTTTACAGATTCACCGGACTACCACGGCGACCGCTTCAGGCACTTCGTCGCTTCGCAACAAGGGTGCCAAAATCGCCGAAACTCGGCTTGGGCTGTTGCCGCGACCGTGATTGTTGGGCAACGCCGCAAATAAGTCATGAGAAATACATGTGTACTTAGATAACTAGGCTAATCTAAACTGACCCAGTTCAAAACTAATAATGTACTACAGAATAGTACATCTTAAGAGAGTCTAGAAGAAAAGTCCCGAATAGTATATGCCGAAGATCAGTTTGCTTCAATTTTGTTAAACGTTACCTCTATCGCACACCACAATTACTGTGATAGACAAAGGTATATGATACCGAACTTTGTGGGTTATGTCAGTTTTCCCCTCCAAGCGCGACTTGTCTAATGAAAGCAATAAATTATGCAGCCGCATTAAGAAGTTTTTGTCAGGAATATGATTGATTGTGTAGCTAGTTATTATATCACTATTTTAATTTAACTAAATATTATAGTGGATGTTACATTGCACTTTTGCCTGGAATTGATTGGCCGCTACCGCGTCTCACTGTAATAGAAAACTTTTGATGTTATTTATCCGAGTTGTACCTGAAATCAAACACGAAATGCACGTTTGAATTCGTGAGGTTCACGTGCCGGTACTCATGTGTGTCACATGAATTCTTATGTGTATGAATAACTAGCTTAGTTTAGCTTAGACAGATTCGCGAAGTTGCATCCAAGGTAAAAGCCCTAGCCGAGGTTCGGCCACTTTGGAACTCTTGAACTTGTTGCCAAGCGGCGAAGTCCTTAAGCACTCGCCTTAGTCTGGTGAAGCTGTGAATGATATAGCGTAGTCAGTTCGAAAAAAAAAAGTTGAACCTGAAAAAGTCCACCTGAAACTAGTAATATAATAGTAATAGTAAGTATTAATAATTGGTAATACAGAGAGAGTGAAATATTAATAAGTAAAACAACGAAAATCATTAAAAACGCGTTCCTTAGTTGACGGTGGAACCTGACGGCGATTGACACCGTTGGTATGTAACTGTAAATAAAAATTATATAATTAATCAAAATATGTTGCAGATTAACGTGTAATAACTACAATCGATTACACGTGTTTCGCTCCATTACCGATATTGACTCTTCCGATGCGAGCGGGCGAATTAAATCAAATAATTTGACTGTTTTTTTATAGGTTATGAGGAGTGCCCCGTAGGAACACATAGTTACACGACGGGTTGCGGTCCGAAGACCCCAGAAGCTACTTGCGATAACCCACATCCCGTGGCAGAAAGAGGCAATCTCTGCGACTATTCGGCCTGCTATTGCGATCCGCCCACCGTCAGGAATCCTGCCCTAAAGAAATGCGTTCCTCTCGAAGAGTGTCCCAAAAAAGAAGCCACAAAATCGGAATAGGAATCTCACGTTTGGTTAATGATAATTGAGTCCGTATTAATAATATTCATTTTTATAAATGTAATAATGAGTTTTGTTAAAACATTGGATTGGATTAATAATAATAATATATATGTATGTATTGTATAAATTGTGGCCGTTTTTTATATATTAAATATTTGTATGGCGATCTATTGTTATGGTTTTATTAACTGTATCACACACGTCCCATTAATGTAGATGGTATATTTTATATCTAGAAAGTAGATTTTTTTTCGTAAGTAAAAAACATCTAAACAGTAAAAAAAAATATTTAAAAAAATTTGGTCTGTAACTAGAAAAATTTAGATTCGACAAAGGCGAAACCTATAGGTTTTAACTGTAGTTAAGTACCACCCAGGTGACTCTATAAGTAGAAAAACAAGGTTTAAAGTTGAAAAGTCAAGGCGAGCAGAAGGAGTATATATACGAACACACGTACATTGTTATATATACATAATTAGTATAATAAAAGGGTGACGGCACGATATCTGTACATCAAATATTTTAAAGAAAGGATACCCTGGTGGGGTTTAGAATTAATGACAGAACACATTTCCATGCTTTTTAAAAATTTTGTCTGTCTGTAATTTGTACGGCATTCACGCAAATACTACTGGACGGATTTTGACGAAATTTGGCATGGTAACCGTTTATACATCGGTATAACATATAAAATTACATACATATCACATTTGTATATATATCTTACTTATAAGAAAATACAAAAGAGAAGACGTTTACGCAAGAACTCCTGACCACATCTTGAAGAAATTTATTACTGATCTGAAATCTAATTTGAATACACGACACAACCATATGATTTTACTAATCACCGTTTTTATAATTTAGATTTTACGCGGACGTAGTCGCGGGCATCGCTAGTTTTATATATAAGAATTTAGCGTAAGAGATTGTGAACCGTCATAACCGACAATTTCCTTGTTATCAGCTGACCTTCACTTGATATACGTTAAAGTTGTTTGTTTGAAATAGAATATAAGCAATATCTGGTTCCGTTTCTGTTTTTATTTCTTATATCAGGTATAATTATATTGACGTCTAAAATTATTAAAAAAAAACATGACGAATAAAGAGAGATCTTAATGTTGTTATCTATTCCATTGAAATAATTATGGCTTGTCTATTATTTTTTCTTCAAATAAAAAGCTTACTTTATTTTTTTCCATCATCTTTATATATAACTAGCTGTGCCCGCGACGTCGTCCACGTGGAACCTGATGTACAAAACAATAACTAATAAAGTCATCTGAACGTATTTAGTCCATTCGCTTATCTATTTTTCTTTTACACTTAAGTGGCGGCGCCATTAAAATTACAATAACTTTTGATAGAGTGGACCGATTTTAATGAAACAAAGACTAATTTACTCCCGAGGATATGCTCTATAATTTTTTATGAGGTTTTATTTTGGACCCAGTACTTTAGCAGTGATGCGTGTTCATACAATCAGACAGACAGACAAACAGACATTTCTAAAAATGATTGAAATGTATTCTATTACTTATTCCTAGACACCTGCAACAATTTTTTTCACGAAAATCGAAAACGTACAGACACGTTAGATTGACATTCTTATTATATGAATAGACGAGAGAAACTTTGTTATCCTATTCCTGCAAATTCGCGGAAGTTAATCTCAATCACGAAATCTTAATCTCTTATACATATAAATAAAATAATAGATTTTTTTATATCATAGGAGACAAACGACCATGCGGGTCACCTGATGTTAAGCGATCACCGTCCATAGACACTAGTTACGCCAGGAGAGTCGCAAGTGCGTTGCCAGCCAGTGTTTGGGAGAAGGGTAGGAGGGGAAGTGATCCTCCGGCGCTCTCACTGACCGAATGAAACGCAACAATGCAAGCACTGTTACTTCACGTAGGCGTTTCTGTGGGTCGGGTGGTACCACTACGGGCGAGCCGACCTATTCATGCTGAAACCTGTAATAGCTTCAGCGTGGCTCTACCACCTACAAAAGTACATGTCTGCAGTTATGTGTGTAAGCTTATTTAATCTATGGAAGCTGTAATCATTGTGTATTAATTTATGAATTGATTTTTGTATAATGACAACACGGTAACGGCGGTAAGACGTGAGATGAGTTTGAATATCTAATTTCTTTTTAAAATATTATTTATGGTCTAAAGTAACTTTTGTTTTTCCTTTTTGGATTAATTCAAAAACATTGACGTCGAATGGTGGTTGCTAAGACTAGTTGTATATAGACATGAGTAATAAATCTGTTATTATTTCCAAAATCCTGCAGTTTCACTGAGTTGAATATCTGAATCTTTCATGTGCGAGTCATGCAAAAGCTACTACATAGATTTCTATTTAATCTGGTCCTTATCAGGGAAAAATATGACAATATATTCATCTATACTATAATAAAACTGTAGCAAGGTCAAATCTGTACATTAAATATTTTTTGAAAATTATGATCGGGGCAGTCTTTGTTATCGATATAGAAGCCAAAAATAATCTATACTATAATAAAACTGTAGCAAGGTCAAATCTGTACATTAAATATTTTTTGAAAATTTTGATCGGGGCAGTCTTTGTTATCGATATAGAAGCCAAAAATAATCTTTTTACAATTTTTGTCTGTCTGTCTGTCTGTCTTTCTGTCCCTGTGAACACGCATCACGCTGAAAGTACTGAACCGATTTTAACGAAACTTGACACAAAAATAACTAATATTCCAAGGTTACATTTAGGATACTTTTTGTCCCATAAAACGCAAGGGGTTCTCCAGGATAACGAAAGACATTGTAGTTAATGTAACTAGACTTTTTTGCGACACCTTAGTACAAGAGCCAGGAATATTGGAAGAACGAGAATTTTAGAAAAGCTGGTTCTTTAAAATGAAGATATATTATGCCCTTCCAAACAGAATTCAGGATACCTGGTAGCCGGTTAACGTTATGTTTTTTAATGCGCATCACAACTTTACAGGTTAAAATTTTGAGTTATAAATAATTTAAGGAACATTTTTTTTCAGTAACTTTTAGACGCTATTAAAAACATGAATTTATCACTGCCAGACAATTTTGTTATTGATATGCCCGATGATATTCTTTATAAATAAAATAATTCATTTCAAACCATTTTATTTTTTCCATTGCAAAGAACATATTTCATTTTATTAACCATTATAATATTGAAATTTCACCGTAAATGAAAAACAACGATAAACGTAGACATATGACTTGAGACTGACGTCATCTTGAACACATGCGTCTATAACAGGCGCTTCCACAATTATCGCTATCTTTATCATACATAAAATGAGGTAAACATATCCATGCAGTTGCAGTATCTAGCTCTAAGTTTCTAAACGTTTTCAAAGCATTAGCCGGTTTTAATTGGGGTGTTCATCCATAACATTTAGTTCGTTTATACTTCAATATTACACGCAGTCGAATTAACTATGCCAGCTTTCTTTATGATAGTAGTGCTCAGGTTAACCTCTATAAACTTGAAAAAGTCCAAAACCAGGGCATGAGAATTATCGGGGGTTTCATTAAAAGTACTTCAATCCATGTTATGGAAAGCAAATTGAGCATATGTCCGTTACATCTTAGGAGACAATATTAAGCTGGCAAAATTCTATTTAAATTTAAGTCATTCAAAAAGAACGAACTAACTAATGTATCAGAAGAACTTCCCACCTCTTTCCAATCGCTCTATTGGCGTAAAAGAAAAAGACCACTATTTTTTCTCAATATAAAAATACTCCAAGTCAAACAAGTATAAAACATGAAATGTTCACTTTACACACCTGGGTCGATAACATTGATTTGCACAATATAATTAAAATAAATGTAGATGGTATTTGGAAGCCAAAGCGTCAATATGATGTTGTTAAAGTAAAAGATATTTGTCTTCAATAAATAAATAAATATTATCAAAATTTTGTTAAAATATACTAAGTAATTATTTAGGAGCCGTATTTTTTGAGTCAAATTCCAAAACTTTTATGAAATTTCAGATTGATGAAAATATTTCAATTATGCAAACTGAATTAATAGCAATTGCAGAGGCCTTATCATTTGCACAATCAACTGAGTCCATTAAGATTGTTATTTTATACGATTCAAAGAGTGTTCTTCAACACGTAGCGCAATGTACCTCGACTTTTCGAGGAATACCGATAGCCTACATACACTATTTTGAAGCAATTACTAGATTTCAAAGCAAAGAACAAAGTAATTGTTTTACAATGGATCCCTTCTCATATAGGTATAACTGGGAATGAAAGAGCTGATCTTTTAGCTAGAGAAGGATCCTCCGAAGGTGCTCCTATTAATATTTTACCAGCTTACTTGGATGTATGCTCAGTATTTAAAAATAGCTGTTACTCATATTGGAAGGAATACTTTGATGAGCGTTCTAAAACAAAACGAATATGGTACAGAACGATTCAACCACACCCCTTAAGGTCACCATGGATTGATGACAGTACGATTTGCCGTCGGGAAGCAATCACAAGAATAAGATTACGCTGAGAACACATCCCATGTAAAAAGTTCGCCTACCTGATGCGTAAAGTACTATCACCACTCTGCCAGAGTTGTGAGCTCATCGATGATGTGCACCACATCCTAGCAGAATGTGTTCGAAACGAATATATTAGATCTCGGCTTAATGCTTCTGGTTCGTTCCACACTGGTTTGTACAATTCGTTATTGTCTGACCCCACTTCGAAAGATGCTAAAGAATTGTACAAAATTAATATAAGCTATTGTTAAGTTTATCGTCATTCTTATTGTTATATAGTTGTATGTCACTTAGGCGATATAGCCGAGAAGGCGACTAAGCCTTCATTAAAAAACAAATAATAATAATATTAAAATTACAGCTATTTTAACATGGTTTGGACATACTTTATTTTATTTACAAACAAAATAGCATCGGGCACATTATTGTTAATAACAAAAATGTCTGGCAATGATAATTTCATGTTTTAGTAGCGTTTCTAAGTTAGTAAAAAACAAAACATTCAAAAATATTTTTGCCTGTAAAGGTGCGATATGCACTAATAAACGCAACGTTTACCGTCAGCCAGGTAGCCCGCACTCTGTTCGGAAGAACATAAAGATATATAAAAACTGGCTCATTTTCTTTTTCGAAACCGTTGCTAGCTCTTAGACAAATAGTTACAGGCAAGTGACATTTGACGCGTCGTGCTCATATCTTTTTAATATTTATATTTTTCTTCAATACAATGGAGTTTGAAAAAGTTTTAATACAAGTTGAAAATAGTTATGATATTATTGAGTGTTTCATTTATCATTATTTTATTTTAAGAATACATTTTATCGTTTAATTTACAATTTAACTCTATCAACTTGATATTTTATAATGTAAACTCTACTGTCTGTATAGTAAACGTCTACAAAAAAGGGAAAGGAACTTCGTTAGAAACTGGGGGGTCCATAGACCTTTAAAGCTTTTTTTCACATTACCACCAATATATGTTGGTTGCTACGAACGGGTTGTAGGCTTATTTTAAAAGATTTCTTACATACCATCTGGGTATATGTTTGATTGAGTCCCTTGATAGTTTGGATTCACAATTGGAAACCGATGGTGTGGCTGCAATAAGGTTTTAGTTACCTATATTAAAATTTTTCGCGTTTAAAATTACAATTGGCACCAGTGATAACCGATTTGGTGCAGACGAAGTTGCACGGGTCAGCTAGTTTAATATAAACTTACTAAAGTTTTAAGATATTTGTTGTGTGAAGATTGCTGGTTCAAGGAAGCGGTATAAGAAATTTGCGGACTTATTATTCCTGGATGATGTGGCTTTCTTTTAGTGCACTTCACTCGCGGCGAATAATCGGCGAATAAATTTTCGACACTATTTTTTTCCAGAATCGGTTCTTTTACATCGAAGTTCACAATTTAGCTAGCGATGTAACCAGTACATTTTTTGTGGCCTATGTTTTGTTGCGTTTGGTTGCGTCTACGATCAAGATGGAAGCCAAAGAAAAAGGAATAAAGGGCAAAGAGGAAGGGTGGGTAAGCTTGTGCGTTTGGAAATGTATTGCGCGCCAACAAAACCATAATTTTTATAAACACTACGCATTTCGATGTCTTATCTTGACGCGGAGAAGTGAGACAAGCGATGTGGTTATTATGTTTTTTTCTCTGTATATAAATTATATCGTTAAGGCAATAAATAATACAGACGAAGTCGCGGGTACCTGCTAGTTGTATATAAAATAAAATCCGATATATCTAGAGCTGAGATTCAATCGATGATTGCTGCCAACGTATCCACCTACCACGCTATTATAATAAGAATTAGTATGAAATCTCACCTAATGTTAATTTCAGGTGTTCAGGTTGTTAAGTATAACCGACCTCAATAACGAGCACTGCCTCTTAGCGCTATATCCTATAGTATATACTACCGCTTATAAGGAAGCGATTTCTTAACAAAAATAACTACGAACCCCCTTTCTGTCATCTCTGCACGGATTTATAGAGTTAACACTAAAGGAAATCAGTAAAAGAAATTATAAAAATACAACAATACAGCTATAACGTATATATTTCAACTCAATATTATAGGAAGTTGCTTATGATATAACGTGTCCTGAAACTGTAAATGACATAACAGATTTAATAAAGTGAGTCGAACGTCAAACGTCACTGCGTACACAGACAATATATTCCACTAGACGCCCATATTAGTCAGAGTAAGCTACAGTACAGTACGGTATTTGAGACTCAAATACAAAAATTTGTTATTTCATCTTACATAGGTCATTTTAAAAATATATATTATAAATAGAAGGCTAGGCATACGTTGTCCTGCCCTGATAAAAAAATCAGGAATCAAATCACATCGCCATCTATCATGCCCAATTGTAACTACCCACTCTAATACAAACAAATAATTTCATTAAAATCGGTCCAGCCGTTTAGGAGTTCAGTCACATACACAGATACAGAAGAATTATATAAATATGTATATAATTAGCAGACCTGGTGGACGTTGTCCTGAATAAAAAAAGTCTTGAATCAGACCGCAGCGCCACCTACATGGTTCAATTATGAATCTAAAATATCTTTGAATCCACCTGAACACACAAAAAGTTATTAAAACTATCCAACCGTTTAGGAGAAGTTCTGTCACATTCAAACGTAGAGAAGAATTATATTTATATAAACATATTTATTTAATATAATTTATATACGCTGGATATAAACGTAGCGACTATTCACATCTCATGATAAATTGGTCTGTGCTTAGGCCGGCTATTACAGATATAAATAGTTTAGTAATACAAAAAAAATTGTAGATTTCATATATATTTTTAATTATACACAAAATATGAAAACAGATCTATGAGCCTCTAGCTGCTAAACTAGAGTTAATTGCATCTTAACAGCTGGTTTACTTCGCTTAAGTCTGTTGTTCTCTTTTTGTTAATAATATTGCTTGATTTGTTACGCTAAACTAATTCTGTCGGCTACGTGCTTTGAGAAAACAGATATAAACTAAGGATATCATAATGAAATATATGGGAAAAAAAGAGATGCAGCCAGATTAACAACTTTTAAAAGTCCCCGGACCGATTCAGGACGTTGACACGAATTCCTTATCAGTTGTTAACTGTCTATATGAAAATGATGTCGGTGGAGATTACATACCTTATTTATTACTTTTCCTTCACTATACCATACGTATGACGGCTAAAGACCGGCTTATACTCACAAGATACGGAGAATGCTATTGAGAAGAAATACTGAAACCTTGATATAGTTTCTCTGTTTGACTGAGAAATCATTACTTGATGGACAAAAGTCATTCTGGTCTGGTTCATATCGCATTAAATATTCACGCGACTAGATAAGGTATCGACGCGCTAAGCCTCTCGACATGGTACCTGGCTAACATAGGTGTTCACTGTTCGTCCTTTCTCGGTAATCCTCGGTTCTCAGCTAGCGTTAGTGCACCTATGATCGCGATACGCCACTCGACTCTATTATTTCATTCTAAGCGTGTCCTACATACTGCTTAATATTTGCTCACCCCTATATTTCTTACTAAATAATACAAGTATTATGTATGTTTTTAATATCAAATAACAGATTTTGTACTATATGAAGATATATACGATACTTATGTATACAAAAAAGCTTTTTTTTAAATTTTTGTCTATGTGTCTATCCGTCTGTTTATTTCAGCTAATCTTTGAAATGTTTAGGTCGATTTTTACGGGACTTTCTCTAGCATATAGCTGATGTTATAAGGAGTAGGCTTTTATTTTAGAAATAAAAATTGGGGTACCACTTATCATTACATAGTATAAAACAAAGTCCCCTACCGCGTCTGTCTGTCTGTCTGTCTGTTCGCAATAAACTCAAAAACTACCGAACGGATTTTCATGCGGTTTTCACCGATGGATAGAGTGATTGATGAGGAACGTTTTAGTATACAATTTGTCAAGGATTTTTTCATACTCAGGGCAGGACAACGTCTCCCGAGCCCGCTAGTATATAATAAACTAAAGATGCAGGGTCCAGAACCGCGCGAATCCCACGCGTTTTTATAGCGAAAAAAATTTTTTTGCGAAATTGTTATTATAGAAGCGTCAACAAAAATCTACGTGCCCGATTTTGACCTGCGTTTCTTTCTATTCCCTGAATACTCAATACATTTTTGATAACACCTAGTCACAATAGATGTCAGTTCGATCGCGTCACCTTGAGCCGATGTTGTAGTGTACGCAGACATCATTCCATTAAAAGCAGTGACAATAGTAAATGTTCGCGTGGACTCGATACAAATGAATTCAATACAACGTAGCCTCGCGTTGGAAACATACGCATTATGTTTTGTTAACAACCCATACTACTTGTTGTCGAAAGTAACTCACTTGTTATCGATATGTAAAACTGTATGAAACTCTATCACGTATATGAGATCTTTTACGAATCTAAAACACCTACATAATATATTTTTTATGTTATAACACTCCAAAGATTGTTTGTTTCCATGTGGTAATTTCTGAAAGTTATGTTCCTTTTCAGTTTTTTACAGTTAATGTATTGAGAAAAATTATCTATATATTAATACGTGAAGAAACTTTGTACCCATATTTAAGCGAATTGCACCAACGGATGAACGTGAAATTTGGCATAGTAAAGTTTATATGAAGGGAAGTATATAAAGCTATTTTTTTATGTGGAACATCTATAGGCCAGGGTAATATTGGTGTGGTGAGACGTGGCGACGCAAAACACGAACTTTGCACTATTAAAAAAAAACTCAAAAACATTTGCGACCCTATCTGTATATACATTAGATTCGAATTGTTTTGTCGGCCACTCATTCTACTAGTGTTACTCGGGACGCGCCGACGACCTAGCGCCCTTTGATAAATGCCGCCAAACACACTGCGCTTGCGTCTAGCTGTGTTTTTTTTGTATTTCATAGAAATTAATATTTATGTATTAAATAAATAAACAGTCATTATTTTATGGAACAAATTTGTAATGCTTTATCTTTTCATTACGCCATAGCTGATTCCTGTCGTAATCTGTTCTTTTATGCATATAACTTATACAAACCAATTTCTATATTTCACATCTGCCAGGCGTCCCGTGACGGCTCAATTTTTTTAATATAATATGCATTAGTAATACTGTGAATTAATTAAAATACACATTATACATGTCATAGTGGGAGCATCCAGCAGTCGGAGCATTCAGCAGTCGGAATTAACACATAAATAGAACGCATATTTTATTACAGAATCTTACGAAGATTCGAATTATCATAGGTGTTTGCTAACAGCGCCATCTATTATTTTCTATGTTAATCAATACTGTCAATGTATTGTTAATGCACTTCTATGTAATTATTCTTAATGTGGTTCATTCTTAATTATTGTGTAATTTAGGTTAGATTAAACTGTTCATAACTTCTAAGAATTCCACATGTTTATTCACATAAGCACTGATAGAAGTCACTTAATAAACCGGTGTCACGCCATACTCGACGTGTGACACCATCTTAAGAAATAGTGGCGTCGTACGATAACATTTCTAACTTGATTTGATTCTTGATTTAAAGCAGACCTAAATTAGTGTCACGATAATTAAAATCGGACTTGTGAAATTGTAATAGAAATATTCTAGATTTAAGTAACATTTGGAACCTTTTTAAAATCGGAAATACAGTCTATGTGCAGTCAAGATAAAATAGTAAAGTTGCTATTTAAAATCAATAACAATGTAATTAAAACATATTGGTGCTATTGGTATTACTTTGTAATTACTAGAATAATTGTAGATCTAAAATGAGTTTTATAGCAAATAAGGATTTGTAAAGTACTTCGATTGTTACAACGGTGAATTATTTTAAGATAATTAATGATAACGTAATTATTCAATGTATGATGTTAAAATTGTTATTTATTTATAACTAGCGGGTCCGGCAGACGTTGTCCTGCCCTGATTATAAAAAAAATCTTGACAAATTATATACCAAAACCTTCCTCATGAATCACTTTATCTACTGGTGAAGACCGCATGAAAATCCGTTCTGTAGTTTTTGAGTTTATCGCGAACAGACAGACAGACAGACGCGGTAGGGGACTTTGTTTTATACTATGTAATGATTAGAATTAATGGCGAACATAAAGTGTAACTATGTACAAAATCGTAGATTAAGTACTTCGTTAAACTAAGACTTCCTTCACTTGGGTTGTCGGTAGGTGAAGGAAGGCGATTCCTTTATAAGTGCTTGTACGAGGTTGTGCAAGATTCATTATTCATTATTGTTTCTGAAACCGTGAGATCTATCGTTATTGTCTCTAAGTGATAATTATTGTCTCTGAGAGCGTTGTCTCTGAGATTATTGTAAAATCATTAAAAGAACAAGAATCGAAGAAATCGTCGTTTCATTTCATAATGTCGGTCGTGTTGTGAAAATACATAAAATGGAGGACATGCCATCCGTGTGCACTCTGCTCTATAGGCTCTTCCTATATACTCTGACATACACATTACTGCTTGAATAACAAACAATATATACACACATGTAAATGAAAAAGACGTTACGTTCCAATTATCTTTTTTCATCCAACATTCAATCTTTCTAACATGATTTACTTGCCATGCCTTACATGCCTTTGAAAATGAACTGGTAAAACTGTAGGGTAATTTTATAATAATATAATATGTAAATTCATAATATACATTAATAAATACTTAAATAATTAATTGATAAATAATATATCTTTAATAAATTCATGAACCCACTGAAATTATTATTAATCTCTTTGGTTATATTGAATCTCAAAATGAATTATGGTCGAATTTCGACCACTAGGCGACCTAGGGTGATTATTTTTCTACGGGTCTTAGGATGGAAATCATTAGCATACAAATTGTAGTCACTAATTGTGCTAAATACTAAGTAAGAACCTTGGTAACCCACACCTGTATTGGTTGGCGGTATCCCGTTGTGTAAAATTGAAGACATAACAATTGGGATATCAAACTAAAAGAGTCTGCCGTTTTTTTTCCTTAAAAGTTCGATTTTTACCGCAATCTTATTTGATGCTTAATAATAATGTAGTCCAAGATAGTAACGAGTTAAGCTTAGAAAGAAAAATGGATTGTAACTGCCGGAACATATTCTTATTCAAATGCTGTTTTGTAACAACTTGAAATGTGAAAACACAACGGAACTCCTCAAATACAAACAACAAGGTTTTTTTAGTACATTTTACGGAAATCGGTTTTTTGTAGTTTTTAAAGTGTAGCTTTTTCCATCGCTTCAAATTTCTTCGTCTATCTATCGTATGTTGCATTACAGTCGGCCGCATTCCCATTTTCCACTCATTAAGTTAAAATTTAAAACGCGACTTTAATACCTTAAATCTAATAATTTTCTGAAAATTTGCAGTGAAATGCCTACGCTCCTTGCACCGTAGTGTCATAAAATTACACTTTATTATTTCTTTTATAATTAGCAACTTAGACTATATCCGATATAAAATGAAATCGAAGAACATTAGTAGTAGCCGCGAAGTGTATTTGTCAAGTTCCTACCATTGATTGTCACTTGGGCCCCGATCCCATTCGGTGTGGATTCCTTACTTTGACGATTTAATCGTTCACAACCGCTTGTTTTACAAACACAAACCGATTTGATTTAAAAGGTTTTACTTGTTTTCCATTAAACATATCGATTTTAGCTTTTAGTATAACCATCGGATGCAATTTAAATATGTAAACAAATACATAATAAATATAATACCATACTGAATTAACTGATTTACTTGCTGATGTTATTCGTATGGTTTATACCAGGATTGTTACGAATGTCATATCTGGGGCATTGACGAATGAGTATTTGTGATGATAGTTTTGTAGTTAGCGGGTTCAGTGACGGTGTCGATCAATGTAGGTTAGAATCCTTGCGAATGAATTGAAGCTTTCGAAGAAGGAAAATAAAGTTATCAAACTATACTTTTTTATGTTCGCTAGTAACATCTTGATGCTGAAAATCTATCGTCAAGTCCCAATTGGTGTGTTCCGGCAGCTGCACTGAAAGCCAGTCACCTCAACATTTATCGTGTACACCATCTTAGATCACATCATTACTTAACATCAATGGATTTTGTTCGCCGCTATATATATTTAAATTCCCGCATTATTTATCAATCACCCACTTCCAGCCCGCTCCCCTCCTAACTTCGGCGCGCCGCATCAACATTTTAGTTTCGCAAGGTCGAGTGAAAAAACGCATCCACAACGTCCGACAACATTATAAACAATAATGTTGTGTGAGCCCAGAGAAACGAGAATCACCTAGCCGGCAGCCACGTGGAAGCTGCAGCGCCCGGATGTCCAAGTTTCCTTCCTACCCTTCTCCCTAGTCGAGCATCGCAAAGTAATCAAAATAGCACCCCCGCAACAGCCACTTAAATAGCAAAAACCCCCGCCCCTCGGTGGCGTCAAAACGCAACGCCCACCAATTTTAAAACAAAAACAGAAAACAAAAGCACAAACCCATTTTCAAAAAAACAATTTTTTACAACAACATCAGCACACTATTTCAAAAGGAAACAAAATAAACAATTATTCTAATAGTTTTTAACCACACAACTCAAACGTTTTACTGCGGTGATTTTATCCCTCGATAATACTCGGGAATCGCTTCTAGAATTATAATCAAAGAATAAAGCTTAGTTTTCATGATAGGTACCTTAACCTTCTACCTATTATTACCTTTTACTTCTACCTATACCTTAATCGAATTAACGTCAAGTAGATTTCAAAAAATATCACACAATAAAGTTCATAAAATTCAGGTGTTTTTGAAGAAACACTTAGGACACATGGTCATTCCATGTTTCAGGCTCACTAAGACCAGTAACATTTTTTTTAGGTAATAGTGTTAGGTTTTATAACAAAGTCCCAAAGCACATTACCGATTTGCCGGATAGTGAGTTCAAGCACTGTGTCAAGCGGGTTTTAATGTCGAAAGGCTATAATAGGGTAGATGAATATGTGAACGATGATGACGTCTGGAAATTATGCCTCTCTCTCTACGCATTCGCCAAAAACAATCGTAAATATATATATATATATATACATATATGTGTGTTTGTAAAAATATGTATCGTGGAAAGATAAGCCCAATCAAGTTTCTTGTCGGTTCTTCTCGACGACTGAGTTGTTTGTCAGAACCGGTAGTGGTTTTGACGTTCATAAGCGCCTTCTCAGGGCTTAAATTGAAAAATTGAATAAAGCATTTTAGATTTTAGTTTTAAACTGTGCTTATCATCTAACATAGTACCATTATTTAAACATCCTATAAACAACGATGTAATTTACTTGTAATAAACGATGCCTATTAATAACAAACTTGACCTTTCCTGCTATGGATGCGACCGTTGACCTTCTTACTCATGTAATAAAGGTCATATGGTTTTATTTAAAACCTACAAAAATAAATCTCTTTATTAACCCGCAGGGAACAATATATTGACATTTCGGTAGAAATAATGTAAAGTAAACATTTACAGATGCGTTCGTTGTCGCCGTGAGTTTTTGATTCGTGCTAGACAACTTACTTCTTGGCACCCTTTTGTTTCCAAATAGTCAGTTTTTGTACCTTAAACGTGATTAATTCAGACAATTTTTTTATCTTGATAAATCGTAGTTATAATCTATGACACAATTTACTTATTGTGAAAATTTTAGAAGCCGTTAAGAGATTTAGAAATGGAACCATTTTAATAAACATACGTTCAATTTAGTTCAATAAATATGAAAAAAGTAATAAAATCATTCGGAAAAAAAATCCAAATGAGTAATTTAATTTGTATGAAATAAATTGCTCCTCGGTATAAATATATATGATAGCACATATTTTAAACGAAAGTATTAAATCATATTTGAATAATTCCATTGGTTAAATTTTACATATAAACCAAAGAAATTTCACTTCCTCCACATATACTCATTGGTACACACAAAGTTATTTTTTTTACACTATGCAATGGTAGGCATCGGTAAATAATGATGTCACAACGGTATGTAGTGTGTAGAGATAATATTTAAATAATTAATTAAATGGTTTTGTCTATTTGTCTATTTCATGTCAACATAGTTTATAAGAGAGACAATATGCGTTGTGTGCTAAAAACCTACTTGTTTAATCGTATATGTTTACAAGATGCGTTTAACAATGTCCCATAGTGTTTATAATACCTTAGTAATCATCATTATCATCAACCTGTAAGACACCCACTGCAGGGCCAGAGGCCTTTTTCCGAAGGAACGTATGGGCATAATCTCCACACCATTCCACGACATATTGGCTATTTCTTCCTTTTTTGGGTTGTTTTTCCTTTTTTTTTTTTTTTTTCTCATTATTTTATTATAATTTTTTTCTTTTTTTTTTTTTTTTTTTTTTTTTTTCTTTGTGTTTTTTTTGTATGTTAGAATTTATTAATAATATTATAAATATATTCCCTTATATACATATTTATTTTATTTATTATATTTTATATTTTTTTTATATTTTTTTTATTTTTTTAATATAGTTAATTTTTATAATTTAAAAATATAGATTGACGGACGCCCCCGCTCCTTCTCTAACTTTTTATATTTTTTATTTTTTTTTTTTTTTTTGCGCTCCAGATTGCTTCTTTTTATCTTTTTTTTTCTTTTCTTTTTTTTGTTTTTTTTTTTTTTTTGTTTTTTATCGTTTCTGATATAATAATATTTATTCTTCCTTCCTCTTTTTTTTTTTCTTTTTCTTTTTTTTTTTTTTTTGTGTGTGTTGTTGTTTGTTTTTTTTTTTTTTTTTTTTATTTTTTTTTTTTTTTTTTTTTTTTTTTTTTTTTTTTTTAATAGTATTTTTTTATTATTTTTTTTCTTTTTTTTTTATCTTTTATTTTTGTTGGGGGATAAAGAAGGTGGAGGGGATTATTTTTAACACCTTTTTTTTTTTTTTCTCTGTTTTTTTTCAACCTCCTTCTTTTTTTTTTTTTTTTGTGGGGTGTTTTTTTTTTAATTATATTTTTTTTTTTTTTTTTTTTCCTAACAAAAAAAAAAAAATTTAATTTAAAAATATTTAATAAATTTTTTTTTTTTCCCCTTTTTTTTTTTTTTTTTTTTTCCCCTTTTTTTTTTTCTTTCGTTCCCCCCTTTTTCCCCCCCCCCTTTTTTTTTTCCCCCCCCCCCCCCCCTCCCCTCCTCTTTTTTTTCGCTTCCCCTTCCCTCCCCCTCCCCTTCTCTCTTCTTTTTTTCTCTCCCCCCCCCTCCCCCCCGCGCCCCCCCCCCCCCCACTCCTCCTCTCCCCTTCTTTTCTTGTTTTTTCCTCCCCCCCCCTCTCTCTTTTTTTCTTCTCCCCCCCCCCCCCCCCCCCATTTTTTTTTTTTTTTTATTTTTGTGTTAGAAATACTCATCTCCTCACTTCCCCCCCCACATAATTTATAATATTTTTTTTTTTTTTGATTAAACACTATATGGAGGAAAAAAAAATACCCCCCCCCCCCCACCCCCCCGCCCCCCCCCCCCCCCACGTGCCTCCTCCCCTTCCCCCCCCCCCCCCTCCCCCCCCTCCTTCGTCGCTCATCTTAGTATTTTATTTTTTTTTCCCCCCCCCCCACATCTTCCACCCTCTTTTTTTTTTTATACCCCCCCCCCCCCCCCCCCCCCTCACTCCCACCTCCTTCTTTTTTATTCCTTCTTTTTTTTTTTTAAAATTTTTTTATTATGTACTTTTAATTTATTTTTTTTTTATATTTTTTTTTTTTTATTTTTTATTTTTTTTTTTTTGATTTTATTTCCTTTCCTTATTTATTCCCCCTTCTTTGTTTTTAAAAATTTTCTTTTAAAAAATTTTCATTTTTTTTTTTTTTTTTCGCTTTCTTTTCTCCCCCTCCCCCACACTTTTTTTTTTATTATTTTTTTTTTTTTTTTTTTTTTTTCAAACACTTTTTTTTTTTTTCGCTATTAAGAGAATATCCCCCCCATTTTTTTTTATTTTTTTATATTTTCTTCTGTTTATATTTTTTTTTTTATTTTTTTTTTTTTTTTTATTTTTTTACATCTTTCTTATTTTTTTTTTTTTTTTTTTTTTTTTTTTTTTTTTTTTTTTTATTATTATTTTTATTTTTATAATTATTTTTTTTTTTTTTTTTTTTTTTTTTCTCTTTTTTTTTTTTTTTTTTTTTCTTTCCCTTTCTTTTCTTTTTTTCTTTTTTTATTTTTTTAATACACTTTTTTACATTTCTCACGGCTTTTTTTATCTAATTTTTATTAAAAAATTTTTTTTTTAATTTTTTTTTTTTTTTTTTATATAACCCCTCCGCCTTATCTCGTTTTTAATGTGGAATAACAATATAATGATAGATTAAATACGGTGTCAAATGTCAATAGTGTCAAATAGTAGCAGTATTGGCTAGTGAATGTCTAAAATTGTTTAATTTATTTACTTCTTCCAAATTAATTATTCCCACGAAATCCATAATTTACTATGTATTTTTCCCCGGTAAATAGAGATACAGTTAATTACAACAATAGAATAAAAACTGTCAACTTAGACAAGTGTTTGAGAATATTTAAATGAAAATAATGTCCATCTGTAAACAAGGGTAAGACACTCTTTTGTGGTCAAACTTTGGTTAAGTAAGAGTTGAAAGTTGCATGCATAGATTACTGAGACTTATTTTTAGAGAACCCTAATTTAAAACAAATCAAACAGATACTGCACACGAAGTGCCGACCGTTGTTTACATACTTTTTGTTTAAAAAGAAAATTCACTGACATGGTATCTGTCTTCCACACACAGTCCCTATAACAGTTTGAGGAGAGCTTGATGATGATTTTCAACTTAAGAATAGCCTTAGAAAATGCTTCGTTGTAGAATTTGCACTGTATTGCATTGTAAGGTTAGTGTTACGTCCGCAGGAAGTATACCTCTCATTCCCCTGCTCGTGCTCCCCGGGTGCTGCTAAAGGGTAAAAAATTTTTGTTCGCTGCACTATACCGCATAAATTGAATCTCACAGCTACAAATAGAGTAATCAATCAATCGACGATAATAAAGGTGGATTTTCCCATAAGATTAAATAAAATTGCGTTGTAGGGACCACGAACTAAGTCTCAGTCACCAAAATATTATTTAAATGATGTATTTTTTATAACTCGTGTGGCGTATTTTTAGTAAGTTTTATCCAATTTGTCGGGTTAATTGTTGGTTAATGTTGTGTGCAGATGAAATATGCGAGTCATTAGCGATGCATTGAGTGTGCGTTTATCGTGAGGATCAAGTGTTGGAAGATTAGCAAGTGAAATATTTTTGCATTAACGTTATAGATAAATTTTACTTAACATTAAGTGTATGGGTGTGTATGTAAGTATTATAAATTGTGGAGAATATGAGCAGAAACTAACACAAGACAGTGCGTTAACGACGAACGACGAGGAATTCTTTATTAGTTAATATTGAGATAAAGGATAGCTTCTTACACGTAAGGAATGTGTTGAAACGACTTGTATGTTAGTACGTATTGCAAACCATGCCTTATAAATAATAAAGCAGTATAAGAATTTCTCGTTCACAATAGCAATAGACGTGGTGATAATACTTCCACAATAAATAAAATAATAAAGAGCCTTGTATATCGTGGAAAAAAAAATGTTTTCAGTTTAGTTTTTATTTTAAACTTAACCTAATTAGGTTTCTAATTGTTACACATAAATCTTTATATATAAATTTCTTCTGTACGTGGGTACGTCACTGAACTCCTCCTAAACGGCTGGACCGATTTTGATGAAATGTTGTGTGCGTGTTCGAGTGGATCCGAGAATGGTCTAGATTCATGATTGGACCCGCTAGGAGGCGCTGCGGTTGAATTTTAGATATTTTTTTTATTATCAAGGCACGACAACGTCCGCCGGAACCGCTAGTACTTATATATAACTCTTCTCCTTTTTTTATATTTCAAGTACCCTTGCTCGAATCAAGGCCCTATCCAAAGATTTCCAGCATTCCTTATTTTGGGCTTTTTGTATCCAGTCATGACCAGCCGTCTTGACGATATCGTCTTGTCATCTCGTAAGAGTTCTACCACTTTAGCGCTTACCCAGAGGGCCAGTCCATAACGTTACCTTCTTCGTCCATATCTCGTCTTGAAGACACGCGACATGCCCAGCTTACTTCCATAATAATGAAACTCGAACAGGTTCGGTAAATGTGTATTGTGTACATACAAATAGACTGTAGATAAAACAAATTTCTATTGATAGGATACGACAGTTGAAACCCACTATAATTTTGGAAAACTTAAATGTGTTGCTTGGATGGTTGATATGTATACAGTAATCAAACGGGGTAACACGGTATCTATACTTGACTGGTTTACTACCACCATGTATATGGTAATAAACCGTCTTTTATTTTATTGGTTTGGCACAAAGATGTGTGGAATTAGCAACATAAAGGGAGAGAAAGGTGATCGCAATTTAATACGAGTCATTTCTATTTCCCTCGTCGCATTGCATGAGTATTTATACAAAAAGTCACCAAGATTTGTCAGTCACGATTTAGATACAATTCAGAGAGTCGTGGTAATTTCAAATTCCGTTGAGTACCTTCAGTTAATGATCACATGTTTGACAAAATTATCAAACGATTTGATTGCAGACTCTTTCTCCATGAAGCCCCAAAGATCAAATGGACATACGAAGACTGTCACAAAGCATTATATGCCCGAGTCTTTTCGTACTAAACTTGGGGCATTCTTGAAGCAAATGTTAATAATGGTAATAAATCATTTGCAATAGCTATCTTTCGGTGAGTCAAATTTTGATATAATTTCGACATAAAAAATGCGAAGGTGGTAGAGCCACGCTGTAGCTATTACTGATTTCAGCATGAATGGGTCGGCTTGCCCGGACTAGTACCACACGCTCACAGAAAACCGACGTGAAGTAACAGTGCTTGCATTATTGCGTTGCGTTCGGTCAGTGAGAGCGCCGGAGATCCACCTCCCCTTCCCTCTCCTCTCACCCTTCCTCCCTCCCCTTCCCACAAACACAGGCTGGCAACGCACTTTCTACTCCCCTGGTGTTGTTAGTGTCTATGGGCGGTGGTGATCACTTAACGTCGGGTGACGCACCTGTTCGTTTGCCTCCTATGATATAATAATAATAATTCCATATAAGTTCGAGATAAGAAATACACTCTGCTTTTTATCAGGTACAATATAGTCACTTTATAATGGTCCGATGAAGTAAATCGCTTACCGCTTTACTTTTGACCCTGGTTCATTCAACATCAAAAGCAATTTATCGGAACATTCATATTAATAATATGTTACACGTTCTATAGGATCCGCTTTATTATATGAAAGGTTATTACTACGCAATTTTCGCTCATAAATGTTATTTATATTAAAATCATAATAAGGTAGACAGTAAAGGATTACAGACGAAAGGTCACGACTAATGGTATATCAATTGCATGTTGATTACTTTTATTTTTATGTTATGGAGGTTGGGCATTTTTAAGTTCGACTGGTTTGTTGAAACTCCTTCGCCGAGCAATCTTTAGATGTGTTCTAGCAGCTGTACTTAAAAAAACAGGTCTTTAGGTTCAAGATCTTAGTTCACATCGTTTTTTAATTTAATACTAAATTGAAGTCAAACGTTGAAAGCTAGAAGATTAAGAAAAAAAAGAAACTCAACAAACCTAATATGTTCAATTTTAAGATTAGTAGGTTAGATATCCGTACCCCAGTATTAAGGATTTGAAGAAGGCAATGGGTTAATATGTTCAGTTTTTCTTTTAAAACACCTAACATCCGACTTGCATCGTTTAATCTAAATTTGGTACGATTGTTGTGACGATTTTTATGATAAATCTACCAGGAGAATCCCCATAAAATCTGGAAATTTTAAAAGTTGGATCTAACGACTTTTCACACACCTTGATTCAACGAATATAATTTAGATAGACATTGAGACTTCAGCATTGAAACTTCTTTCAGAGCATACATTGGGAAATTTTACATACGTCATAAAAAATAGATAATCCTGACATTCACTTTCGTTGAAATATTGGTGACTTAGTAATAGTCTGCCATTAACTGTACCGAAAAACAGTCATTGATAAACAGCATGAATTTAAACTGTCAAAGAATTGTCATAAACTTTTACTCTGATATTGTATTGTATGACCTAGTAAAGCTATATTATAAGTGATTGGGGGTGATTTGATGGTAGAGAGTATAGTGTTAAATGGGTTTCATATATTTAACTGAAAGAAAGTCCTTAAGACAAGGTCGGGTGATGGAATACGACCACTATATACTACTTAATCGAGACAACCATATAATAGTTGTTATGTCTGCCTTAGAGACGCTTTGGCTTGTAACGGTCCTGGTTCAGGCGAAATATAATGAATGACCAAACAGGGCGTTGATTATTTACAGTTGATTAAGTGAATCATTTTTAGATTTTTCGAGACCAGCCTATTTATATTCAATAGCCTAGAGTCTTGTAATTCGATATATCAAGGTGAACTGCCGATCATTCGTTGGTTTTGTTGGTTGGTTGGTTGTCTCATGTTTCAGACTTAGTAAAACCTGTAACAGTTTTTTAGGGAATAGTGTCAGGTTTTATAACAAAGTCTCAAAGGATATTACCGATTTGCCGAATTGTGAGTTTAAGCGCCATGTCAAGCGGGTTTTGGTGTCAAAAGGCTATTACAGAGTGGATCAATATGCGAACGATGGTGATGTCTGGAATTGACTCAAGTCTGTGCATTCACTAAAACGATTATGACGTGTAATGTATTCTAAATAATACATATATATGTTAAAAAGATAAACCAGATCGAGTTGCTTAGCAGTTCTTCTCGATGACTGGGTTGTTTTTCTAACCGGTGCTAGTTTTGACGTTATAAGTGTCTTCTTAGGCCTTAAATTAAATAAAGTATTTTTGATTTTGTTTCCGTAGTGTATGAACTTTGCCTTCCATCAAGCGCAATATCCATCATTATACCATAAGGCTATAAAACAAATTGAAAAATAATACACAAAATAAACAAGGCTGTTACTCCCATGCGGTACAATCTTTATTTTTGCTCCCCTTTGGTAAAATTGTAGACTCAGGGTTGCCAAAACTACTTTCGAGTGTTTCTCAAACTACTCCCTAATTTATTAATATCGTTTACTAGAGATATACACGAAATCCTACGCCTATACTCGGGCAATACACTAAGAACCCTTTTCGGGATTCAGCCCAAACATCTTAAAACTTCGATGGCTCCGAAGACCCCGACACTGCGCTATCCGTACATAAATCGCGATCGAGTGAACCCTTCGATTTATGTTACATTTATAATAGGCGATCATTTTGAAAGGGATGAACTAGAAAATTGGATCACTCGATACTTTATGAAATAGTTGTGTATACAGTTTAATGGCGCAGTAACGTGAGAAGGAATTCAATTATAAAATCAAAACCGAAACTACTTTATTCAACTTAGGCCCTAATAAGGTGCTTATGAACGTCAAAACTACCACCGGTTCGGACAAACAACCCAGTCATCTAAAAGAACCGGCAAGAAACGATCGGATTTATCTTTCTAACATATATATATTTAATATACATTACATGTTACAATAGTTTTTAGTGGATGCACAGAGAGGAGTCGATTCCAGATATCATCATCGTTCACATATTCATTCACTCTATAATAGCCATTTGAAATCAAAACCCGCTTTACATGGCGCTCAAACTTACAGTCCGGCGAATCGGTAATATGTTTTGGGACTTTGTTGTAAAACCTAACGCTATTAAAAAACATGTCACAATATTAAAAAGTTTGTTACAGTTTCTAGTATCTACTAAATTATTCCGGTAGTAGTAAATTATTATTAAGCTAGCTGTGCCCGCGACTTCGTCTGCGTGGTACTTAATGCAAAACAGTCTTTCGTTTACCGTGTCTTAGATATTATTTATAGATTATATAATATCCTATTTTTGTAAGAGATTGAACCGAAGAAGAGGATTGAAGAGAGATTAATTAGATTGATTGTTAGAATATTGAAATGTTCGCAAAAACTTTTAATATTATAATTAGGTCATTACAACGACCCTAATAATTTACTAGAATAAAAGAACAAAAATAAGAATAATAATAAATCCATCTTCACACTTGTAGCAAGAATTTATTACCTATACATAAATCTTCTATACCTTAAGAGTAGATAATCAATCCTCTCGATAAAAGCCATTGTTTTATTCGTTACAGATTAACAATAACTCATTTATAAATGAATCACATAGTATATCCACCTATCGACTTATGATTGATTCATGAATGCGGATATTGAGCCTATAAATTAATCGATTCTGCACACAAACCGACGGTTTCATTCGATTCTAGCGACAATCGTGCTTACGTATGAATTAACATAATTTAATATGAACATACAACTTATACATACAATTTTATTATATTTAAATACTAGATGACACCCGCGGGTTAGTACTCGTGAAAAATGTTTTCTCAGGATTCATAGTGAGCTGTTATTTATTTTATTTTTACGGTGTAACTCCTGCAATTTTATTGATAATAAGTTAGTTCTGTTAAATTATATTATGACTATTAAGCCCACATGTGTAATGGTTGCAGCGTAGCTTGAAGGACACTCGGAAAGGTTCGCTTTATTCGTTTTGAGATTTAATTATCGTTTAATCAGGGCTTATAATAACTGTTTAGTATGGCCTAGTAAAAAGTAGATATTGTAGCTTTTATTTCAACCGAATAGGTCATTCATTATTGACATCGATTTCTAATTAAAAAACCTCTACATTGCCTTATCATGGAAGGGAGGCAGTGGTATTTTGTATTATGCATTCAGTACAGATATTTTTTTAAAGAATAATTTTAAAATAGTCGATCATTATTTTAAGACTGTTGTTCGTTTGTAGATAAACAATATAACTTATTTATGTTTGTTCACCTTTAAGGTTATCTAATAACCAAACTTTAATTATAATAATGATATTCCAAACACTAGATAGTTGTTTCATAATAATATAATAGTAATCTGATATCAAAAAAAGGGTATAACCCTAATTATCTGTTAGATAAAACAATTCTTTGATTTAGAATTGTGAGTTTCTTTTAGGATGCAAACGAACAGGCGGGTCACCTGATGTTAAGTGATCACTGCCGTCCATAGACACTAGCAACACCAGGAGAGTCGCAAGTGCGTTGCCAGTCTGTGTTTGGAAGTGGCTAAAGGGGAGGTGTGCCTCCGGCGCTCTCACTGACCGAACGAAACGCAACAATGCAAGCACTGTTTCTTCACGTCGGTGTTTCTGTGGGTCGGGTGGTAGTACCGGGGGCGAGTCGACCCATTCATGCTGAAACCAGTAATAGCTTCAACGTTGCTCTACCACCTACAACTAGTTTACAACAACAAGTTTTAGTATAACTAATCCTTTTCTATCAAAATTTTATTATTCTGAAAAACAAGGTAAAATATTACGTAAGGGATATGAGGATCAAAAATCGCCAAAATCAACCTTACATAAGTAAGTAAGTTAACCAGGCCATATCTCATAATAATAATAAGATAACAAATAAAACAACATAGCATATATAAAAATCATAATTTTATTTTAATAGTTCAACGTTTATTATAACATTTATCATTTATAACTTATATAATAAATAATCTAATAAATAAAAATATTAATAGATATATTTTTAAAGAATTATACCAGTGAGTCTTAAGCTGTAAAAACAAAATTCTTAATACAAAAATTAATAAAACAGCCTAAATCACTAGGGAAATTTCTATCGATAATGCTAGGGTACATTATTCGGCGAATATTCTGCCGGGTTGTAACGGACAAAGTTCGTTGTCGGCTTTCGATAAAGTATGGAACGAATGCTATGGCCACATTTTCACACCAATTTCGGTGCTGGATGATACGACAAAACATGCGAAGTTCGTGAAATGGACACAGTCGCGTTATATAACGACAAATAATTATTTAATGCACTTCTATAACACTAGAACTAAAAAAATTGAAACAGAAAATGTCGCTTGATGTTCTAATTTGACTGATCGGATTTCTATAAAATTTGTTCAGCACCATAACTTCCAATGATATTATAACTATATAGATAATTCATAAGCGCTTCGACAGTGTCTTGTTAAAACTTGGCTAGTTAGCTTATTTTTGACGATTGCCTCGTCGATCAGCCCGTATCTAAGTAACATATAAGTATTTCTTTTCCACCACCGATATTGAGAATATGCCATCTTACTTCCACATATTGTCTAAGACAGTGTGGCGTTACAATATTACTTTAAGTATGTGTGCGTTATCGTGCCACTTATTTTGTCAAAATATCATGTAGGTAACGTATCTTTAGTTATAATATAATTGATAACGTCTAGTATAAATTATATTTAGTGTTTTTGTTCAAAATGTTATTCTAAAAAAAGTTTACATAAATCATAGGAAGTTAAAAAATGGTATCCGAGTGATAAAAGTGTCATCCGAGAGAATATTAAAATGGGAATATTATAAATCCAAAAATAACGGAATTTGTAGTAAGGACAGAAAAACTAACACTGATATAATTCTTATATCGCTTGTCTAGAACAATAGGGTGATTAACTCAGGAATACGATTTTTATTTTTTGAGATTTTTCAGGAGAGCGCGTTATATAGTATTACTTTCTCCACAAGCAATTAATTATTAATAATAAATATTTCACACCCTTTATAAAGTAAAAATTGTGACTTCAATTTATTGATGTTAGACTGAATGAATCGACATGATCAGATTATGTATCGGCCATACCCAAACTTTAGTGAAGTAACGACAGTTCTGCGTTTTTACATACTATATCAAGGATTCCCAGCGGTCGACGTAAACGAAAAGTGATTTTATTGGTGACGAGGTCTAAATATCAACCCCTATTAATTAACATAAGTTCCTATTTGACACTTTCAAGATAATATATAAATTTTGTAACGTGTACCAACTTGTTATAAGAATAACTAATGTTTTAGTCGGAAGTATCATTGTTATGCTTTTAAAAAACTCAACAAGCCGATAAGCGTGGACGAGTTCGTGCTAGAGAATGTATTCGAGCGTACAAGTCCTTCAGGCAAGTTTTGACTATCTGTTTTTTGAAGTAAAACTTCTTTAGGCGCGACTAGCAGGTAATTGGACGACAATGCAACGGAAGTCTGTTACGGCAATATGGCGTTGCGTATCTGTACCATCCGGTTTTTAAATATTTTTGATTTTGTCAATAAATAGTTTATAAACAAATCAAACAAAATTTTTTGAAAAGGAAAATTTATAAAAAATATGACATTAAATAATAATAAAAATCAGACAATAGAATTAATAATATATATATGGGCGCGCGACCGTGCTGAAATCTGGTTTCAATGTAAGTAAGTAACAAATTAAATCAATGTTTCATCATGTGTAGTGCCATCTATCAGCTACTATTATAACGCCAAAGAAGTTTTACTTCAATCGCGTGTGACGTTTACACGCACTCATTTTTTATTTTATCGAATTAACTATAAGCTATTGGCCTGGTAGGCCTTCACAGCTCCAGTTTGAATACTAAACATATATTGTCTATAGCAGAACGTGCCCCTGGTCACAGTCCAGTTCTATACAGTTTCCATATAGAAAGAACATAAATCTTCCGAGTAAGTTTATAACAAATAATTCACATTTTAGTTTAAATTATGGCTGATACAGAAAGCTATTTTTGCTATCGTTTTAAAATGCCCACGGCTTTTTTTATGTCAAATTGCATATCTACTCCCAAAATCTTCGATTTCTGAGTTACGACCCTGTTCTTCATGGTAAGCAATGTAATTAATTCAATTTCTGATATGGAAGTTTTTATTTTATTAATTCTACGCTCTCGGGCGATATATTTCATTGGAGTTCCGGGAATTCAGAGTATTACAGACCTGAATAACAGTATTCGTTAACGCAGATTTATAATTCAATTTTCAAGTTAACTAGACTGTATCAAACTTTGACGTTATACAGTAAAATTAATTGGTTTTTATAGCGGTTTTTTGTCACAACGTATTATATATTTTATATGTATGGTACAGTGTACGTGCTGGTACTTTATGTGGTATTCACTGGTTTTATTTACTTGTACAAACGAAATAACCGCGATTCTACTCCATGGAACATATCCATCGAAAGGTTGCCTGGAAGAGATTGCTATTAACAATAAGGCCACCCTTTTTACTAATCACATGATCCGAAATGTTTTATAGTGTATATGTATAATGGTGTACAATAAAGATTAAATAAATAAAAATAAATCACCATATACATGTAATGCTTCACTTCAGAATACACCTATTTGGTTATATCTTTTTTTGTTGTGCTCGTAAATAACCAGAACAAGGTTTGTACAAAAAAATTGTCTGATAAATCGTAAGGAAAAATGAAAAATAAGGGTGAGTAAATCTCCGTATAAAAAGTGTACTGTGTGAGACAGAAAACGGTAGAGAGATCTGCAAAAATATTAAAACGATCGACAGATTGTGTTTAGTGGCCATTTATTAATTAAACGGACGTATTAAATTTAATTAAAATTAAATTTTAATTTTGTATCTCAAAGCATTTGACAATAATTATTGCCCATTCAGAAGACTTTTACAATCCCTTATCGAATTCAGTTTAACTTTAGCCAACGACAAAGCCTACCCCGTAATTGATTAAATAGATAAACGAAAAATATTATTCCGCTTCTCCCGAAACTCCATTGAAAGTTAGTTTGCATATCTTAAAATTACATTAAATTGTTGGCATCCATCAGAAAATTTACAATAGTCTTTGCGATAATATTTACAAGGGGTGTTGCTTCCACCGGTTCTGTTATCTTTGCGGCATCTGAAATACAAGTTTTGTATACATTTCCTATTATTGTATCAGCCTGTTGCTGTAATTATTATTTAATCATTTTAATGAAACTTCCTTATAGAGCACCATGTAGATTAGGGTGGTTTTTTTTTGCGACAATTTTTTTTTCTTTACTCCATTGACGGAATATCGTTCGAACTATTAAATAAAAAATTCCCACCAAAGGACGGCTCTTAATTCCAATTTTAAGTACTCGCTAAGTGAATTTAAAGTTTTCTCATTTAATTAACACGTAAAAATAATGTTTTTTGCTTAAAATATTTATAGCTTGGAGACATTTCATCAAAATTCTTTGACCATAGAAAGAAATTGTAGAGTGATTCTTCTTCTTCAAAAGCCCTAGTAGCAAATATTTAATCTTTGATGTATCTGGTCAGTAAAAAATTTTATAGTCGATTTTCACTAAAAAAATGTGGTTTTTCGACTTTTTCTCCAAATCTATTGACTTGACGCCAAAATTGCAAAGGACCTCTTTTGAAGAGAATTTAATTTCCTACAAGATAAGATGACAGCCAAGCTCGAAAAATAAATTGTCTTTGAAAAAGATTTGATTAAAGTTAAGAAAACACCGAATTAATCTATTTTATTGCAATTTTTATTTTTGTATTGGATTTTACAACAGAAAAAAAATTATTTATGGATCAGTAGTATGAAATTAATCTTAATAGTCAGAATAACGATACTTAATATATTTAAACAAAACTTAATATATTATAACTTTTTTCTGTTGTAAAATCCAATACAAAAATAAAAATTGCAATAAAATAGATTAATTCGGTGTTTTCTTAACTTTCATCAAATCTTTTTCAAAGACAATTTATTTTTCGAGCTTGGCTTATCTTGTAGGAAATTAAATTCTCTTCAAAAGAGGTCCTTTGCAATTTTGGCGTCAAGTCAATAGATTTGGAGAAAAAGTCGAAAAACCACAATTTTTGAGTGAAAATCGACTATAAAATTTTTTACTGACCAGATACATCAAAGATTAAATATTTGCTACTAGGGCTTTTGAAGAAGAAGGATCCCTCTACAATTTCTTTCTATGGTCAAAGAATTTTGATGAAATGTCTCCAAGCTATAAATATTTTAAGCAAAAAACATTATTTTTACGTGTTAATTAAATGAGAAAACTTTAAATTCATTTAGCGAGTACTTAAAATTGGAATTAAGAGCCGTCCTTTGGCGGGAATTTTTTATTTAATAGTTCGAACGATATTCCGTCAATGGAGTAAAGAAAAAAAAATAGTCGCAAAAAAAAACCACCCTAATGTAGATGTCGAGAGATGAGAATACATACATATGTCAATATAATTATTCCTACACAATCAATAAGAAATACTGAATACGTCCATTATTTTGCTGTTGATTATCTGTTGTCTGTTATTATTATTGACATTGACAAAGATTCGCCCGGTGTTACCGTAACGTGCAAATAAGCAAGCATTAAACATGACAAATTGTTGTGAACAGGAGAACACTTCGCGTTGCTTTGACGCAAGTCCTCGATACGAAAAAGAAATATTTATATCTTATAACGCTGTGTTGTGAATGTTAGTCTGATATAAAATAGCAAATTACCCAACAGCAGAATAATTGACAACAGTTTATAACACCTATCGTAAAGAAGTACAACTATAGTGTCATCTATATTGGCAAGCTTCTGTGAGATGAAATATTAGCAAACGATAAAGACACGAGTTTCGGAATCAACAAAATATATTCTCGTATTCAGTTACATAAAGACTTTCCTCTCCTGGGTTTTATCACCTGACATGATAGTTATTATTACTGTGGCTTTAAGTCGTATTAAGCATTATTATATTTGACTATAAAATGTTCCATAACCTATAATGATCAATTCATTTATTTATAGAGCAAGCATTTTAGTCAGAATAGCTTGCTAAACTCGTCTGTCTTTTGTAATGCTTATGGTATCGTATCTCGACGAACATTTTCCACCAATGTTTGATAATCTATTTGTGAGATGTGTGTTGTTATATTTGAAAATAAGTTAAATCCAATTTTAACCGTTCCTAATATTGAAATTTTGTACATCTAAAATATGAAGACCATAAAAAAAATAGTAAAAACCATATGAACGGCAAAATTTGAACTTCATTCTCGGTGTATAAAAACTGGAATACTTAAAAAAATGAAACATGTTGTATAAACGATTAAAATTGGATTTATCTCATTTAGAAATGTAACGACACATATGTTCATCGTCACGCTGATATAGTTGACTTTATGTTTATATTTTACAGGTGCTCACATTTCTCTTGAATACTTCGAAGTTATAAGAATCTGGGAAGAGAGACGCCGAGAATATATTCCACTCCTTACACATACGTATTATAAATGTGGAAACAAATCACTTCGCACGATTCACAACAATAATAACCAGGTAAGAATGGAAACACTCACGGCGTCTAGTCATCCTTTGATTGAATGGAGAGGGAGAAATTATATCATATAATGTCCATGCACACTCTCCAAAGTGTAACCTATAAAACACTTAAAGACACTCCGCTTTCCTTGGATGCTCCAAATTGGTCATTCTTATCTCCCACAGCATTTCATCATCGACATGCTGGTTATTATCAATTGAACTTCATAAAAAGACCCTATCGCCATCTTAAATCTAAGTTTACTATTGGCTATGGGTTATGTGAGTTACCATGTCGTCATGCTGTGACGGAGGACTGTAAGTTTTATGATCCTCGGCTGTAGTGTCTCTGATTGTGTAGCTCTTGTGATCGCTCGACTCTAAAACCACTCGGGGTGGATCAGTGTCTGGGAAAAGAAACATCTATTAAATTGCACAGGAATACGTAAGACCTCCATTCCAAGTTTTATAAAGATTCTTGTACCAAAAGATTACTACTTATTAAATTGTTATTGCTCCTATGAAATTTATAGCACCTTAAGCGGGATTAATTAAAAAAGTTTTTTCTCTAATTTCAGGGGTTCTGAATAGGACCAAAACGATGATTAAGCATCTAATACATCAAGAAGTGAGATCTTACCAGCCTTTGGGTTAAGTATGTCTGGTTTAGTCTCCAGTTTGTCCGCAGGAGCTGGATACGCGATAAGGTATCGCCTACCTTGAGCATCTACTTGCACCACGCTTTGTGAAGGTCTTTTACTACCTGCACTGTTGTCATTTCTCCTATGAATAAAGAAATTTTATGAGACCATGACTCATAACTTTTGCAGCTTAGAAAGGTTATGAAGGACCTGTGTGGAGCATTGAATATTTATTGCTTTTGGTATGTTTTTGCATTTTAATATATATTAAAAGCAAATTTCATTTATTATCAATAACACCTGCCCTTGCGATAACACATCAATGAAAACGTTTGACCACCTGCTCGAAGAATGGCCCCAGATTTATTACGAAGAGATATAATGCTTTGTAACAATCTTCGTATATATCGCTTCGATCTTTTGCACATGATTGAGAAGGAGTATGCTATCAAATCGTTTGATAATTTTGGAAAACATATGATTATTAATCTCAAGGTATTTAGCAGACTTTTAAATCACCATGACTCTCTGACTTACATCTATATCATGACTGACGAATCTTTGTGACCTTATAAGAGTTATAAGTTCATGTAATGCATCAAGGAGTAGGGAAGTGACTCGTATCAAATTGCGGCCATCTCGTTCTCTAATATAATATTGCTAATCCCAAATTATATTGTAATGTAATTGTCCGAATACTATAAAATCGAAAAGAAAAATATTTAAGATTAGAAGTATTATTATATTTTTGGCCTCGTTGTATTTGATACCAATTATTTTGTAGACGCTGTAATAAATATAGATTGGAAATTAATTAAGATGAACTCGGTAATGTACTTGAACTTACAGACTAAGAAGCTTAGGTACACCAGGAATATTCTTTAATAACTATGCAACGAATTCTTATAAATGGGATAGAATATTATAATTAAATCGTTTTTCCTTAGAGAACACCGTGTTATATAAATGGAATTAAGTTATTATATAAATGGAATTCTATTTTCCAGTATCAGCAAGTTTATAAAGGTCGTATATTCATAATCAAATGATTTTATATCAAACTCCACACCGTAAACAGTTGAAATAATTATTATTTGAGATCAAGACGTCGAATCAATTAACTGGCTGCACAATAATGTAATTAATTTTAATTCTCTGTATCAAATTATGTTATTAAATTATGTGGCGGAATATTCCAATAACTATAATTGAGACGTAATTTCAGACTTAGCATCTTCATCGCAATATATAATGTGATAACGGCAAAACATATTAACTAAGTAATATAAAGGTTAACTAGGATGGTCCGTTAAAGTGCCGAGAATCATTTCAGTTCATATGTGCACAATGGTATGGACTTACATTGGTGAATATAAATACTATCGTGGATCGTTAGTGACCCGATCGTTAGTGCAAAGGCATCACAAAAACAATTGCATCGACAGACTGGATTGAGCAAATTAGTTAATTTGCAGATTAGATAGTTAATGGATCTATTAAGAGCCTTCTAATTTTGGTAGTGACACATTAATATTCTTTGGAAAGAATTTTCTACAATTATATATTTTCCAATTCAGTTTAGCCCGCTTTATTTATTGATACTTACTTTCTTAAAGCAAGAGCGACGATGGCACACGCAGCAGTGAGTACCGCAGCTAGGGCAGCAATGGCTGCTACAGCAGGAAACCTTGTTTCTGCTCTCGTTGCACTTTCTATTTGGATTCAGTATAATAAAATTACACGTAGTGCCATATCACTGCCACCTTCAACACCTTTGGTGACTTATTTTAACTAACACTTTATGAAAAAAGGCGAGGCAGTATAAAAACTGCCGACCGAAATGAAAACTTAAAACAATGGAATAACAGTTCAATTTTTAAATCAATCATAGTCTGAATTAATTAAATGTAATAATTTGAAAATTTAAGTTATTAATATCATCCTGGTTTTCACATCTATTGGCACTCCTAGCAATAATTATATACATTTTATACAGTTTCTTAATTAATCGTAAATATGATGAGCTGCAAAGATCAATACAAAATATCAATATTACATATACACAGGCCGCTATACAGACACAACTGCAATAAGTCACGAGCGTGTCCACGTCATTGGTGATGGTCGACACGCGAAATCACATGATTTTACCCATCCAAGAATTCAAACACTTATATGATAGTTATCGGTGACGCGAACCCATAAGTTTTTCCTCTACCAAATGAATATTACCTACAAAATCGCTCAGCTCGGCTAAAGAAGTTTTCACTTCAAAAACTTTTGCGTCTGATGGAAAAGGAATCTCGTATTTGTTTGACAAAATTAAGAGAATAAAAATGTTTAAAGAACTTGAATGATTTAATATATTTTACAACAAGTGACCTCTCATGAGCCTTTAATTAGAGGATTATGTAAAATTGCGATCTTACCAGCCCTTTTATCAGCGTCTCTGTACATCACATCTCTCAATAGCACAGGATCTGAGGCCCCCTTGCTGTTACGTGCTACAACAACTAAATCTTCATCATCAGCCAATGATTCCACCTCCACCCAACTTATGTTCATCCACACCACTAGATCTGAGTAAAATGGATTTATATAATGCAGTGACGAATGCTGAGTAATGTATAATTCAATTTTTACCAACCAACGGTGTTATGACAACATGTCTCTTATCTATTTATTTATTTACATATATAGAAAATTTAGTAGTTAAGTAACAGTCAAACATAGAATAAAACAAGAATAAAATGAAAGTAGACTAGACTGAAGTCTAAATGCTTGTTAACACATGAACAAAATTAACACTAGTAACAATTTTAAAAAGTTAACGTATAAAACAATACATATAACATTGAACATTTGAAATAAAAAAAATTAATACGAATAAACAAAAAAGTGAATACTAAAACAATTTAAAAAACTAAAACTAAGTCTAAGGTCTTGGGAAGGAAAACCAAATTATAAATGAGTACAGAAGATTAACACTTAATAGAATATCCAAATGTTATTTACTGAATCTCTTTTTAAAAATATAAATAAGTAATCTATTAATTGCTCTTTTGAGTTTAATAATGAATGACCAAATATAAGTATAGTTATATAGGCTACAAGCTTCCACATGATGTTTTCTTCAGTCATCTTTCGTTGTGAAAATCTATCTATCTTCTTCTATATCTATACTATAATAAAACTGTAGCAAGGTCAAATCTGTACATTAAATATTTTTTGTAAATTTTTATCGGGGTAGACTTTGTTATCGATATAGAAGCCAAAAATAATCTTTTTACAATTTTTGTCTGTCTGTCTGTCTGTCTGTCTGTCTGTCTGTCCCTGTGAACACGCATCACTCTGAAAATACCGAACCGATTTTGACGAAACTTGGCACAGTGATAACTAATATTACGAGATTACATCTAGGATACTCTTTATCTCATAAAACGCAAGGGATTCTCCAGGATAACGGACGAAAGTCAAAAATTTGTAGTTAATGAAATTTTTGACGGATTTTGGTAAATTTTCATTGTGCTATATATAGCAGACAGATTAGCTAATAGGATAAGCTATATTTCCCTAAACTACTTTAAAAAAAATACCAAAAAAAAAGATCGCCGGGATTCGAACCGTCGGCTCCGGCGGACCATATAATGCCCAGTACGTTATAACTGAGCTACGGCTATATGAGATTTCTTTGCGTAATTATCAACCACATAAAATATGTGTAAACGAAACTGTCACTTATATGTTGTTACATTTATTTTATTGTATAAAAAATGTTTGCTAAACAAAGGTGACAAGATTTTTTCCTAAAACATAAACCTAGATAATAGTTACATTGCATTGTAGAAGATGAATCTCAACTAGAGTTCTATCAGTACGTGTGTTATATATGATAAAATTAGTTTTCTAAATGTTGTTGAGTCTTGAAGTAGTTGGGTTCAGGTTTGTGAATCTAAGATTAAAATAAATCAGTTGAGGTGTATGCAGTTATTTATTTTTTTTTCGAACTGACCACGCTATTGACCTAGCAAAGTCTTAACAGCTTCACCGGACTACTGTTTGCAGTTACTATGTTGTATTTATACTAATATTATAATGAGTGGTAAAGTTTTGTTTTCGAGGAATGCTTGGTACCTACTACTGGTCCGATTTCAAAAATTCTTTCACTGTTAGAAAGGTATATTATCCCAAGTTCAGTATCTCAGTAAAAAAGGTGGTTTGTATGTCAAAAGTAAAATAAATGTGACCAAATTAAAATTGAATGCAGATTTCACGTATACTTTACAAATTCTTATAAAACAAACAACTAAAACAAAATGAAAATTTAATGTAGATAAAGGTCAACTTTTACAGTATGTTACGTGATGAAGTTACAAGGGGTACTGGGAAGACATTTATCGGCAATATATGTAAGTTAGTTTTGATCTTCACTTTGATGACACTACTTTAGGTAATGCTGCGAACAGATTCTAGGCTTATTTTAAAAGATTTCTCACATACCAACTGGGTATATGTTTGAGTGAGTCCCTAGATAGTTTGGATTCACGATTGGAAGTGCTGGATAACGCTGCAATAGGGTTTTAGGTTTTTTAAGATTATTTGCGTTTCAAAATACAATTGAAACCGGTAATAACCGATTTGGTGCAGACGAAGTTGCACGGGTCAGCTAGTATATAATAAAAATGAAGTTTCTGTATGTAATATCAAAATAACATTTTTTTACTGATTGGGTATGAAAGTATACCGGCAAAAGATAACAAAATAGCATTTTTTTAATTTTTGTCGGTCTGTCTGTCTGTCTTGTTGTTCCGGGTAATCTCCGAAACAGCTGGACCGATTTTACGAGAATTTCACTGGCAGATAGCTAAAATTACAGCGGGTTACTTAGGCTACTCTAAATTAGATTAGCTATTAACCGCGGCTTCGTCTGCAATGCTATCTCTAACACGGTTGGTCAGATTTTCACGAAACTTTCACCAGCAGATAGCGGACATTATAGCAAGTAATTTAGTCTATTTTAATTTATACTAGCTGTTAACCGTGGCTTCGCTCACAGTGCTATCTTCAAAACGGTTGGACCGGTCGTCACGAAACTTTCACTGGCAGATAGCTGATCATATAAAAAGTAATCCAAGCAATTTTACTTTATATTAGCTGTTAATCGTGGCTTTACCTGCAGTGCTATCTCCAAAACGGTTTGATCGATCATCACGAGACTTCCACTGTCAGATAGCTGACTTTACAAAAAGTTATTTAAGGAATCTTAGTTTATACTAGCTGTTAACCGTGGCTTCGCCCACAGTGCTTTCTCCAAAACGTTATTCTATTTTAGACTAGCTGTTAACCGCAACTTTGTTTGCATGAAATTTATCAAGATTTGAACTCATTCTTTATTTTTAATAAGAGAAATAATTATCAACTTATTGTTTAAAATTCGACATAATTATTAAGAACTTTAATGATATAGAGGTCTTCCTAATAAGATCTTAAATAATAAAAGTATTACGTAAAGAGTTCCATAATACAATTTCTTGCGGAACAGACATGCGTTTATTTTTTGTATAGTCACAAAATCTTAATTATAATAATGACAATGTACAAGTATATTAAATGTAATGTAAATGTAAATCTTTATAATAATATTTTAAGTTATTGTTTCATTAGTTTCTTATACAGTGTAAGTGAGCACTAATGTAGTTATATGGTGAGTTAAGGGTTCCAAATATGTTGCTGATGACAAACCTCATTTGACACGCTGTTAGTATTTATATATCTAATATACACGTTACATGTTACTGTAAGTGGCATGCGCGTCGTACTTACACTTGTCTTTAAAGAGCATTTCTATAATTGTACATAGTCTCACAATTTTATAATTCTTTAATACGATTAAAAAAAAAACGCGTGCGGAACTGCGGGTACAGCTAGTCACAAATAAATACAATATTTCATACCCGAGTATCCAGCGGTGACATTAGAGAGGATTCTATTCGTATCTCCTAACGCTTCCAGTGTGAAGTGTTGCGTTAGACCACCGTCGTAGCCGGCTACACACCGCACAGTTAAATAATCCTCATTGCTCTTTACCACGTGGTTGGATGTGCAGTTCCTTGGAGGCGAAGGACGAGCTGATGAGAAAAATCTGTATCTATAAATGCAAGCGATACAATTTAAACAATGGCTCTAAAATATTATAACACTCAAGCGATGACAGTTCAAGAGATGATAACACATAGAACTTTATATTATTACATTCTAGCGGGCCCGGAAGACGTTGTCCTGCCCTGATCATGAAAAAATCCTTGACAAATTATACATTAAAACGTTCCTCATGAATCACTCTATCCACTGGTGAAAACTGCATGAAAATCCGTTCGGTAGTTTTTGAGTTTATCGCGAACAGACAGACAGACAGACGCGATAGGGGACTTTGTTTTATGCTATGTAATGATTACAAAATAAAGTCCTCTGCCACGTCTATCTGCCTGTCTGTTCGCGATAAACTCAAAAATGACTGAACGGATTTTCATGCGGTTTGTACCAGTAGATAAAATGATTCATGAGGAAGCTTTAGGTGTATAACTTGTCAAGGTTTTTTTATTATCATGGTGGGATTACGTCCACCGGGCTTGCTAGTATATTCTTTTCGTATTCTAAAAATAATTAAGGGTTTTTGATATACGTCCATGAGTATTTTCTAACTATCATAGTTAAACAGAATATATCTCATCATTCATGTATCAACATCATTACATAGTATAAAACAAAGTCCTCTACCGCGTCTGTCTTTCTGTCTGTTCGCGATAAATTCAAAAACTACTGAACGGATTTCATGCGGTTTTCACCAGTGGATAAAGTGATTCACGAGGAAGGTAATTGGTATATAATTTGTCAAGGATTTTTTTATATTAAAGGTGGGACAGCGTCTACCAGGCCCGCTAGTTTTACGATAATTGAGCGCTTATATTTTATTGTAATCGTTTATTATTTTACAATAAGGTGTGACTGTGATCAAATCCTTGTCTACTCCTATGTATTAACGAACTTCAAACCAGTAAAATTCTATACACAACATGTAAAACAACAATTTCATTCAACTAAAAACAACAAAGAAAATAATTTTAAAACATATTCGGATGACCTGAGACCTGACGACATAAAATACACGAATGTTTCGAATTATATACGTTTCACTTAATGCATCCCTACTAATATTACAAATTCGAATGTGTTTGCTTGTTTCCCTGTTTGTAACGCTTTCTCGCCCTAAATACTCAACTGATCATTATGAAATTGTGCATACATGTTGTCAGGAGCACAAAAATGAACATAGATACATTTCAACTAAAAAAACAGTACTCTTCCCGAGGGATAGGTTAAATCTACATTAACCCTATCGAAATTGCAAGCAAAAGCTAATAAGTTATATACTGTTGAATAACAGCCGAGAGCTTAGTGCCAGAAAATGAGACCATATAGTCCCGGAGACTCTTAGAAATCTCCAAAATATAAAATAAACATATATAAGTACATAGTTGCACAATATTTTTATACACAATTACGCATATTGTCACGTGTTCGGTTGGGAAATAGTAAACAATATATGATTTAGTTTACGACATCAACCCCAAGACACAACATTGGTCGTCTACGACGTAAATATGTAAGCACTGCGACATCAATCCCTGGAAGTAGTGTCAGCAAGTCTGCGACGTCATATGTAAACACTGCGCCATTCATCCAGAAGGATCCTCGCCCACGCTGTCTGCACCAAGACTATAAATACGATTGCATACTGAACTCCGATTATTAATAATAGAGTATCAGTAATGAACAACTATTGATTAGTAACGTTTAATATAACGATTAATTAGTAACTAGTTAGTGAATTAAATATATTTTCAACACTATTCCGTGTCAAGCCATTTTTGCCTGACATGTCTTTCAGGCCATTTGATATTTTGACGGAAAAATATATAAATTATCATTCTTTCGTTTTCAGTAGTTCTCAAATCGTGTACTACCGGTGGTACAAGTAGCCTAAATATCAAGTTGAACGTGTATCACCGTCGGTACACGTGACACGGTACGTGTTAAACTAAGGTAGAAGGAGCTTTAGTTATTTTTCTGGCCTTTTGAGAATTTTATCCGATGCTAGATGTTCCCTCAACATTGTCCGCGTCGAATAGTTACTTTGGGCTAACGCTAAGACGCAGCAAAAGCTCTCAAAAGAAAAAAAAAACGATTTTAAAACATTCTTCATAGGTGCTCAGCTCCTATTGGTCATAGCGTGATGCTCTATAGCTTTCCTCGATAAATGAGCTATCTATTCTATATATATATCTATAGCTACAGCTTTATAATATTAGTATAGATTACTGCATATACAACAAAAATATGTCGTTACTCAGAAGATAACTTAGAAAATGTGTGCTCAAACTAATTGAGCTAAAACTTAAAAGAGTCAAAATTTCAGGAAACTTTCAAAGAAGTGTTCATCTAGAACCGAAGTGGGTTCTTGTAAAGTTATAGGAGCAGTGGGTACGTAGCAAGTTAGCTCGTTACCGCACCTCCGTATTGGTTTCCAGTCCATGATTGGTAACCAACTTAGGTCGTATTTTAAATCGGGCTTTACTTAAAGCCGGTTTCACATGCTTTGTGCTCGAATTTATTTCGGGATTAGATAGTATATTCGTTCTATTATTGTTATTAATCCCAAAATTAATGTACTAATACTAGTCAGTGATGAGTTAGTTTAAATGAAATCTTTGATAAAAAGAAATACGATGATGCTTTCTATGGTTTACTTGACTAGAAGTTAAGTCCAAAATCTATCACTAATCTACCAGGATTAGTACATGTTACAACCTTCCTAGAGGCTAGACAAGTATTTTAGTACAATTATTCACTGAATTGAAATTTATATTGTCTTTATCAATAAGTTTTAGTGATAACTGCAATATGATAATTAAATAAATTTTAACTGAAAGGAATCATAATATTTTCAGTCATTCAAAACCAGAAATTTAGCCTGATTTAAGTGAAAGTATTGTATATCCTATTTTCGAGTTAAAATGGTTTCAATTATTGATTTTTTTTTTAATTTTTGATAATAATTTTATACAAAAAAAAATCTGTTTAAGAAGTATAAGGTTTGATAGTAAAAATTCAACATATTTGGAATGTTTTAATATCAATTTAAATAGACCTATTTTTTTCTTTGGATAGTAAAACATTTAAAATGACCTTGATAAGATACTCTCGGTAACTAAGGATATTACAAAATATTATTAAAAGCAAATATTTGCAATGATTGTAATAAATTCGCCAAAAATTAAAAAGAGGCAAAATTTCAGGTAACTTCAACTTTAACATTGAACAACTTCTGTAGGAGTAAATATATCAAAATTTAACAAAAGAGGCATACAGCGTTTGATTTCCAACAAGAATACGCAGCTGTTCAGAAGTTACAAAATTGCAAATAAAATCCCTTGTTAATCATATGGGAAAAGGATAATAGCGATGAGGCGTCCCTTAATATTAATGTGTCATTTTAACACAGTCAATTCTTTGGTATTCTAAACAATATTTTCAAAGTAATTTTGTGAAAAAAAAAGTCGATTTATTTCATACAAAGTAAAAAGCCGAAATCTTGACTTACCTAATAAATTAAAAATATAATATTAATAGCGATTATTCCAAAAAAGAGGCACGAGAAGCGGTAACGTTTAAAATTACTAGGTAAGTTCGCTCGTTACGGATCCCGTATTGGTTCCAGTCCGTGATTGGGAACGAACTTCGCTCGTATTTTAAATCGGGTTACAAATTAAGCTCGGTTCACATCGACGAAATCCAGTTTAATTGGTTTTCTTATAACGACATGGATTATATTCCGGTTTTCCTTATAATCCGTATACACAAAGATTTATATTATACCGGGGGGTTATGTTCGGCTAAAATTAATATGTAATAATTATAATACATATCGGGGGTGTGACTAAACTGTTTGGGTGACAGACATGTCCGTGTCCATCGGCCCCAGGCTACATCTACGGCGGCCGGAGGTTAACGCGTATCCGTCACCACCGCGTGTTTTGTCGGTCGCGGCAGGGGGGTCTGATCGTTCGCTCACTTTTCCTCTCCGCCACCTCCTTTGTGAACATGAATATCTCACAATACGAGGCGACGGAGAGCCTCCCGGCCTTGCTTTCGACCATCTTAAAAACGACAGTCGGAAGCGAGAGATCCGCGCCAATGGCCGCGACTTGCTCGCTGCGTGGCACGTCCCCGGCGGAACACTCACTAAATGTCTGGTGCAGTGCGCGTAATCATTCGCACAGCCACACATGATAGCATCCGGCAGTCGTATCCCGGCCAATGCAATACAGGTAACTCCCAAAACATCCATGCCCCGTGAGTACCTGTGTCAGCCGGAAACTCAGGATTCCGTGTCGTCTAGTGAGCCATTCGACCAAGACTGGGCGAACAGCCTCAATCATAACCACGCCCCGGCTGGGGTACGAGGACGCCCGCTGTGTCCATTAAGCGGAGGCCAGCTGCCGGAAGTACTCCTTTAACATCCATCGGCTATCGAGGAGGAGGCCAAGATACCTCATACTCGACCCGACACCGATGGACTCGCCTCCCACAAGAATCTGGGTCTCGGCCTCGGATTTACACAGCGCGACTTCCAATCCCAGAAGCCGGATCCTGTCGACGACCTGAGCGACTCCCGCCGTAGCAATCATCGTGGCCTCACGGTGGGTCTTTTCCCAGGCAAATACCAGCGTGTCATCTGCGTAACAGACCACGCTGTCGCTATGGAGGAAACCACCGCACAACACCCAGTCAGTCGTATCCAATATACTGCATCCGTGCTATCGTGGGAGTTACGATTTACGGGAGATACGAAAAAGATACGTGGAAATTTGTCGAACTATTCATACAACATTGAAACACTAATCAATTTCTTTCAATAGATTCTCAGGGCCAGCCTATATAGAAACTTTCAACAACGTCAGACGAATCTAGGGTTGTCAAAAATATTTCAATTAATTTAATTTAATACACACAATAGGATTTAACCCTAGTTAGTAAAATTAACATTTATTTAAGTTGTCTCATTCTTATACATATAATATAATACGTATTTATACCCCAATAAGTGTTTTAAGCATCTGTATTCAGAGCGGTCAAAAATATTGGCGAAAACTCTTTAATAGTGTGTCCATTATTTAGCGATTTTATATTTTTTGGGTAACGTTCAAATCGTTAGAACATAGCCTAAAAACATTGAAGAAAAGAAAAGATTCGGTTTAAGCATGCCTAAATAACGATATTTTTTCCATTTCTTTAACATGGGATTTTTTCGCTTTTTAGAAATTCATACATGTTATTTATTTTATTTTTACCATTTTTTTATTTTGACCTTATTACAATATACAAATTAAGTTTTTGACGCCCATATCAAAGTTTCTTCAACCCAAGGTATCATAGTATATAGATAATTAATAATATTTGATCAGTTATTGAATAAAGTAAACAGGATAAAAATTAATTTACTAAAAAGTGAGAAAACCCCATGTTATAGTTAACAGAGTACAGACCTGTTTCAATTACTTAAAATTTATTGTTACATCTTGGTCAATATCTTCTTCTATACATCTATATCTATACATCTATATCTATACATATAATAAGAATGTAAATCTAACATGTCGGTATATTTCGATTTTCGTGAAAAAAATTGTGGCAGGTGTCTAGGAATAAGTAATAGAATATATTTCAATAATTTTTAAAAATGTCTGTGGCCTGTCTATCTATCTGTTTGTATGAACACGCTTCACTGCTAAAGTACTGGGTTCACAATAAAACCTCATATATCATAAAGCATATCCTCGGGAGTAACTTAGTCTTTGTTTCATTAAAATTGGTCCTCTCTATCAAAAGTTATTGTAATTTTAATGGTATCACGACTTATGAGAGAAAAATAGATAAGCAAATGGGTTAAATATGTTCAGATGACTTTATTAGTCATAGTTTTGTACATCAGGTTCCACGTGGACGAAGTCGCGGGCACAGCTAGTAAACAATATATTTATAAATCATAACCTATGTGTTATTCTCATATATAAGCTATATTACTGTAGAGTTTTATCGTATTCTGTTTAGTCGTTTGTGGATGACAGAGTAACAAATACCTATCCTTACAATCTTCCATTTCATTACATAGTATAAAATGAAGTCCCCTATCGCGTCCGTCTGTCTATCTGTTCGCGATAAACTTAAAAACTATTGAACGGATTTTCAAGCGGTTTTCACCAGGGGATAAAGTAATTCATGAGGAACGGTTTGGTATATAATTAGTCAAGGATTTTATTATAATCGGGGCGGGGCAACGTCTGCCGGGCCCGCTAGTATATAATATAATAATCATCTAGTGGTCAAAATTCAACCGAATTGAATAATTGAATCTTTATTTTTTCGTAACATTGATAATTGAAAAAACAAAGATCTTTTCAATTTTTGTATTGAAAACACTAAAGCTCGTAAATACTAAACAAAAATAAATAAAGAGAAATCACTTATTACACCGTCATACTATACGTATATAAGTCACATTTACGTATAACCATTACGACACATCGGCCACCTGCAGCACTACGCGACGGTACGAGGAATTGGGGACTCGTCAGCACCGTGGGATCGTGACACCGCATATATTGACTCCCGATTTGAAAACACTATTCGTTCAGACTTCGAGCAGTAGTCATACCTCTTCGGTTACGTCTTAGATTAGGTTTTAATACATTTCGTTTTATTATCCTATAGTCTCAGACCTCGAGCTGTACACAACTTTTAGTTTTGAATTTAATATAAGTTAATTGTAATATTTTTATTTTAAAAAGCATATTAAAAGCGCGATATTTATATTCCGCGGACGGTACTCACATAATTAACTGACAAAGAACTCAATAAAATATACTATAATATACTGAAATGTTTTTTCTCTATCTATTATGATTTCTTTGATGTATAGCAACCCTAGCGGCATCAATAAAGTCGGTAATTTCACCCTTTTATTCGTGCGCGGCCGCGAGCTATAAACACGATTAAATTCTCTGTTTTATGGAGTAGGCACTACGTGTTAGTTGAACTAGGAAATATTGATTTTCTCTATAGCGATGTCATATTACACAGGTCTACAAAAAAAAATTTTGTTTGGTGCCGCTAATTTTATGTTATAATTTGGTTAATTAGTCCGCAAGACGTCGTGGGAAGCTGTCAAATTCGCGAGGCTACGTAAATAAAATTACAAAGAATTAGTTCAAAAACTCTTAGTTAGCTTTAAAAATCTTGGATGTAATATGAGCCTAAAAGTACACTATCTGGATAATCCTATTGTTGTGAAGACAACCATCGGAGAAAATGTAAAAAGAGGAGCTTCTAACCTGTAAAATATCGAGAAATTAAATGTATTTAAATTAAATGTTCTTTTGTTTTTTAATAAATGTATTAAATTCTTTTTAATTTATTTACCCTTGCGAAATCTCGAAAACTACACGTAGCATTAAAAAAGTAAGTATCAATTTTTTATTAGAGTACCGAACGTATTTGAAATCAGTTTTACTTTTAGCGGCACCAAAATCATTGTAGGCCTGTGTTATATATTAGTCAGTAGGGTTTTACCGAAATACTTCTCCGTGTCGATACAACATGGGTACGTATTTTTTGTTCAGTCTTCAGTATTTCTAGTTGATAGGGTTTGTAATATAAGAATAATAATATAATACATATATATTACAAAAAAGATGTACATATATAGACGTTAATACAGTGATTTTCCTTTTGATGCGCAATACATACATACATACCTATGTAAATAAGGTTATGATTAGAACAAGACATATGGCTGTAAAATGTTCCTTGAAAAAAGAAAGAAACCGTAATTTAGAATGTACTTAATCGTTTTAATGTATGATGCTATTTTACAATCGTAAAGAGGTATAAGTGAATCTTATGTATTACACGGAAATATTTTAATTAAAAAAAGAAAACAATAGAAAGGCAACGTGACGCGGTGTTCTCAGGTGATCTTCAGTTATTATCCCCACCACTTTTGTCACACAAAAATATTGCCAGACAGAATTTGAAAGCTCTCCCATAAGTAGTTTTAAAGAGTTTTAGCAGTATATAGGATAGGATATATAGGTACATAGGATCTCACCTGCGGGGACGATCTGGAATACACAGGGCCGCTTCTGCCGTCCGACGGAGTTAGTCGCGCGACACAACAACGCGCCGTAGTCGCGCTCGCTCGCCGCGCGATATCTCAATTCGCTCGTCGTACCACCTGTCGACACTAAATAAATAATAATTGGACTATACAAATTCTTCTAAGATAATTCTTCCAACAAGTTATACGACATACAAATCTCATTTACGCGAGTAGCAAGTTTATTAAGTGTTCAAGTTTTTTTTTAATCGTCACTTTTTATTGTAAGAAATGAGAGTTGTTTTAAAAGATTTTGGTTATCATTATTTGAAGCTGATTATAATTGAATAATTAATATGATTCTGTTGCCAAAATGTTATGTATCATTTCACTAAAATGGAATTATTAACAGGAAAATGTCAACTGCAATCCAGCTATCAATCGCAAATTATATAGCAGTCATTGTTTACGAAATATAATTCTGATTTTTAACTATTTCGTAAAAGTAAAATTTAAGGTTCTGACAATATCAGACAATACTATTGTACCAATAAATAGCATAAAACATAATCACTATTCGTTTGTATTTTCGTGTTCTAAATTACAAAACCAATTGTGATACGACTTTCCCTATTATTTGAAGGATTTCCTCAGGAAAGTTTATATATATAATCAAACTCAAAAATAATTTAATCAATGTCAATCAAGAAGGCGTTTTTGAACATAAAAACTACCACCGGTTCGGAAAACAATCCACTCATCGAGAAGAACCGGCAAGAAACTCGATCGGATTTATCTTTTTAACATATAGAAGATACATTACGTTACACGTTACAATCATCCACAGAGAGTACTCAATTCCAGACCACACTATCGACTTTGATCCATCACCATACTGATCCCCACTATATAATAGCCTTTCGACACCAAAACCTTCTTGGCATAGCGCTTAAACTAACTGTTAGACAAATCGTTAATATGCTTTGGGACTTTGTTGTAAAACACTATTACCTAAAAAACTGTTAAAGCATACAGAGTATAAAACATGGGACGATCATACTTCAATATAATACAAAATTATTTATAAAATAAGATAAACCTTAAAAAAAAAGTTTAAGCCGCCACGGGACGCTTGGCAGATGTGAAACATCGACATTGTTTTGTATAAATTATATGCCTAAAAGAAAAGATTACAACAGGAATCAGCTATGGTATAATGAAAAGATAAAGCATTACAAATTTGATCCATACACTAATGACTATTTATTTATTTTATTACATAAATTATTATTTTTATTAAATACAAAAATTCAACTAGGCGCAGGCGCGGTGTGTTTGGCGGTATTTATCAAAGGGCGCTAGGGCGCATGCCGCGTAACACTAGTATAACGAGTGGCCGATAAAACAATTTGAATCTTATGGTTATACAGATAGGGTTGCAAATGTTTTTGAGTTTAATAGGGCAAAGTTCTTGTTTTACGTCACCACGTCGCGCCTAGCCAAAATCAGGTTTACCCGCGGCTATAGATGTTTCACATCAAAAACAATAAGCATTATAATATTAATTCGTGCAACAGAAAAGGTAATTGCTAGCTGAACAATATTATAAAACCTTAAAACTTTCATGAACTGTTAGCCTAAACCGTCAGAAAATATATCGTACATTAGATGTGTTTAAATATCTAGGACAGCTATCTTACCAAGTTAGTACATTGCACCTGTGCGAAGTCGAGGCATGTCGCTAGTTTTAATACAAACGTAATGCAGTTTTAAATAAATATATAGCTAGCTAAGTGTAAAATCCCACTTCGTGACTCCAAAAACTGAACGAGACATACGTTTTTCAAACATTACAGAGAAAAGTATTGTTCGAAAATTGCCCACAAAAAAAGCTCATATACTGTATTATGAAATTAGGTAGACTGTAGAGTTTGTGCGTGTATATGAACATTAAAACGTTGAATGACTGAAGGAATTTAAATAAATGCTGAGTAGTTGCGTGTTTGGAAACTTTAAACGTGTGGGCGAATTATTTTTTTTTTCTTATTAAATTGCTTTAATTTCATGTCGAGGCTCATTTGGCCCAATTACAATCCATCTCAAATTAGTTTCAAGTAGTTGATTACTGTAATAGAAGTTTCTAGAATCTATAACTAACTTTAAATATGACTAAAAACTTATCCGAGACATAACTGTCTGATCAATTTATATGCGACCAGGTTTTGCCCGTGTTCTTCGATCGAGTTAATGTAAATTTGATTTATCCCTCAAGACCAGCGTTTTTTTTTTGAATGGGAGGTGCTGTATATTCTTTTCTGTGCTTCGGACAACGTGTATGCAAAATTTCATTACGTAGATCATAAGTAGTTAAGACATGAAAGCGTACCAGCAAACACATACGCAGTTTTAATATTAATAAGGATATTTTTAATTCCTGAACTCTTGGTCCGCACCTTTTTTCAGCCTTCGTTTCTTTATTAAATTATGTGAAAAATCCTTGTAATTGTGAACAACTATTGTTTTTATTTTATTTTATTACTAGCTGGCCCGGCAGACGTTGTCCCGCCCTGCTTATAAAAAAATCCTTGGCAAATTATATATCAAAACGTTCCTCATGAATCACTTTATCAACTGGTGAAAACCGCTTGAAAATCCGTTCAGTAGTTTCTGAGTTTATCGCGAACAGACAGACAGACGCGGTAGAGGACTTTGTTTTATACTATGTAATGATTAACTATTTTAAATCAGATTTTTAACTGATATTATTGTCGTTATGAAGGATTTATTTTAATCTTTTATAGCCAATTTCAATAAGGATCGACGTCGTCAATCACATTGTTCAAAATGTTCCTCAGGAGAAATGGTTATGGCAGTGATATTTACGTTTTGAAATATTAAACTAGCTCTATCCCTTTTAATGTTTCCGTGAGTTTTTCACCATTCTTCTAATCTACACCAATATTATAAAGAGGTAAAATTTGTAACGTTGTAGGGGGTAATCTCTGGATCAACTAAACCGATTTTGAAAATTCTTTTACCAATAGAAAGCCACGTTATTTGTGTGTGTCATAGGCTATATATTAACCGGGGAAATGAAAAGACTTTTTTGTGGTAGTCAGATTTGTAAAGTAAGTCGGAGAAAAAACCGTTGAACGAAAACATTTCTTACGAACGATGATTTAACGATGAGAGTTATATGATTGAGTTCTAGAGAAAAGTTGTAGAGCTTGATAATGCCTGCAAAAAAGTCAGCGACAGCATATATCTATCTTCAAGGTTTTTTTATTATCAGAGCGGGACAACGTCCGCCGTGCCGGCTAGTTACCTACATAAAGAAGGATAACATATATTTAGCACTTCATCGGAAAAGAGGGATTTACCATATCTAGCTGGAGATACTTGAAAGCTTTCTCCGCTGTTGTTGAACTGCCAGTAAAACGTGACGTCAGCAGGGTCCGCGCTGATGGTGCACCGGACTCGGAGCGGCTCGTCCAGTCGCGCGCCAACCACCAGCGGGGTTGGTTGTGCGCAGAACGGCGCATCTATTTACAACCCGTGTACAAACAACCATTACCAATAAGCCGATTGTGAACGTCAAAAACATTCTAAGAATTGTTTAAACCCTGCAAATTTAAATTGTAATAGTTTACCTATATTAGTATTTGACTATAATCTCACTTCATTTTAAGTTACGAAAGCTTATATGAGATTTGGTTCACAAGGTCAGCTACCTGGTAGGAATATATGACGAATGAAAGGTATCACTATGAAATGTCCTTTTTAAACTTTATACTTCTTACTATTTGACTACAATTTCATATAATGTTACATCGTTATGTAAGTTACCAAGTTATCTAAGGTACCAACAACATGCTAAACCCAAAATCACTGACTCAAGTGCAACCGTTTTCGTAGGTGGTAGAGTCACGCTGAAGCTATTACTGGTTTCAGCATGAATGTGTCGACTCGCCCCCGATACTACCACTCGACCCAGAGAAACACCGACGTGAAGTAACAGTGCTTGCATTGTTGCGTTTCGTTCGGTCAGTGAGAGCGCCGGATAACCTACCTAACCTCGCCCAAACACAAGGTGGCAACGCACTTGCGACTCTTCTGGTGTTGTAAGTGTCTATGGACGGTGGTGATCACTTAACATTAGGTGACACACCTGTTCGTTTGCCTCCCATGATATAAAAAAAAACCGCCGCAATTTATCTACCAAACGATAGACTTTAAATACGATGGTGATAGCTAGCTACGCGGGCATTTAAAGTAAATGTACCACCATGCTTTCATCACGATGTTATCCTTCATCAAAAAATCCCGTTATCTGTAGAATTTGTACCCAATCAATGTCAATCATCGCAGTATCCGAACACAATATAATTAAGTCATCTTTTTATTTGCCTATCTATACATAATTACCGTAATACTCATAATAAATAACTCAATGGCACGGTTTAAAACGTAGCATATATTTCTTAAATGTCATTTAAACCAAAACTGATATCTAAAAATTTATACTCGCCTTCTTTTTAGTAATAGCAAAATCACTTAAGACATCTAAATTTACCAACGATTTTGTTAAATTTAAATTTAACAATGATCAGAACAAAACTAAGGTTTAATTAACGTAGACGTTTTGCATTCTCTTAAATGGCGATTTAGCCACAGGAAATAAAAACTTTGAAGTCTTAATAGCTTGTGATGGGGATTTAGAATGAAATGGTTTAGAATCTGACTAAATAATACTTAGTTCATTACGAATTATAGCGATAAATAACATGATAATAGTGTATCTCATTATGCTAAACCAGCTAGCTTATTAGCTAGAAGGAGTTAGAAATCTGTAACATTTGTAATCATGATCCAACAGACGCACTTAAGAGACTAGTTTCTAGACTTAACAATCCTACATTAAATTATTATATAACAAAAAAGTTATAGATGTGGTAATTTATACATACACTGCACTCGAAGGTAGACTGGTTGACTGGAAGATTCTCCCATATGGTTCGCAGCCTTACACGTGTAAAGACCAGCATCGTTCTTCGTCACCCGCTGAAGCACTAAAGACTTAGTGCTGATGAACACACCTGATGATATGTTCTGGCTTACGGGTTGATCCTGAACGAAAATATCTGTTATAACCGTAAATGTTTTTTTAACTACGGGTAAAAAGCTATTTGGTTGTTACTGTGGATGATTTTATACTTGAAGAGAAACTGATACAATAAAAGCATTAAGCAATTTAAATATCTATAAACTTATTAAAAAAACTCGCACGTCCGATTTAATTGATTCTTAAACTCTTCACTGTCCTCATAGCTCTATTTAAATAGGCACCTCTGACGTCCACATCATATCATTCCAATATTCTTATAAGACCTTTAATGTATTAAACTCATTTCAAATAACTTCTAATAATAAATGTATATTTTAGTCTATGCCCATTGGATTTACAAGAGAAAACTTTCTACTTAAAATGACATATCGTTTGGAAAGAATGATAATAATCTGGTTAAGAATTAACGGTTTTTGTTAAATTTAAGATTTAACAGCAACAACGTTCTCGTCTGGTGTGAAGGACATCTCTTCAAAATTGGATATCCTTGTATGTCCACCAAAACAAAACAATATGAGTGCTGTTCTATTACACAAATTATCTAATTTACTTGATTAGCACGTAGAGGCTAGGGCACATAAAGCTTTGTGATAATCTTCGTACATGTCCATTCGATCTTTTGGGCTTAATGGAGAAGGAGTCTGCAATAAAATTGTTCGATAATTTTGTCAAGCATGTGACTGCTAATCTTAAGACATTTAACGGACTTTGAAGTTACCACGACTCTCTTACCTGTATCTAAATCATTTTGAAATAACCCCGACTCTCTGACTTGTATCTATATTGGGACTAACACATCTTGGTGACTTAATATTATGCTCATGCAATACGTCAAAGGAGTGAAGTACTGAATCGTATGAAATTGCGATCACCCCTCTCTCCCTTTATATTGCCAATTCCAAATGAACTCTTTGGGAAAAGAGCAAGTTTGGAATAAATAAATTACACAAATTATCCAGGGTTGACCAAAAGCGTTATAAATTTCAGTGACATTTGCTAATAATAATCCAATGTCAGCTTACAAGAAATGCTATATATTTTTGGAAATATAAATATTACCCATGGATTTGACTCACTCACGTTATGGTACCAGGAGATGCGATGTTCCTTCGGATTCGCCCTAATGTTGCACTCGAAGTATACATCATCACCCTCCTTTATATCATTAGGGTTAAGGGTACTGCCCAGAGACATAGTTAAAACTGGTTTGTCTGCGAACAAAAATATACCCTAGATACTCTTTTTTATTTAAAACTTAGTTGTCTTCTATTTCTCAAAGTAAAAATGAAACAAAAGTATTTAGTTTACCTTAATATCGATTAAATGACCAAATTATTCTCTAAATTAGTAGTAACCACATGATCCTCGTCATTCTTTCATCATTAAATGGCTAATAAACATCTAATAATTATCACATAACATTTTTACAAACATTGTTCAAATTTTCTTACAAAAGTAATTAATTTACAAAATAGAACAACTACGTAAAGAATTTGATTAGGGGAAATATTCAATTGAAATTATTATAAGTTTAATATCATAACTAAAGAAAGACGGAATCATACAATTATTCCTAGTTAAGTCCGGATAGTTTTAAACATATAAATCAAATGCACAACGTATACTGGAGCAATAGAAAAGTACGAGGCGTAAGGGACAATGTTGAACTATGTTATGTTTTTGTTAGCGGAAAATGGAAGATGTAGCAATTGACATAACGATTATCTATACGTAACACAAAGAAAAATAATTTTTAAGGAAGTCTAACGAATCGACAAAACCTTATTATAACAAGGGTTCCAAACTCCAATGAAATACTAAAAATACCACACAATATTGTATTATTAATTAGTATATTTTAGTTTATTTATTGAAATTACTATCTTTTAATAAACATTGAGTGATAATAAGATAAGAAAGTTCAGTTTCATAATATCATTTTAAATACATGTGTTCAAAATTATAAAGTGCTTTCAATAGTAACTCACAAATTACGAACTATGAACAGTTCTGTTTAGGGGCTTTATTTCGTAAATTGTCTAAATTACAGTAATTGTGGTGATTGTTATTCATTTTCATACAAAAACCTTTATTTAAATGAAATTATGTGTACACTGTTTAACTAAATGTCAATATCAGACTGCAATGTCAATCGAGTAAATCGTCTATTGTGAGGTGAAGCATTAAATGATCCTCGTAAAGTTTAATATTAAAATAGATACGCGATCTAATTTAATTTTGATTTCGTCGACTTCTCATAAAGTTAACTGATAGCTTTATGATTAAACAAGACCAATTAGTAGAAGACAGACAATAAACTGAATATAATCTCTTATCGATCCGCTGATTAAATTACGTTCATGGCGATAAACCTAAGGGTAGAGAGGTAACTGAACCCTTAAACAAAGCAGTAAATTAGTTTCAGGAGAGTAATTAAATGATATTGATTTAGAACAACAGACACAATGTTTGCTCGTATCGCTGTTTTTTGTTGGTTTAAGGGACTTTGTAACCTGTGTTTGTAGAGAAATTATTCGTGTTATAGAAAGGAAATTCGAAGGTACGATTCTGTCAACCAAACAAATAACTTTTATTTATTCTACAAATGGCAAAATAAGACAGACGGTTATTATTTGTCTCTAAAAAGCTATTGCCACCAGATATCAATGTATAGTACTTATAGGTGAAGTGCTATGTTTTAAAATAAAAATTATTTTAAATGTGACATTTTCTTCCCTTAATGAGTATTATATGATCTGAAGTTCCTAATTTTAAAATAATGTAATGCAACCAACGTCAATTGATGTTATAAAATTATTTTACCATTTGAGAAAATGGGATAAATAGGATAATTCACAAAAGGATTTTTTTAAAGATTTATCAAAGAGTAAAGTGATACGTAGACTTACAAACGACGCTCATTTTAAATGAGTCTTCTAATGCGACTCGCAGCACAGGGTTATCAGCTCTACACCTGATGACAGCTCCATCGTCCTCCGGCTGCGGCAACATCGTCAAACGGCTGACACTCATCGTCTCATTTGTGAATTCACTGTGCTGCCAGAATTAATAATTTTTGGTAAAAAAATCCTTGTAACTCGATTTTTGGAAGCAACAGTTTTGCTTCCATAAAATTCTATCGAATTTCATATTGATTAATTGTAACCTAAAGAAATCCCATAAATTTTTGTACAAGAACTACAAGTGTTTGTGCAAAAGGCTAAAGGCTGATTTGTCCCTCAGTTCGGCATTTCCATACCCCCCATACAAGGTAGACCACTAACCTGGCTGTTGTAGATCGTTCTCGCTGTTGTTCTTATATGCACGGTCACATACACGCACACACAATGTTTATAATTGCAATTAAAGACCAAAAAACATCACATAAACCAATAAAATCCGGCAGCGCAAAGTTCACATTACAGGTTAAGGAGCCCAACTGTCCGTTGTAGGCGTCGCGATCGCGCGAGCCCGGAATCGCGATCCACCCACATATAAAGAATATGAAAATGCGCGAACAACAAGTAACTAATATTAACCACACAATGTATACTAAACAGCTGAAAAACTATAAGGGACACAGAATTAAGATCCTCATTATCATCTTAACGCGTGTCCGTCAATGGAGCAATTTTGAATCCTATTGTTTCTCAGTCCTATTATTCCTAATATTTATCATCTGAAGTTGATCTTCAATTTGGCTCTTTGTCATTATTTTTACCTTCAGTTATCGTTTTAAGATAGGTAATAAATACTTCTCGATGTGCCGAAACAAACTACAGGATAGCTATTTGCCAAATGTCCTTACCTTCCCTCGCGTGTATTTCCTATTCTCCCTGTACCAAGTGATCAGTGCTGCCGGTCTACTGCCGATCGATACACATACCAAGGTCATTTCATTATCCGCTGACATCTGGCCCGGTTTATTTGTTATCGCTACGGAGAGTGGTCGCACTGTAGAAATAATTAGTACCATAAAAAAATAATATTAAGAGATACATTTTTGAACTAACACCCTTCACTTCATCTCATTTCTAAATCAAGGAATATATTCAGTCGACTAAAAAACTGTAATTAGATTCTTTGATGTCGATATTGCCTTTCGGTAGGTGTTTTGACAGTTATCCTTCTTGTATTTCATTTCGTTTACCAGCTAGTAATTCTATTCAATTTAGCAAGGTAGACATATTTTTTACAAAGTACTTTTCATCTCAGTAATAAGGTAATAAGCTCTACATATTCCGAAAAGAGTATACTTTACAATGATCTATCTAGATTACTTATTATTTATGTCTCTGGTATCTTAAACTCAAAAGTTCGTTTTTCTGCATCGCAACTAAAGGATCTCAGTCAAAGGTGATTCTATTGACAATATAGCCAAGTATACTCACGATGCATCTCAACCCTCGCAGTTCTTTCATGAGGACTAAGTAGGGGAGTGTTAGTCGCCTGACAGCGTATTGTGGTATTCAGCCAACTTCGCTCAGCACCACCCACGCTGATCCTGCTCACGATCACTTTACCATCGTTCTTCAAGACCGTGTGGTCTTCCAGAGCTTGATTATTTATTAGCCAAGTCAATGTTGGCTGAGGACGACCTGTGGAGCAGTTTCTGCTTAACTTGACGTTAGTAGTATTATGATATTCTAATCCTTAGTTAACAACTATTATTATAAATGAGAATGCGCGTTTGTTTGTTACACTTTAAAGTAACTAAACACAACCGATCATAGTGATATCTTGTGTGCACGCTGTAGTAAAAAATTTACTGTTCCTGAAAGATAGACTTAAATCTACATTAATAGCGATTTAGCGAGCAAAACCTAACGTAACTAGTAGTCTAATAATAGCAAAATAGTTATATATAACCTTTCAAAATCGAACAACATGCTGTGATAGTGTTCCCGCTTGGAAGCACACAGCGTTGAATATTTTCAAACTATTTGTAATGAAAAATAGATGCAGGTATTTTGAACGGGAAATGTTAAATCGCTCGTGCCAAGTTTTCTCTGGCATTGATTGACTTCATCTACATTTTATAAACGACATACGAAAATTACTTTCATTTAATGTAAACATATTGAAGCGATCGGCTACAGTTTCATTCGTTAATATTATTGTATACCAAAGGTTTCATTCAGTATAGTGCCCGGAGTTGAATTATATTAGTATATTAACGGGCCCAGCGGACGTTTTCCCGCCCTGTTAATAAAAAAACCTTGGCAAATTATACCAGGTGAATGTTTAGACAGTAGCAATATTTATAAATTCTGCACTCGATTCTCGTTCTAAATCAATAAAAAAATAGGTGCTTAATATTTGACAGATTATATCTAGAAACATACAAAAATTTTACTCAAGTCTCTAAGTGTCTATATTAAGGCATAGTGGCAATGACCGTCAGATTATTTGACTAACAAAGAATAATTTTTCGAAGTTTGAACAAAGAGAAGAATTTATTGTCTGTTTTTTTTTATCACTGCTTTTATCACCGGTCATTTAACCTAGGTTTATTTAAGTTATTATTATCCATTCTTTTGAAATTCTTAGAATAAACTTTATCTAAGGTTCTCTTTGTTCTTTATTATCATTTCTTTTTTGATATTATTATTTTATGTGTTAAACGTGACCACGAAGTGTCATATCCTAGAATACTGCTAGTGTCTAACCTTTCACCTGGTATACCTAAACCTTCCTCATAAATCACTTTTTCTTATGGTTTATGGTGAAAACCGCATGAAAATTCGTTCAGTAGTTTTTGAGTTTATCGCGAACAGACAGACAGACGCGGTAGGGGACTTTGTTTTATACTATGTAATGATAGTAATATCTATTTAATAACTACTATATCTAACTATAGGTACAATACGGTTTATCGAACAAAATTTTTTCACGTTTTAATAACAAACCGTTTTAAAAACCGACTAACAGGATCATTAATGAATTATAATTATTAGTGTTCTTATATACAACACAACTCGTTATTTATTCATTTTTCTAAATTTATAAATTATATGTCATATATATATACGAGCGGACCGGGCGGACGTTGTCCTGCCTTGAAAACAAAAAAATCCTAAAAGTCGACCGCAGCGCCACCTACCGGGTCCAATTGTGAATCTAAACCATTCTCGGATCCACCAACATCACACAAAATTCACAAACGCCAGCGAGAGGAGTTCATCACATACACACCACACAAAAATATATATATTAAATATATATATATATACCTATAAAGAATCGCTAGTCAGCACAACTATAACATTTCCAGCAAACGCGCGTCAATGCTTAATGCAAAACAAAATAGCACATAAAAAAATGTTTTCAAAAATATTTCGACATTTTAGGTCACTATGCAACCTGTCAAAACGGCCATTATAACGTGTTATAACTATAAAATCCAACTACACCAGTATATATATAACAAACAAGAAACAGAACCATCATGTTTTACAATTTGTATTTATTACTTACTTTCACTAAATAGCATTAATTATTTTATTTATTATTATTATTTAAGCGCCATGTCAAGCAGGTTTTTGTGTCGAAAGGCTATATAGAGTGGGTCAATATGTGAACGATGGTAATGTCTGGAATTGACTCCTCTCAGTGCATCCACTAAAAACGGTATTGTAACCTATAATGTATTCGAAATATATGTACCTATATGTTGAAAAGATGTACCCGATCGAGTTTCTTGCCGGTTCTTCTCGATGACTGGGTTGTTTTCCGAACCGGTGGTAGTTTTGACGTTCATAAGCGCCTTAATAGGGCCTAAACTGAATAAAGTATTTTTGATTGATTTGAACATTTTTTTTAAATCTGTACAACTAAGTAAAACTGACGTACCAGCTGTTTGTGCTAGCTTATCTCTGAAACGACTCTACCGATTTTGATGAGACTTTTACAGGAAGATAAAGGACTTCTCCGCCTAATATTTAGACTAGTTATTAGTACATTGTTCGATAGGGCCTGAGCAATAATAATACACATCCACAAAGTAACTTAATATCAATGGGAACATTGTCAGGTTTAACTGGTAAATTCGAAATAGCAATTAAAACTATAGAAGACTCTCATGTGATCAAAGTCGTTGATACTCTCTCTCTCCTGAGATCCTGTGTACCCAAATTGTCGGGGCAAAAGGCAGAAATTACTTAGTACCACTCGCCGATATTACGTAGTAATATATATTTTTTAAATCCTTACTAAAATAACAATACTCAATCATAAATAATAATAGACAATCTGGAATCCCTAGAAATCTTGGAACCAACGAAATTCCCTAATTGGATCAGAAAGTGATTGATCGAACAATTAGGTAAAAGAACGAAACAAAATATTATTAAATACTGACAGAAACTTTGACAAATGTTTCAATTTCTAAAGTTACAAAGTGTATAAATTAGTTTGTACGTCTTACAATTGTGAATGTATTCGACAGAGGTGAAATATCCGTTATATGTAAAAGTGCTATGTTAGGACACGTATACAAAGGAATGCGCTATTTCTGAACACTAAAAAAATATCCGGAAAATTCTAGAATTCTCTATAAACGTCGTGTTATTTTTATTAAAATTCATAGAAAGGTATAATGCGTCGCCGTGATGCATCAGTTCGACATATAAATATATCGATAAAATAAGATTTATATCGGTCCGAGTATAATAGACAAATACGTTCCAAAAGCAGCGTATCTAGAACTTTCCATCTTTCAGTAAATCCTTATCGATTTCTTTCGAAATTTCTAGTCCTCGTTCTTATTGGATATATAAGCTAGCAACACTTCGACCAGTAGCAGACCCCTACGATTCTTTAAATAGAGCATGCTCGCGCCCACACATCCGAAACCATCGATTACTTCGCCATTTACGGGCGGCTACCTTCGCTCCTGTATATCTGCCACAACCCCCTTCGAGAGCTTCTCAAGCTTAGGTTCTATCCCCGGAAGTAGAGCCCTCGAGCACGCTGCTAACACGCACAGAGTGTGTCACCGCATTCACTAGCAAACAATGCCCACTAAGTTGTACCCAACATAAGTACAACACACACAAGTTACACTTCAATAACAATTTTCAGCTAGTGTTATGACATCGTGCGAACAAGTAACGTTATGTGATAACCAATACGTCCAAATGGATTTCCCACTAGAAATTCACGATACGAACCATGGTTATTAATTACATGATTCTGTTATTGTTACAAATTATAATACGATACAGAATAGCAAATTACCCAACAGCAAAATAGGTGATAATAGGTTATAACAACAATTATTGTTATATAGCCGTTATTGTCATCTATAAAGATGATACGAAGGATAGATATTCTGCTTAATCTCTTGCAAATAAGACTTTAATTTCTTTACTTAATCGTCTACGCTGTTACGTTGTATCTAATTTAATATAACTTAGGAATATGATGATATGTATGTCTGTCACGTACACCCGTAAATGACCCTACACGAAGTGTTTAAGTTGAGATCATGATTGTCTGCCAGCCCACCGCACCTTGATATGACCTTGATACTTTCTATTCTAATCAGTAGATATAAAAGCTTAATAACACGTGGTAAGTTTCCTAATAATTGCAAGAATGTTTAGGAGTACAGGAATTATGGACTCACATACCGGGTTTTACCTATAAGAAATACAGTTTGTATGTCGCTATCCTGAGGTAGTAGTAAGATCTTAAAGGCGGTGATAGTGGCTAATTAACTATCACTATCGAACGCAGCCAGGATTACCGTCAACTAGGTGACCGGTCCTGAAACATAAAACTGAATCACAGTTCACACCCAACATATTTTATCCAATTTAGGTCCTGAGAAAGCACTTAGAGGTGATAGAGCCACGCTGAAGCTACTACTGGTTTCAGCATGAATGGGTCGGCTCGCCCGGGGTAGTATCACCCTCTCGCAGAAAACCGACGTAAAGTAACAGTGCTTGCATTGGTTAGGTTGGTTACATGTTGTGCTGACCCTACTGAGATAGAGGTAAAGTTAAAAAATTATAGCATAATTTTCTAGATATACGCAACGGAACAATTTTAAATCTATCAAGTCGTAACAAATAATACCCGTGTGTTGCAACAAAGGATCCGGGTCTTAGACGAATGATAAAACAGCCCGATAAAAACGAAGGGGAACAAATAAATAGCTTCCCAATACCGGATCTATACGAACAATGGGTTATCAAATTACCTACACAGAGGAACGGAATTTTTCGCACGAACGTAGATATATATGTTCCCGTTTTGCGTTATAAGAGAAAAGTTATTTGTGTTACTAATACGTAGTCGGTGTCGATAGGGCCGGAGGCGACGTGGCGTTTTGCGGTTTTGTCCCCCAATGAAACACTTCGATAGGTTATGAATTTTTAAACCTCAATCTCATGTTTTGATTCGTGTTTAGCCCAGTGTTCGGCAAACTCGTCATTCAAAAGAGCCAAATATAAATAATACAAAATGGAAATTTATTCATAGAACCATACCTAAACTGAAGCTTCGAATTAGTATAGACATTTTTATGGAAATAATTAGGATTAAAAGTATTTTCATATATAAGTAAATTACTTCCATCCTCTGTGGTCATCATCTAGCTCATACAGTGCATTTGGCTAAATTAAGGATTAGGGACCATTATCTCTGCGAATGCGGCCTAGACGACGGTTCTCCAGATCATATATTCTTTAAATGTTCGAGAAACGGATTCTCCCTTTATTTCCTCCCTTCTTATGGATTGGATTGTCTATTTCTTAATTGACATGTATCTAAGTTAGCCTATATGTATATTTACGGGAAACATGCAGTAACTCGGTCTGAATATAAATTAATTATCTTCGTTTTCGCATTACATTTTTAAATCGGTCTCCTACGTTTATGACACTATCTGCCACAGACAGCACACACTCTGTATCTACATGACATTGGTGGAAGTATGTATTACACACGGCGCCAGAAATTAAAGAAGAAGAAGGATTAAAAGTACACACTCGAGCTTGTCTTTGCTAAATATGACATTTTGTGCAAACGACTGGCAGTGCTATAGTTGCTTTCTAAACTATTATCAATCTAAATGTTCTTTGCGTCCGTTACTTGTACGGTTCTAAACTCCACTGCTATATAGGGATCGATCCCTAATGTGAGAGTCGACTTAGTTATAAGGGAATCTTTAATAGTCCTCAGGAGTGGAAAGTCCTCTAAGAGCCGTTCCAAATTAGAGATATAGGGTGATCAAAACCAAACTTTTATTATTTAGTAACAACTATCCATTTCACTAGTAAAAACTTCCTTTTAACTCCTTGGCACTTTCGACGAATTATCACGTTACGCATGAAGATGTATGTGGAGTTATGAAAAGGATAGCAACAGTGCTACACCGAAGGCACGAAAAAGGTACGCATAACTAATTTGTTACCTTAGAAATTAAATCAAAAATCTTCTAGCATTGAGTGCGTGTTACGTTGTAAATACATTTCCGACCAATAATATTCTCCCTTCGCTGCTACTGACTACGGCCCTGCTTATCGAGGCCGCTCGCGTACCTTGCACTCCGGTTTCCATTGTCCGCCTGTCTACTTGACTAATATCATAACCATTCTGTTGTATTTTTACGTTTCTACACGGTAATAATTCTGTTGTTCGCAGTACAACGTGAAGGAAAACTCTTTCTGTGAAATATTTATTCAATACGAAATGGAAATATCAAGAAAAACTGCGACGTCAGGCGAATCTCTGCAAGTAGGCTTGAAAGCATCTAAATACTTGGCCATTCCTGGATGATTTGTTCACTGGTTTAACAGTGCAAGTTCATATTATATCTTTTTTTAAGTTTTATTTTTAGTGCGTTATAAGAAATCGTTGATTTTTTAACTTGAAGGTATATAGTCGATGTAACACACCATAAATGTAATTTATAAACAGTCTTTTTTTAACATTATATAAGTAACTGCTTTAAAAAAATATTTATTCAATTTATTCGTAGTAGGTATTCAATATCATCGTTCGAACTTTTACCTCGACTCAAAATTTTTGAAATGTCCAGAAAGATACTTTGTATTTAATTATAGTGTCTCGAGCGCCTTTTTAATTAGCATTATTATAAATCTAATCTTCTTATTATATAAAAACCCAGTGTGATGATATTTGTTCACGGTGCAATCCGAAGCTACTCAACCGATCTTCACGAAATGTCGGGATTTATATATCATTATATCCAAATCAAATCAAAAACACTTTATTCAATTTAGGCCCTCAGAAGGCACTTAATAAGAATATTCGCCGAATAATGTACCCTAGCATTATCGATAGAAATTTCCCTAGTCATTTAGGCTGTTTTATTCATTTTTGTATTAAGATTTTTGTTTTTACAGGCTTAAGACTCGATCTGGTTTAATTCTTTAAAAATATAACTATTAATATTTTTATTTATTAGATTATTTATTATCTAAGTTATAAATGATAAACGTTATCATAACCATTGAACTATCAAAAAAAATCATGAATTTTAGTATATCGCTATGTTGTTTTATCTGTTAACTTATTCAATTGTGAAATTCTAAAACACATTATCCAATCTAGGCCCACGAACACACACAAAAAATTTCATCAAAATCGGTAAACCAGTCATTTAGGAGGAATTCGGTCACAGACACACGCACTGGTTTATCTTTTTAACAAATATATATATAAGATTTGGAACGTATTAGATAAATGTCACAAACGTTTTTAATGGATGCACAGAGATGAGTTAATTATTGATATATATTAGTATAAATTAACAACTTGAGATATAGGATAATTAATGGCCTCAATATTTTAAATTACAAATTAAATTATTGCCAATTTTGACAATTGTTGTTAATAGTAAGCTTCATTAGTCTCCAACAGATCGCGCTTGAAATTAGTTTGTTGACAGAAGACTGTAGTATCAACTGTTATGGATATCCCATAGATGGCGCCACGGTAATACTTTATCATAACTTTAATTCAACATGCGATAGCTGAGCCACAGCAACGCGTGGCCGGATCAGCTAGTATAACCTATATAAATAAAAATTACGAATGTACGTAAGCGTGTCACTTCAAAACCAATGATATCATAAGTAAAAAGGTGTTTTAATTATAATATCATTGTTCAAAACGGCTGCACCTAATTGGCTAATCATTTTACTTGTATTTGTAGTTAGGACAAGGTTTATGTGAAAAAAAAATGGAGGTCGTACTGAAACGTGAAAAATTTGGGTTAAAAAATCTTCATATGACAAAGGGAGTGAGATAGAAGATTAGGGAGATTTTCAATAAAACATTTACAGAATTTTATTTATCCATTCTTGTCAAAATATGGTTATACTGTAAAAGAAAAATGTGGACTAATCTTTTTTCTTAAGGTACACACATTCGAAGCCGGAACGAGCGGCTAATACACACATACACTTGTTTTCTATGATTATTCATCGAACACTACTACAACAAAACTATGCGCTGCAGTTTCAATCGCCTTTAATTTTTTCAGCCATCGATTATTAATACCTAGCTCTACTACACCCACGGCTCTACGCCCGTACTTCTTTATCCTTAACGTACTCTCTAACCAAAACTTTGTATAATAACAGCTCCACTACTAAGGGTCATAGCGTGATGTTAATTATTCTATTGCCTTTCTCAGACTATTAACAGTGAAAAGATGAAGATTCAGAGGGGCTTCAATAAAAAAATATTATTGTAAAGATTATAAGTAATCATTATTTTTACTTTGCTCACTAAAAAATTCTAGAAAGAACACTTCTTAAATCAATTTGGAAATACTTTTATGCTCGTCTAAATCCATTGTTATAATGAGATCGTACAATTTCATATTTCGTGAGTTAGATAAAGGTCGAGTGAAATAGATACAAAGAATAGAGAGATTGTAAGTAACGCCTGCAGCAAGTAACACGAGATTTTCGAATAAAAAAACTCAAGAATACTTCAGTTTTGATGACACTTTGAATGTATTTTTTAACAATGTCTCTGTGGATAAATTTTATATTTTCTTTTACTAGCCCTGCCCGCGGTTCGGGTCGAGCTTGTTACGTGGTAAATAAATTGTCTTGATTTTAATTATTTCTTAAGGCATTATTAGTATATTTAAAACCTATTGATTTCGATTACACAATATATACATTTTTCTAAATTTAAGTTCATTTAAATCTGAGAGACTCTTTAATAGATAAATATTAAAAGTTTTTTTTTACATAAACACAGCTATTTGGCGCCAAATTCAAAATATATCTTTATATATAAATTTCTTCTGTACGTGTGTATGTCACTGAACTCCTCCTAAACGGCTGGACCGATTTTGATGAAATTTTGTGTGCGTGTTCCAATGGATCCGAGAATAGTTTAGATTCACAATTGGACGCGGTAGGTGGCGCTTCGGTTGAATTTTAGATTTTTTTTTATTATCAAGGCAGGACAACGTCTGCCCGGCCCGCTAGTATATATATATAATTGGTGTTATTTGAACGTTATAATTGGATCTTAATTTTATTTTGTAGTGGAAACTTCTTTAAGCGTTTTGAGTGTTTTCTTTTTGGCAGGAGATAAATTCATAATTTCGCATCACGACGTGTCAGTAAGTGTGACCGACTGTATTGCGCTTGCGTGGCTTGCGTCGGACTCGCGACGCGTAGTATAAGAGCCTGTGTACATCTAATATTGATATTTTGTATTGAGAATGTGCAGCCCATCATATGTTTGATGAATTAATAAACTGCATAAAAAAGTATGTACTTATTATTCGGAGTGACAATAGATATGAAAGATAGACTAATGATAATAATTTCAATTTACAAATTATGATATTTAAATAATTCACACTGTATTTAATTTTTTTAAAATCAAAAGAGTACACAGTTTAAATTCCATTATTTTGAGTTTTCACTTCTATCGGCAATCCTTACGACTGATTCGAGTTTTTAAGCTATTGCATAGCTTCTATCGCGGGCCTTGAGCGTGGGGACCGAATCCAGAAATTCCGTAACGAAAAAAACCTAACACCCCCCACTCCGACCGGCACAGCGGTGATACTTTTTAGTTTTTCCATCTATCGAAAAATACCAGAACTTTTAATGACTTTTTGAAATATCACGCTTGTCTCTTTAGTTCAGCAACCCGCCTTTAGGTGGCATTGGTTGTATTGGAAAACTACCGTAATCAGCTGTTTGTGAGAAAGTATATAGGTGTATAGGTATTTATCATCTATGTACAACAGTGAATATCTGTACTCGTATAATTTGTGTACAAAGTGTTTTAAATATGAATAAACAAAGTGCATTTATTAATGAAGAAAGTCACGAAAAAATAGTGAAAGAAAATGAGTTAGTACTCTATATACATTCATTTTATTATTATTATCACAAATGCAGTATTATTTTTTGTTTTGTTATTAATATCAAAGAAAAAAAAAACAAAGGAAAAAAAATACTGCATTAATAAAATAAATAAATAATTATAATTGCATAAGTTGATAAAAAATGCTATGCAATAGCTTTACCGCGGCAGTCTCCGAGTGCCACACGTCTTTTTTTTTAAATTAAGGCAAACTGTTACTATGTTAAAGGATCGAACAAAATATTATTTCATATTTTTGAGTGAGTGTTTTTTTGAAGGCGTTTCATTCTTCTTTGAATTTTTTTTATTTAACAGTTACAATTCCTCCATTCTATATAAGAACACTAAGTGAGTCTTCGTCACATCCGTTCGCAGGATGATCAAATAATACACGATATTTCCTCCGGGGTTCACGTACACCCAATCCGATTAGTAGCCGTACGTGATCACAATTTAAACTCCGGTTTATTGAACTACCAGCAAGCGTATACGTTATTCACCAAATGTTTCTTTTTTTATAGTATTCTGAGCTTGCCTTTGGCCACAAACGCACCTGATGTTAAATGACGCATTGCGCACATTGTTATATAAAAAAAATATCATCGACTTTTTTATTAACTCACTTTTATCTATGTCTGTTTTGGTGGGGCTTCGTAATTGGTACAAATTGCTTGACCATTACACATATACAGGAAGTATAAGAAAATACGGCCGTCGGGAACAGTCTAGAGTTGACTAGTTTCCTGCTACCTAAAAATAATAATATAGCAAGCAAACGATCTTGAACAACTTCGTTTTTAAACCGATCGCTAGTGCCGCTCACACAGAAACTATAAATAGCCTACCAAAGGTAAAGCTTACAGAAAAATTGGAAAGCTAAAAGATGTACCTATCAGATCTCGTAATTATGTATAATAGTCATAAACATATAGTGGTGCAACAAAATAATTCCAAGGAGGGTTGGTGTCAGGCAGGCGGCCGATTGTAAAAATTAAGCCAAATCATACATCACAATATGACAAACATGTTGTGCCGACCCTATTCAGTTGGGATAAGGGTAAGAAGATGCCGACGATGATGTTTTAGCTTCATCAAGACCTCGAGGCAAATTCAACGTTTAAGAAGTTTAAGTCTACTACTATCCTCTTAATTATTATCGCTTAGTCTCCTTTATAATAAAACTGTATTCTGTAGCCACCCTTCAGTTCAAATGTAGATGCTGTTATTTAATATTAAAAAAGTCGTGTAGAGAAATGAAGTTCTTAGTATTGCATTTCACGGCACGTATTGCACGGCGATGAGAGTGGGAATTTATTAAAAAAGTATAGCTTGTTGTCTGGACATGCCAAATCTAGCACGAATCTACTACGGCTGCTTTACTTTTTTATATCTTGGGAAGCTCATACCTTTTAGTAGGAGTGGTGTATACACTCCCACTTCTACTGTATACAAAACCAATCATATTTCTAGTTATTTCGTTTATAAAAGCGCAATACTTATTTATTTATGCTACGTGGTCTTTGGAAATATTCTATTTGTATGGTAGAGTGAGCTGTACCATTAATGCAGATTAGAGCTCTCTTGTGTACGAAATATATCCAATACGTTATGTCAAAACATAAATTTGTACTGGGATTTTCTAGTGCTTTTCATACGTTTTTATAATAAAAGTCCAGCGAGGGGTGACGCCCAAGATCAAGACGAACTTGTTTTTAATTCATTTTATGTTACATTCTCCGACTCCAAGGAAAAATAACTTATACAAAATACATCATAACTTTATAATGCAGAAACTGTTACTAATATTGAATTAAAACTAAACTCATAAGACCCAGAGGAAATATTTCACGAGTAGCTTCAGCCCGCGAGTTCGTCGGCGTGGAATAGTTACTTTGGGCTAACGCTATCACACAGCGGAAGCTCTCAAAAGGAAAAAGAACCCGATCTGGATAATTCTTCATTGGTGCTCCGCTTCTATTGGTCTTATCGTGATTATATATAGTCCTATTCCTCTATAAATGTGCTATTTAGCACCGAAATAAGACCATTTTCAGACCATTAGTTCCTGAGATTAACGCGGACATGCAAACAAACTCTTCAGCTTTATAATAATAAGTATAGATTAAAACGTACTAAATACTATCAATAATTTAAAGGAGAAAGTTCTTAAAAACGGATGAAGGCTGCATTGTAGTAATATAGTATATAACACGAGAATAATACACATACTGTAACTTATAAACATATTATTTAAATCGGTCAAAATATATGTAAGTCTCAAGTAACTTGACACAATACTGCCATCTAAAAGCATTCTTGGCGCGCGCTAGATAAACCGTTACAGTCATTATCAGTCTATAGGCAACCCACTGCAGAGCCTTAGGCCACTTCCCGAAGTATGGGCATAGGCACCATCCCAGCCAACCGACATACTGCCGACTTCAAACTCTGAAAAGTCCAGTTCTGTATGTCCCACGTAGACAAGAAGATTTCTCAGTTTCAGGCTTCCTCACGATGTTTTCCTTCACCGTCAGCCGATAATGTTACCAATTTAAATTAGTAAATGTACGCGAATTTAGAAAACTTCTCGTTACCGTTAGGGTAATACGAAGATAATGTATGGTGGTCATTTATTAAAACCCAAATGCCGACAAAGTCGCGAGCGGTTGCTTGTAAGATATAATAAAATAATAAGAAAATGTATTATTTAATTTTTCCTTTTCTAGAATCTAAGCTCACAATTCAGTTGTATCAGATATAGGTTTATATAAAAAAGTATTAACACCTACCAATAAAGATCCAATTATGAACTATGCTTACCTCCTCTAAGTTCACAGAGTAGTGTGAAGTTTCCACCTTCCTCTAGAGGTCCGACAACGCCAGCTACATCTCGACCTGCCTCGTCGTACAACAGCAGTTGGTGTGGTGGAACTGATAACAATCAGTCATTATCAATCAGTTATTTATACTTATGTAATATAAAACGGTAGAAGATGCAAAGTAGTTGAAGAACAAAATTATACAATACATTATATTGACAATTATATAATTTAGTAGAAATCTAATGTTAACATTACATACTCAAGGTTATTTTTATGATTTTCTTATTTATTTTGATTTTTTTTTGGCCACTGTCTTAGCGTTATAAAATTAAATTAAGGCTATAAGAATTTATTATATTTACTATTGTTTTATAGGTGTTAAATTATAAAGAATTACATAGTATAGAACAAAGTCCCCTACCGCGTCTATCTATCTGTCTATTCACGATAAACTTAAAAACTACGTAACAACGTAACTTTCATGCGCTTTTCACCAGCAGATAAAGTGATTCATGTGAAACGTTTTTGTATATAATTTGTCAAGGTTTCCATTATTAACAGGGCGAGATAACGTCCACCGGGACCGCTAGTATAGAATATACCTTATATTTCAAATAAAATGACTATATCAAATAAACATGACTATAGGTCCAATAAACAGATATAAGTTTAGTCTGTTTACCATCTAGAGCACATCGCCATTTAAGATTAAATGATTGTCAACAAATGCTAAAACCAATAAACTAAAAAAAATATTACCTATTACATTGAGCCGAATTTGAAAGTTCCTTGTTGGTGAGTTCTTGAAATCGACTCTGCATCGGTAGACACCCTCATCGTCGAGCTGGACTCCATCGATAGTCAGAGCTGACGGCCTCGACATGGTCACAAAATACGCCCTTCGACCGAAAGCCAGAGGGTCTGACCAGTGGAGCGCTTTGTTGAAACTTCTCCCTCGAACATCGAAACTGTTGACAAGAAAAATTATTTCCTTACTAGTTAATATCCGTATCTTAGTCTACGTCTACAGAGGCAAAAAATTAAAAAAAAACATTACGTGCATCAGTGTGTACATGCAGAGGAAGTGACTCTTTTTTAATTATATGTATTCAATTATATATATCTACAGGGTTATTGGTAATTCGACGTATTCCCGTTAGGAGGCGATTGGGGTGACTATTTATGATAATGTTAACCTTCATATGCATTATGAAAAAGTGCAGAACAGAAAAAAAACTGTATAATCACTACATATTATAAAACAAAGTCCTCTGCTACGTCTGTGTGTCTGTTTGCGATAAACTCAAAAACTATTGAACGGCTTTTCATGCGGTTTTTATTTGTAAATTAAATCAAATAAAAAAAAACTTTATTCAATTTAGGCCCTAAGAAGGCACTTATGAACGTCAAAACTACCATCGGTTCAGAAAACAACCCAGTCATCGAGAAGAATCGGCAAGAAACTCGATCTGGTTTATCTTTTTAACAAATATATATTATAATATTTATAATATATAAGGTACATGTCACAAACTTTTTTAATGGATGCACAGAGATGAGTCAATTCCAGACATCACCATCGTTCACATATTGATCCACTCTATAATAGCCTTTTGACACCAAAATCCCCCTTGACATGGCGCTTAAATTCGCAATCCGGCAAATCGGTAATATCCTTTGTGACTTTGTTGTAAAATCTAACACTATTTCCCAAAAAACTGTTACTGGTTTTACTAAGTCTAAAACATGAGACAACCAGTTTGTCACAGTTTCTAATATTTAGATTAAAAGTAGTTAAAGTGATTCACGAGGAAGGTTTATGTATATAATTTGTCAAGTTTTTTTTTTATTATCAGGGCGAGACAACGTCCGCCGGGCCCGCTGGTTTAAATCTATTTTAAATATTGATTTCTTATAAAATATTAACTTCAGTCTGCAGCTTCATTCGCGCTTGTATAGGTTTAACCTAAAAATATTTTTCTATGGATCAATGGTATTCTGTCCTTTCTTGTCTATACTTAGTCTGGCCATAAATACTGTTATAATTAAAAATAAACAAAATATTATATTTGAATTTGGAACCTGTAATTTTTATATGATTATTCATTGAGTTTCCTCATTTTGCCGCCAATACATTGTACAATACTTTGCGATATTAAAATGAAGTGGGGTGATAAACAGAACCGAATCGCTGTGATTGTATTACACAAGTAGGTATGGAGCCAAATGCAATATTTAAAACTCTTCATACGCTTGGTATTAGTAAAATGATTGTGTACCGGGCTATCAATAGGTACAATGACACCTGTAGTGTAGTGTTGTACCTGTAGTGTTCGTACGAAAAAGGTGGTCAAATCAGTAAGAGAAAGAATTCGAAGAAATCCTGTCCGAAAGCAAAAGATTTTATCTCGGGAGATGAAGATAGCACCTAGAACCATGTCGCGTATTTTAAAAGAAGACTTAGGATTTGTAGCCCATAAGAGACGCACTGGTCATATCTTAACTGATAATTTAAAAAAATAATAGGGTGGTAAAATCGAAACAACTACTGAAGCGGTACACAGAAAAATTTTCCTTACGGATAAGAAAATTTTTACAACTAAGCAACATTTTAATAAACAAAATGACCGTATTTATGCTCAAAGCTCTAAGGAAGCTTCCCAATTAGTCGACAGAGTACAACGCGGGCACTATCCGACTTCAGTGATGGTCCCCACCAAATGAACCAAATCATGAAGGAGTGACTGAGCCATACTTTTGTGAGAAAAGTGTCAAAACATCGGCACAAGTGTATCAAGATACCATTCTTGAGAAGGTAGTGAAGCCCCTTAACAACGCCATGTTCAATAACCAAGAATGGTCCTTCCAGCAAGATTCGGCGCCGGGTCATAAAGCTCGGCCTACGCAGTCTTGGTTGGAAACGAACCTTTCGGACTTCATCAAAGCTGAAGACTGGCCGTCGTCTAGTCCCGATCTTAATCCGCCGGATTATGATTTGTGGTCAGTTTTAGCGAGTACGGCTTGCTCTAAACGCCATGATAATTTGGGGTCCATAAAACAATCCGTACGATTGGCAGTGAAGAATTTTTCCATGGAAAGAGTGCGTGCTTCTATTGATAACTGGCCTCAACGTTTAAAAGACTGTATTGCAGCCAATGGAGATCACTTCGAATAAGCTTTTTATATTTTAAATTGTTTTATATTTATGTATTAAACTAACACACTGTAAAAGTAATAAACGTTATTTGCAATAGATTTTTTTTTCTTTGTTTCAATATTTATGGCAAGACTAGGTATACATATATGTCTATGTCCCTGACAATGATTATGCAATAGAAAATAATTTTATAATGATTGGTTGAGTAGTTAAGTTGTAAATAAACAAACAAAATTATATTCGCATTTATAATATTAAAATGTAAATAGAGGTTTCCAGAAAGTTATTTTACGATACTCTAATTCAAAGGAAAAAATCGATTATTATCAAGTTAAAGGTTTTTTTTATTTTGAAACACCTGTAGGAACCAGAAGCTTCGATAAGGCCGGGCAAACTGCGTTAACGAGCCTCCTTCGAAATGAACCGAAAGCCGCGTTGAAAAAATATAATATTCATGAGTTTATTCTGTAACGAAAAGAACACCCAAGGGAATCGTTTGTAACGTAACAGAAGAATTGGGCGGACAGGTTATATTTTCAAAATATAGGCGTATAATAAAATAATCATGGTATACAGATATAATAAGAATGTAAATCTAACGTGTCTGTACTTTTTGGATTTTTGTTAAGAAAATATGTTGCACGTGTTTTACGTTGATTACGTAATAATAAACATTTCAATCAATTATAGAAATGTCTGTCTGTCTGTTTTTATGAACACGCATCAATGCTAAAGAATTTCATAAAGTATAATGTATATCTTCGACTAACATTTGGTATTTGTTGCATTAAAATCGGTCCACTCTATCAAAAGTTATTGTACTTTTAATGACGACGCGACTTAAGTGCGAGAGAAAAGTAGATAAGTAAATGGACTTAATACATTCAGATGACTTTATTAATCACTATTTCTTTACATAAGATTGCACGCGGATGAAATCGCAGGCATAGCTAATATAGTAAGTATACATTATTTTTTACTTATAAGGAGTTATGAATTGTATTTATCTCGTAATACCTATTTTGGCGCCTTCGCTCGCGTTAGTATAGATTTCAATTATCCATCGGGAATAGCACATTTTTCTGGATAAAAGGTACTCTATGTCCCTTTGTGTGCCCCTGAGGACTTGCGTGATGATTGGTTCGGTAGTTCAGGCGTAAAAGCATAATGTACAAAATTACCTTCATATTTATAGTATTACTTTGGATACATATCTATGTAATTATCGCAACCGTACTACTGACGAACCACTTGTACTATTATATTAGTGGTTGTACTATAGACAACTATTTATACGGAGTAGTACATTTTTTATCGATGAAAGATTCTCTATACCCTTTTTTCTTTCTCTTACAAAGCGTTGCCAAATTTTAGGATGGACTGGATGAATAGTCAATCCGTAAAAGCGTAATAAACAGACAAACTTACTTTTATATTTATTAAATTAGTTATATCAATGTGATAATCGAAATCGTACTATTGACCAGGTGCTTGCACTATTGCCCCAGTTATTGTACTATAGACAACCTAATTATGCGGTCACCAGCACGAACAATTAACAATGCTTTGACAATAAAATTATATGTAAACATCGTAGTCCGGTGAAGCTGTTAAGACCTTGCCAGGTCACTAGCGTAGTCAGTTCGAGAAAAAAAATGTGAACATATAATTCCTTTTACCGTGTTGGATAAAACCGGAGAACAGAAATTAGAGATAGTTTTCGCTCAATCCCAATTTATTTTTTCAATTACATTTTAATTTATCTTAATCATTTATTTATTCTAGTATCATTTATTTTTCTAGTAAATACGGTTGATTTGACAACCAAATGAATATATTGTCAGTATAAATAGCTAAACGCTTGTGTACAATCTACACATTAACGCTTTATACATGTGGAACCCAATCAAATCCAGACAAGTATTTTCACACTTTATTTTAATCACAAGTCTACACCACTTTACTATTAACTAATTTTTGCCTGTGACTTCGTCCGCGTGAAATAGTTACTATGGGCTAACGCTAACACGCTACGGATGCTCTTAAAAAGGAAAAAACCCGACTTAGAAACGTTCTTCATTGGTGCTCCGCTCCTATTAGCGTGATGATATATAACCTTTAGCTCTCCTCGATAAATGAGCTATCTATTACTGAAACAATTTCAAATCGGATTTCAAGCAAACAAACTCTACAGCTTTATAACATTAGTATAGTATGATAGTATAGATTTTGTAATGCGTCTCGTCATATATTCAACACAGTACATTCGCCATCTCTCAAACATCAAAATCAAAATACTCTTTATTCAATTTAGGCCCTGAGAAGGCACTTATGAACGTCAAAACTACCACCGGTTCGGAAAACAACCGAGTCATCGAGAAGAACCGGCAAGAAACTCGATCTTGTTTATCTTTTCATAATAACTAACATATTTTTTGATTATTACAACATAATAGACGCATAAAGCTACATTCGTTTTTAGTGGTTGCACAGAGAGAGGCGTCACTTCCAGACGTCGCTATCGTTCACATATTGATCCACCCTGTAATAACCTTTATGTATTAAGACCCGCTTGACATAACACTTGAACCTACTATCTGGCAAATCGGTAATGTGCTTTGGGACTTTGTTATAAAATCTAACACTATTACCTAAAAAACTGTTACTGGTCTTAGTAAGCCTGAAACATGGAGTGACCAGTTTGTTATGTTTTCTGGTATTTACATTAAGTCGGTCTTTTACTAAATCCAGATTATCTAAGTTTTTCCGGACGTACATCAAATTCTCAAGAATATATTGAGAGGGCAGAGTTAAAATACCGAATTCCTGAAACTTAGTCGTTAATGATTCACGAGGTCCCAAATTATAAATTGCTCGAACTGCCCGTTTTTGTAGTACGAATATGGTGTCTACCTCAGCTGCGGCCCCCACAACAAAATGCCATAAGACATTAAGCTATGGAAGTAAGCGAAGTAGACCAACCTAGCAGTGGCATTATCTGTTAGCTGGCGAATCTTTCGAATGGTGAACGCAGCAGAAATTAATCTTCCAGCCAATTTTTTTATATGAGGACCCCATTGTAGTTTAGAATTAAGTGTGATACCCAGGAACACAGTATTGTCAACTAAGCCAACTAGATTCCCTTGGATCTCGATTTTACTATCAGTTGGTGGAACATTAGGCAAAGTCTTAGACAACGTACCACAGAGTACTACAACATCCGCTTGGACATTGCGTTCCGTTTTACCTATCAATCACACATACATACATCTATTTCTTCATTGTTTTTAGCTATTGAAGAACTTTAGTGTTATCAGTAAAAAAATTGAAAAATGTTTTCTTTTGTTCGAAGTTCAACCATTGGGACGAGCACTCGTATATATAAATCTATAAATCGCAGGTATTAGTTATAATCCGTATCGCTAGAGGCGCTGATTTAATTAAATACGTCTATTATATAAAGTACTCTTTGGGTTACCGTCTGGAACTAAAGCAAAGTTATAATAATTACGAACGTCCACTGTGAAATACGGACTGTCACGGAACACACCACCTTATCTCGTAACTTCAATTTACCGCTTATTTATCACTAGTGCAACTGGGACCGAGACTCCTGAGGTAATGTAAATTTAGACTCTATCGCCAATACGTTAAAGTTTATAATTCTATTGTGCGTCACAGAGAAAATGGAAATGAAAAGAATTATATTCGAGATATTTAAATATGTGCTTCATTAGCGTGTAATGAGAAAATTATGTTTGCTTTTCTTGAGTAGGTCGGCGGAAAGAAAAGAGAGGCATAAAAGGTCACTCTTTTTGCGAACACATTTCGAAGCTCGTTTCCTTAAGGAGGACTCTCGAGTCAAGCCTCTATAGCATTGTAGTCCGATGAAGCTGTTAAGGCCTTGGTAGGCCAATAGCGTAATCAGTTTGAGAAGAAAACCTCCGTTATCATTGTTACCACGACTGTAGTTTCAGTAGTACCGTGTCAGTGAGCTTCATGTCAGTGACGCGGCGATAGTAAGGCAAATTAATGTACATTTAAGAGAACGTCATCGGGCACTTTGATACTGTTACCGCGTCAAAGTCACTATGACCGTGTCATCCTACGCCTATTGACGCAAAGTAGAATAGCACCACCCCATATGTTCCCGTGGGTATCGTAAAAGGCGATTAAGGGAGTGTGAGATAGTACTGATCCCTTCTACTTTCTCACTGTGATACTGTACCATCCGTCTGAGTCCTTCTCCGGTCGTAACGGTCCCCGTTCCACTGGGTCCAGAAGAACAAGGACGAGTATGTGCACCTGTGTCTTGCGCGTACACTTGTGCTCCTTAATATATCCTGTGCATATGACCGCTTCTACTACTGGACTCCGAGTTTATTTAGGGGTCAAAGTGATCGCCATGGCCGAAACCGGTCGGAACAAACATCATCATCATCACTTTTTAGACCTTAATTTTTTGTAAAAGCTCCAAGAGAATCTAAACTTCTTCTAACACGTTAAATGAATAGTTAAGTATTTATACTACGGGACTTCGTATAGCGGTCTCATATATATATTTATATAAATTAATACATATTATACATTACGCTAACAACTCTGTTTTACAGAGATGTCTTAATGTGTATGACACGAAGTTCCATCATACTGATTTATTCCAGCACAACCGGAACACTTTTATCCAGAAACTGAATTCCAAAACAAAATAATAATATTATTGGTAGAATAAAATATCAAACAGGAACATATCAGATACACTTACACATAAATTCACATACACAAGAACACTTAATATCCCAGTCACAATCATACATAGAACGCATTAACTTAAATATAAATTACTATTAATTTAATATAGTTACTACATAAAATGTAATAATTATTACTTTGTAATTGGCACTACACGTTTTTAAATTAAAAATAAATTATGTTTTAAATGTGCTGTAAAGTAATATATAACAAATAAATAAGTAAATAAGTCAAAGAAGTTTCTCTTCCTTCGCGTGGTCACACTGATACATGAACTATTTTTTTAATAACAAGCACTTACCGAAGAAAAGAAGATAGTTAATCTACACCAATATTATAAAGCTGGAGGGTTTGTTTGTTTATTTGGTTGAGGGCGCTAATCTCAGGTACCACTTGTCCGATTTGAAATTATTTCAGTGTTAGATAAGTAATTTATCGAGGAAGACTATAGGCTATATGTCATTACGCTAACACCACACCAATAGGAGCAGAGCACCAATGAAAAATGTTTCAAAATCGGGGTGTTTTTTTCCTTTTGAGAGCTAGTTAGCGTTAGCCCAAAGTAACAATTCCACGCGGACAAAGTCGAGGGCAGAAGTTGTCCCATAAACGAAAGGAGACAGATGAACGCGATAGAAAAGGACAAAATAATAGTTCGCGTGGATGTCATTGATATATCATTTATAAATATTTAGTCCGGTGAAGCTGTTAAGACCTTGCTAAGTCAATAGAGTAAGTAGTCAGTTCGGGAAAAAAAATCATTTATAGACATTTCGCATGCAGGACGTGTACCGAATTGACCGCGATAATTATTAACACGCCTTTAAAAATTGATAGCGTATGTTCTTTAAAAAGTACTAACGGGTGCTTAAAATTTCTTAAAAGTGACCAATGACAAATACCGGCTTGTAATCGCTCCCCTGAGCAACAAAGTGACCCTTGTTGAAACGATTTGCGTTAATCTACCCCGAGTAACGTACGAGTCGTGGGTTTGAGTCCCGACTCACACGATGGGTACTTATTACAGCGATTAAATCGAGATCAGTTAACCGAATCGTTTAAATATATAAAGCCGGCGATTTTTATCGAATTCTTCCAGTTCAAGAGGTCTACTGGGGTTCCCGTCTATTAGACTGCTACCGATATGCATAATATGACAAATATATCATAATAGTCCTTTGCTTTGTTATATTGAGATCTGTCAAAAGGCTTCAAAGACAGTGATTATTAGTAATCATTTGTAAATTTTTCGGTGGTCATTAATATGAAATAATTGATTAAGTATTTCCATATGTGTAGGAGTTGGTATAAGTGTACTTGTAGGTGTGTGGTATACTTGTAGGTGGTAGAGCCACGCTGAAGTTATTATTGGTTTCAGCATGAATGGGTCGGCTCGTTCGGGGTAGTACCACCTTCTCATAGAAAACCGATGTGAAGTAACAGTGCTTACATTGTTGCGTTTCATTCGGTCAGTGAGAGCGCCGGAGGCCCACTTCCCTTTCCCCCTTCTCCGTCGCCTCTACCGCTCCCGTCAAACACAGGGTTACAACAAACTTGTGACTCTCCTGACGGTGCAAGTGTCTATGGACGGTGGTGATCGCTTAACATCAGGTGACCCGCCTGTTAGTTTGCATCCTATGATATAAAAAAAGCATTTTTTAACAATATTATGTATATCGCGCCCTCTCCAAGCTTACGGCGGAATTGGAGTCGCGGGTAACGAGCTATGTCGACAGAAAACGACACGTGACACAATTACGAAATTATTGAAGCGTGAATAATAATTGTCACATCCATATTATACGTACATGAGTCTAGTTACTGCCGGTAACTTCGTCCGATTTATATACGTACGTAATATTTAAAAACCCTACTGTTTATAGTAAAACCAATTGCGCCCCCATCTCTGCTCGTGCGAACACCAATTATTGTTAAAAAGCGTTTTATTAAAGTTCTTTAGTAGGGCTCGCAGTAGGCGTTGACTATTAGAAATTGTCACATAAAGAAAAAGCGTTATACGTCCTTCGTGTGACTTATACTCTTTCTCTCTTTTTCTATCGTATACGAGTCTGCGTCTGCTTGCGAGTGAAGAAATTTGAGGAGACAAATGCTGCCGCTTATATAGCTTCAATACTAAATGCATGAAAATTTCATTAAAACTTATGTATATTTTATTCGTTACTTAATTTGCAATTAACTATTTATACGTATTTTTTTTCTCAAAATATTAAATTAAGCATTTTGATTTCTTTCTTTTTTGATTTTAATGAAGCACTTTTAACATTATAAGTTTTAATGTAATATTTACAATTGTAACTTTTAGTACACAACTATCTGATACCCGCGACTTCGTCTGCGTTGTTTATTATCTCAATTATTTCTCAAAGGGATTAATTAGGCAGCGTTTTCGACGAAAGCTCCGAGGCAGCTTGACTTCTTCCGACACTTTTTACAATTATCGTTGTATGTCAACCAATTTAAAAAAAAATAAAAAAGATTATATACCTAAACCTTAGTCGTGAATCACTCCACTCTATCTATTAATAAAAACCGCATGAAAATCCGTTCATAATTTTTTGAGTTTATCGCGAACATACAGACAGACGCGGCGGAAGACTTTGTTTTATAATATGTAGTGATAGTTATATTTATTAGCTAAAGAAAGTGGTGATATAGAGTACCACTAAGGCCTAGTACATGTGGTCACAAAATTATTTAATCTAATTCAGACTAATGTTTTCGCTTGTCGAGTTTAATATTTTTAGTTTGCTTTGTCACGTAAAAGCGGTTAATGTGATCTAAATGTAAAAATTTGATTTATGGCAGTGCTGCGATTTTTCTGGTAATTTCTATTGTAAACAAACGTCTACATTATATGGCTTATTTTAACCTCTTAACTTATTCTATAAGTACCTGTGTTATGTAGCTAATGATACAAATTTCATACTAAAACCTAACCAGAGTATACATTTACGACTTAAAGAAGAAATTATGCAAATCCTTTTAGTGCAGATTTTCTAGTTATAACCATAATAACAGACAGACAAAGAGAGAAACGTTTTTCCTTATAATATGAAGAAAAGAGATAGGTAATAAATTGCATAATTTCCATACAAAATTATATTCATTGTAAACAAACATATACAGACATCATGTGTCTCACTCACTTTATGCAGCAATTATATTAGTGCGAGCAGTGCCACTATGATGTATAGGTGCTTCGTGATCCGTATTTCCGTTGGCATGGACGTGGTGATCACTTAGCATCAGGTGACCAACCTGTTTGTTTGCCTCCTATGATATAAAAAAAAAGGATTGTGTGGTTTTATGAAACCACGGTAAAAGTGAAACTTTTTTTCACACTACAGACATTTAACTAATAATAGTCTATACACTACACGGTCAACTGCTGCGAACTATAGGCGCCTATATTGACCCTGGCTGCTCTGACGAGCGCCTTTCACTTTATCCCTACTCCGCGGCCGACCATCACGCGACATGCAACACAGACGAAAAAGTTTGAGACGATGTAATAAAAGTTTCACTTTAAAAAGGTTTTGCTCGTAGCTGCGCTCGTGTTATTATAAATCTCACATATCTATCGGGAAAATATTTATTTCTGCATTAAAAATAGCCTATGTTTATCTTTGTACAAACTCTGGCAACAAGGACCCAAAATTTGTACAAGAAATATTTCGAAGGTTATACTACTGCCGCTAACACTGGCCTATTTCAATCATTTCTTTTCAAATTTAACAAGATAGATTCCATTTCAAGGGACCAACAACACATACCTTTATAGTATCGAGCTAATACCATATAACATTGATCAGGGAAATTAAACCCGAAAGCCTGTCATTCGCACCAAACACGACAGTTGAGGGGTAACGAGCCGTGGCGGGCGTAGGCACTCCACCGGTGGTTGCTTCTGTGGAATTCTCGCACACTTCACATACGATTCGTCAATTATGTACTCTATTTTATTAGTACAAAGGTGTTATTCAGGTTGACTGATGGGATCAAAGGATTCGACGGTACGGACGCCCCGTCGCGTCGCTACGACGTCATACAAATTCTTTGCAACCGCGCGGAATTGATTTACGGCCAAAATCAATCGCCGAGGGATTATGGAATATATTGGTGTTTGGATGATTTTGTTTTCATATTTTCTAAACCATTTCTATACGTCTTCTATAATGTTACACGGATGTAATCGATTGAAGCGTTTCAAAAACATATTTCGTGTAATGATTGTTTCGGCATTAACTTCCGTTACTTTGTTTCCGTCGAAATGGTTTTTTTGGAGTAAAACTTCTTATGGCATGGTTTGTATAGAAAAATAACAAAAACAGAGTGTGTCGTTAAAGACACAATACGTAATACAAAAGTTTAACTTCTATCGAGTCTTTAACGAAACACCCTGTTTTTTAAACATTTAATTAAAAAATACAAGAAAAATCTAGCGTCACGCGATATTCCCAAGTACACATCACGACTGACGTTGCTTAACTTCGATGATCGGACGAGAACCGGTATATTCAACACTCTATGCGACACAGTGTTTACCGCCACCATTTTTCATCACGCAAAAGATTGCCGATCAGAATTTCAAAGCCCTTTCATAGGAAGTTTCACTTCAACAAGTATATACTTACTTTAAGTTACTCTGCTTTTATCATTATCAACTATGTAATATGAGATGTAGCTTGGATAATTTTAAAACTTAAAAACTTCACACATATAAGCTAACCTACAGTAATAGTATGACAGTCGGGTAACACTGCTATATGCTTTGTTCAAAGCAAGAATTGAGAAATTTTTAGGTATGTTATAATAATACGTATATTCATCCGGTCGGTTTAACATTCTGTGTAGGAACTGTGACTATTTATCCAGGTAGAGCTTCGCCTAACAATAACTTCTATATAGGAGTGCGTATAGATCAACGACTTCTTGCCCTTTTATGTGACAAAGATTAAATTATTGTTATTCAAGTGATACATCAATTATATATAATCCTAAGTTTGATGGTGTGATGACGCTAGTGTTAATATTCTGGTGGCGCTGTCCTCTCGCCTCTCGGGTGTGTCGTAGCGATACCGGACGTAGTCAATAATAGGCGCCTTTACACTATGATTTTACCAATTATTTTTCGTCTCTTATGTTTAGTACTTATAACATTCGATATATAGCCAGGTGGGAACGAACCCCTTAAATAAAAACAACAATCTAAGGTTACTTCTATTCACGTGACCTTAGACATCCAATATCACACGTGAACCAACTCTGTACGAAGTAATTAATTCTCTCCAAACTGGGTTTATTGAACAATATAATATTATAAGCTACGTGTAATTATTGTAGGCTGTAATTTACGTACGATCTTAAGCCAGTATTTCTCAAAGTATAGGTCGCGAGCGAATAATTGGACTCTAAAAAATAGAATTACTTTGGGGAAGAATTGAAAAAGCTCAATAAGATGAATTGGTAACCAATTGCAAGACCAAGTACCAACTAAAATGTAAAAAAAAACACCTGATCAACCCATTGAATTATTAGAAGTTGCGTCACTGAAAACGCGTTTCAGTCGCAAGGAATTAACGAAATTTTAGTTATCAGTTATTGACAACTACCAAAAATAAAAAATACTTTATTCAATTTAGGCCCTGAGAAAGCATTTATGAACGTCAAAACTGACACCGGTTCGGACAAACAACCCACTCATCGAGAAGCACCGGCAACAAACTCGATCTGGTTTATCTTTTCATGATACATATTTTTGCAAAAGTAGATAGTTAGATATTCGTTTTTGGTGGTTGCACAGAGAGGGGCGTCATTTCCAAACGTCACCACCATTCGCATATTGATTCACCCACTCTCTCTAATGAAGCTATGAAATTCATCCTTTCCTTCAGTATCTCATAACGTGGGATTTTCGGCTATGGCTTATATTAAAGTTAAACACATTATCATTAAAAAAATAGCACTCCTTGTATTTGAGTGTCGCCATTATCGATTTCCAATCTTTCGTTAGGCGAGTGGCGGCCCAGTCAACTTTGCGAACCACTGTCCTAAGCAATAACGGATAACAAAACTCTAATAAAGATATAAAAAATAGCAACTGCGGCGTTTCATGTAGAACTTTACTTTAGCTCACTTGGCTCACTGCCATTTTAAAATAAACAATGACATTTACCTAGTTAACTTCGGGAGCACTTGGGTTGACTTTTTAAAAACTACAGTCGATATTAGACCATTTATTACTAGTTATGTCGATTTTAGACATTTATTATAATATAACTTAAAAACTATTATAGTCGATATTAGACTTCCTAACCTAACGAGTACATTCTACGAGAGTCGATTCTAGACTAACTATCCTAATTTCTTATTCTAAATCATTCCTTATTCTAACAATGTTATAAATGCTGACCTAGCGTCTACTTCACATCCCGTACGGGGAACGCTAGGCAAGCTTAAAGTAATTTAGGCACGTGTAGAGGATCTATGGGAATATAAGTCCTCCCGCCTTAGATCGAAGTTATCGGAAAAACTTCTGAGAACTTCGATTTTACATTAACAGTGGACGCGGATTACATTGTTCTGTGGAAACGGGTTGCTGTTCCATGGTTGGAAGAGGAATCCGTTTCTTACGGTATTTCTTTACAATTGGTGTTAGCTTATAGGTAATCATAAGTATAATTAACATAATTACAATTACATAGAGCACTATGGTAGAGGCACTGACACTATTTCTTTGCACTGTATTACTTTCACTTTGAACACTTTTCTTCAAAATATAGTTTAAACGGTGTATGTCGTCCAGAGGTACCCCTTTTAGGTTTATGGGTTCATCTCCTGCAACGATGAAGCGTCGTTCTTTTTCTTCGAGACTGGGTAGATTGATTATAGGTATGTGCTTATATGCTGTACTCAGTGAATGGTAGCGTTGTGCATGGATTTGCAACCCGCCTATGGATGCATTACATTCTTCATGAATAGTTACTATATAAGTGCCACGTAACTGTTCGCGTGTGACGTCATTACCACAAACGCAAGTCAGTATACTAGTGTGTTCCGCAAAGATGATCCAACTGTTTTCAGAAATCTTCTGAAGTTTTATGCTTTCTGGGTATACTTGCCGTGGGTAACATAGTGACAGGTTTTGTCGGTACCTCAATAGTTGTTCAATGCAAGTTTGCTCGGTGTATTGTATAACATCATTTTCTGAGCACAAATACTCTTCGTTTGTAATTTCTTTGCATGGTGACGAAATCGGATAATACTTTTCACCTTCTACAAGTAGGTACGGAAAGTCAGGAACTATTACGAATGTTTGGTTATCTGGATCATGGAATATAGGTAAGGAATACAATTTAAAGTATGTGTACATGAGCTTATCAACTAATGGTATATCTATAATAAATCTTATTTCACTATCCTTAAGGTAAGCTTTGACTACAAATGTCTCTTCTATTGTGATTAAATTCTGTTCATTAACAGTGTACATTAAATTACCATATTTACTTATTTCTATTAGCGCAGACAGCAGTTCTTGCGAGTTAATAACAGATTTATGTAATACTGATACTTTACTGAGTGCAAGAGCTGTTTCTATCTCACTAAGCTTACTATGAATGGTTCTAAAATTATTAATGAAACTGTTAAATTCACCAATTAAGTATGTATAGAAAATATAGTTCGTCGAAAAACTTTGAATAACGACTTCAAGTCGTTTTAGACGCTCGTTCATAATCTCAATATTAGTATTCATAATATCGGTTGCGTTTACGACATTATCCAACATTTCAGATATTATAGTTATCTTATTAGCGGTAGCCTGCTCCTTAGTTTGGAGCCCGGTGATTAATTTGTCATAACGAACTGCATCTTCATGGTCAAGGTTGCCAGTTATTACTTTAATTAAAGATCCTATAGGGTTAATAATACCTCGTTTATATCTTTGTACTTGGAATGGGACTAATTGTTGTAGTTTTTCTACAGTTTCATCACGTAAGTATTCTATTTGGGTTTTTAGTTCACCTACTTCCTTTTCAAAGGTTTCGTTCCGATGTATGATTATACAAAACTCCGAATACTTTTGTATATTGAATGATAAGTCTGATTCGATATCTTTTAGATTAATGATTTTTATTATAGCCCATTTGTCGTGTTGTAAGAATGATAAACCTTGTTTAACCGGTAATATTCCTGGGTTATTGCTAATTTGCTGAACTTGAAGGCCCTGGCTGAGGGGAACCTGGTTTAGATGAGCTTGGATGATGGACGTCCATATCAACAGGAGTATGCACCACCTGTGAAGGGCGTTTAATATTTTTAATCGGTACTTTGGTATCCCTACCTTTTACCCTAATGGGGACGACATTATGCGTGATGGGGCCAGTTATCGTAGCCTTTTGATATTTAGACTTGTCTTTAGATTGTCTTTTATTTACTGCCTTAACAAAAACTGTTTCTCCTATCTCTACTTTGGGTTCATTCTCACCTCCTCTCTTTTCCCTAATCTTTTCCTTGATATTCGCCATCTTTTCCGCTAGGAATTTATATAACACTTGAATTCTTTTTCTATGATCTTTAACTAACTGTTGCTTATATACCTTCTCAAATTCTATGTCAAACGTGGAATTCAATTCGGTATGACCGAAAGCAACTTCGAACGGAGAGAGATCGGTAGTACTGTGGAGGGTGTTATTGTATGCCATTACCGCATATGTCATTAACGTTGCGGCATCCGTGTACTTTCGTTCGTATTTCGCAAGCCGATAAATTTCTATAATTGTTGAATGAAAACGTTCGATTAACCCCATAGAGTTAGGATTATTCGGCGTACCTATGTGTAATTTAATTTTGTACAAATTCGTTAATTCTTTTAATAGCTCATTGTTAAATTCGGTTCCGGGATCACAACTTATCTTTTGAGGAATACCATAAAATGAAAAATATTTAATAAGTGCTCGAACTACCTCGGGTGTTGTTCGCGATGGTACTTCGATAGCCTGTCCTATTTTACTAAATGCGTCAATTAATGTCAAGTAATATTTTGATTCTATGGAAAAGATATCTATAAATATTTCTTGGAATGGCGCGCTTTGAGTTTGTGTTAATTGTAGCGATGGTTTTATCGGTTTGCGGTCGTATTTAGATGTTTTACATTCTTCGCACGAATTGATAATAGCAGAGACTATTTCTCTCATATTTGCCCAATAGTAATTTCGCCGGATTCGTTTGATGGTTTCTGTAATTCCGCGATGGCACGTTTTGCCTTGATGTAATTTTTCTACTATAGCCTTTTGTTCGCCTTCCTCATCTACATAAATCACGCGTTCAGTACATTCGTAAAAGTTTACATAGCCTTTCTTAAATAATTCTAATATAACGTTACTGAATTCGCGCCTGTGTTCGGGATTTTCGAAATAAATGAAGTATTTAATTTTTGGTTTAATGTATTTTTTAAGGAAATCTTTGATCAAATTTGGTTTTCCGGTAGGTAAAAAGACTTCTAATACCTTTTGATTGTCTCTGGATAAGTTTTTAATATTATATTCATTACGGAACCAACTAAATACTAATATTTGGTTAGGCTTGGTATCAACAGCCTCGTGTAATATGGGTATACCCGTAAATTCCATATCTTTTGCGGAATGTATTGTGTGTGTAGAGTCTGTCTCTGTCCTAATCGGGTATTCGGGTTGTTTGTCAAGTATAATAGTGTCTGGTAATGATATAGGGCTAGCTGTCATAGTTCGTTCTGAGTCTGATATAGTTATCGTTTTTGAGTCATCGGTAGTTCGTCTTCTGGATAGTATTTTAGCCCTGTCTTCTATTTCTTGTAAGTGTTCCTGTATTTGTCTGTCTTTATCGTCAACATTAACTATAAGAGACATGTTATCATCTGTTTTGCCAGTACCTAATGCGTTAATTTTTATTCGTGACAAAGCGTCAGCGTTCACGTTTTGTTTGCCACTTTTGTGAATTATACCAAAGTTATATTCTTGCAAGCGTAAACGCCAGCGTGTTAGTTTACTGTTAGGTTCTTTAAGTTGATACAACCAGACGAGGGGTTTATGGTCGGTAATAATGTCAAATTTATGTCCAAACAAATAGGGTCTAAAATGTTTTGTGGCCCAAATTATGGCTAATAACTCTCGTTCGATTGTACTATATCTTTTCTCTGTTTCGGATAAGGTACGACTAGCGTAAGCGATAGGTCTGTCGCTACCAATCGGACCTTGTGATAACACTGCACCTATGGCAACTTCGGAGGCATCTGTAGTTAATAGGAATGGTTTCGTCATGTCAGGATATTGCAGGATGGGGGCATTAATTAGTAGTTCTTTGCATTTTTCGAATGCTTCTATATATTTTTGATTAATTTCTACCTTTCTTCCTTTCTTTAAGCAGTTTGACAATGGTTGTGTGATTTTGGAAAAGTCTTTTATAAAACGTCTGTAGTATCCTATAAATCCTAGAAATCTTTTAATGTCTGTTTGTGTCTGTGGTATGGGATATTTTAGTACTGCGTCTATTTTGTCGTTGTTTGGTCGTAATCCATCTTGTGTTAGTGTGTGTCCTAAATATTGAACTTCCTTTCTCAAAAATTCTGATTTATCTAATTGGACCTTTAAGTTCGTCTGTCTGAGTCTATCAAAAACTGCACGTAGCTTCTGGAGGTGCTCCTGAAGCCCATTTGAATAAATAATTATGTCATCTAAGTAAACAAGGCAATGCAAACCTTGTAAGCCTCTTAGTACGTTATCCATAGTACGTTGAAATGTCGCCGGAGCTGTTTTTAAGCCAAACGGCATCCGAAGGAATTCGTAGTGTCCATTCTGCGTAGAGAACGCAGTTTTCTCTCTGTCGGACTGCGAGATTTCAATTTGATGGTAGCCTGAGGCTAGATCTAATGTGGTAAAATAATTACTTTTCCCTAATTTGTCAAATAAATCACAAATATTCGGAATAGGATATCTATCATCTATTGTAATTTCGTTGAGTCGCCTATAATCTACTACCATTCTAAATTTAGCCTGTCCCGAAGCGTCTGCCTTTTTAGGAACTAAATGGACAGGAGCGCTCCAAGGTGAGTGTGATTCCTGAATAACATTGTCTTTAAGTAATTTTTGTACTTGTTGTTTGATTTCTTCAGCTTGTGCTGGTGCCTGTCTGTATGGTTTAATGTAAATCGGATCTTCGTTAGTTGTGCGTATATTATGTTTAACTTGATTTGTAAAGCTAAGGGGTATTTCTTCACAATAAAATATGTCTTTATAGTCTGTACATAGTCTGCGTATAGAGTCACGTTCCTCCTCGTTAAGGTGGTCAAGTCGTAGTTTTGTCAAATTATCGGTCAACAAAGAGTCAACTTCCATATTCGTCAAGTCAGTTGTGTGATTAACTTCACATATGTCTGAAGTAAATTCGGTAGTTTTAAATGGTGCTGTTACGTATAGTGTAAGATCGTAGTCATTGGTATTCTGTATGACTGTTGTCGCAAAATAATTATGACATCTAACTATTGCTGCGGGCATGCGCACTCCATCATGAAATTTTTTAAAGTTAAGAATAGCTTCTCCGTCTTTCTTATCTACTGGTAAGTTAACGCGATGCTCTGAGCGAGCCTCGAGTTTATATACATATTCGTTTTGATACATTATTGGGATTTCCGTTCCGTTAGTTCTTAGAACTTTATCCTTTAAACATATATTTGCGTTTAATCGCGACATAAGATCCCAACCTATTACACCGTCATATTTTTTATCCACATCGTAAATATAGTATTTATGAAAACCGGGTTTATTAAATATTGAGAATAGCGGAATATTTATTACTTGATCGTGGTTACTCGATGCATGTGTACTAGTCACTATAAATGGTTCATATGATTTATGTTGGGAATAAAATTGTTCTGCCTTATGTGTACTTATGAAAGAACGTGTACTGCCGGAGTCTAACATGAATTTACCATCTATATCAGGGATATATATGTAAGGGAGTTTAAGAGAGCTATCGTAATTTACCTGTATTATCTCGGTACCTTGTGTGTTATATCCATGTGAAAATTTTGAGTCTCCTCCTCTTCATTACCATCAGTAATAGGAAGAGGTGTTGTGTCCTGTGACGGATCTTCGTAATAACTGTCGTACGGGTCGGTAGAATATTGATACTCTTCATATTCGCATGCATTGTTATATACATCATTATAGTGAGGGTCGAACTCACCTTCGTCGTTAGTGTAGATTTCGTTAACGGGTAATTTAACCGGTGCGGTACGCATGGTGACGTCATTTGAATATTGAGGCTTAGGTCTTTGGGGTTGTGGTGGTTTATACCCAAACTGACCAGCTTGCGGACGAAACCCAAACTGTGTGTTATTATTAGCAGGTACCTGGGGTGGTTTGTACCCAAACTGTCCTGCTTGAGGTCGGAACCCAAATTGTTGAGGTGGTCGATGACCAAATTGTTGTGGTTGTGGTGGTCGGTAACCGAATTGTTGCTGTTGTGGTGGTCGGTAACCGAATTGTCCTATTTGAGGGCGGAATCCGAATTGCTGCTGTGACTTATTAATAAATGGAGGCTGAGCTAAATTATTACTCACCTGCTTAGTGTGGTCTGCCATTGGATTTCTGAAGGATTGTGGTGGAGAAGACCTAAATAGTAATTGTTGTGGTGGGGGTTGTGAGCGGTGTTGAAGCATTTTTGATCGCAAATTATATTGCTCCTGGAAATTCACTTCCTCTAGAACATGCGATAAAGCATCCTCTAGGGTTTGAGGGTTTTTGAGCCTAATTAGTCGTACAATGTGTTCCGGTAAATTGTAAAGAAATATGTTTAATGAGGTATTATTATAAATTATCTTTTTCGCGTCAATTACTTGTTTCGAACTTCCTTGGTTAACTTTAGACAATAGAATGGCTCGAACATCCTGTATTCGGCTACAGAAATCTAAATACGTTTCGTTACTTTTAATTTTTAAAGTTTCCAATTCGATGGCAACACATTCCTCACTACGCGGATCTCCAAAATGTTGGATTAGTAATTCTTTTAGTTGTATCCATGTCTCATCTATATCACCCCTTTCACTGATTAACTCAGCTGCCTTGCCTGTTAATTTACTAGTAATAAACTGCATGAGAAATTCGTTACGGTCGGAGGCTCCTTGAAACTTTTGGATAACAAATTCACATTTCCTAATGAATAAACTAAGTAGTTTTGTGTCTCCGTTAAATTCCGGAATTAAATTTAAAATATCTTTAGGTGGTAATAGCGAACTTCGCGTTTGAACAGGTGACGGGGCAGGTCTAGGCACGGGTGCGGCTTGTATCGCTGCGCCAGGAATTTGCGCGTAAGCGTTATCGAGAGCCATGGTAGACGAGATATGGCACGGACACGATATAAAATTACAATTTATAAAACTTAAATGTAACTTAACAACTTAATTAATATATCACTAAATTTATTGTGGATTTTACACAGTTTATAATAAAATATAATAATTCAATAATGATTTTAATTATTGATTGTATTTATATAAAGTAAAATTAAATATAATTCAATAATGATTTTAATTATTGAAAGTATTTATTCTAAGTAAAGTTAAATGTAATTCAATAATGATTTTAATTATTGAAATTAATTATAATAAGTAAAATTAAGTCAACAATGATTTTAATTATTGACAGTACTTATACAACTAATTAAATTTCTAAACGTGATTTTAACAATTAGAAATTTTATGAAGAGGGATTTAGGAGAGGAAGTAGAAGGTTACTACTCACTTTCCGATTTTCTTCATAGTTGTCTCCTCGAACAGTCAACTTATTTCTTTGGTTCGTGGGATTGTCCGGTACTCGCGACGTGTATTATTTTGAAAAACACTTATTTCGCGGTAGCACAAACAATCCTACCGGCTGCGCCAGTTAACTTCGGGAGCACTTGGGTTGACTTTTTAAAAACTACAGTCGATATTAGACCATTTATTACTAGTTATGTCGATTTTAGACATTTATTATAATATAACTTAAAAACTATTATAGTCGATATTAGACTTCCTAACCTAACGAGTACATTCTACGAGAGTCGATTCTAGACTAACTATCCTAATTTCTTATTCTAAATCATTCCTTATTCTAACAATGTTATAAATGCTGACCTAGCGTCTACTTCACATCCCGTACGGGGAACGCTAGGCAAGCTTAAAGTAATTTAGGCACGTGTAGAGGATCTATGGGAATATAAGTACCTTCAATACATTCTGTTAGCTGCATTTAAGAAATTGCTGTTCTTAGGTCTAGACTGATTTAATTTTCAACCAATATGAATACTAAATAACATTAAGTCGAATGCCCTCAAAAATTGCTAAATAATGAGAGGTATTTACCATTTTTGACAAATATCACTAAATATACAACAAAGTTCTCAGCCACATCTGTCTGTCTGTTCGTGATAAACTCGAAAACTACTGAACGGATTTTCATGCGGTTTTAACCAGTAGATAAAATTATTCATTAGGAAGGTTTAAATTTATAATTTGTCAAGGATTTTTTTTATTATCAGGGCGGGATTACACCCGCTGGGCCCGCTAGTTTCCAATAAATAGAATTGTGGATAAAAAAGAATTCTGTATATTGTGTTTTTACAAAGTAACTTTACTTTGTTGTCTCTCCCACACAAGGGCGAAATGAGACCTATGTAATCTATATGTTAATAACATTTTCCTGCGGCTCGGTAGGCGTTTCCTGTGCAGTAATTATTTTGGACTCTTTATCATTTAAATATATAAAAATCCATGTGTGATATGTCCACGATGAACTCCGAAACTATAAACCGACCTTCATGAAAGTTGGCATTTATGTAGAACCAGCTGTACCCGCAGCTCCGCACGCGTTTTTTTAAATTGTATTAAAGAAATATAAAATTGTGAGACCGTGTACAATTATAGCAATGCCCTTTAAAAACAATTGTAAGTACCACACGTGCGCCACCTATAGTGACATGTACCGTATACATTAGATATATAAATACTAACAGTGTGTCAAATGAGGTTTATCATCAGCAACATATTTGGAACCTTAACCCACCATGTAACTACCTTAGTGCTCACTTACACTGTATAAGGAACTAATGAAACAATAACTCAAATATGTTATTATGATGATATAATATGCCCATATTGTCAGTAAGTAATACGTTTATGGTCTTTTTATCTAATCTTTTTAGAAAGACCACTTCTATCTTCAAAATTACTATTAATAATTATAATGTTGAATTGTATACAATAAATAAGCTGACATCTTGAAATCTTGCATAAATATAAATCAAGATATAAAACTTTATATCTGTCCAAGAAGTTTTTAATATTCGACAATTTAAATAATGCTCATTGACTTGGATACAATATTCTTATATGTGTCTATGGTTGCTGACTTATGTAGACGAAAACGCGGTAAATAAAGCAAAATTACCGAAAATACAATATAATTCAAATTACATACATATGAATTTCAATTATATTTATTCTTGGAGTCCAGTACAATGAACATCTTATGCACATGTTTACAATGAACAACATATTTTTGCTAAATTTCATGCGGACGAAGTCATGGGTAACAGCTAGTCTAAAATAGAATAACCTAAATGACTTCCTATATGGTCAGCTATCCGTCAGTGAAAGTCTCGTGAAGATCGATCAAACCGTTTTGAAGATAGCACTGCGGGCAAAGCCATGGTTAACAGCTAGTATAAACTAAAATTTGCTTGAATTACTTTTTATAAAGTCGGCTATCTATCAATGAAAGTTTTGTGAAGATCAGGCCAACCGTTTTGGAGATAACGTTATGAGCGAAGTCACGGTTAACAGCTAGTATAAATTAAAATTGCTTAAATTACCTTTTATATGTTCAGCTATCTGTCAGTAAAAGTCCCGTGGAAATCGGTTCAACCGTTTTGGAAGTAGTACTGCAGACGAAGCCACGGTTCACAGCTAGTCTAAATTGGAGTAGACTAAGTAACTCGCTGTAATTTTAGCTACCTCCCAGTGAAATTCGCGTCAAAATCGGTACAGCCGTTTCGGAGATTACCCGGAACAAACAGACAGACCGACAAAAATTTTAAAAATTGCATTTTTATTATCAGTAGCGTGTATACTTTCGTACCCAATCAGTAATTTTTTTTTCATTTTGATATTACATACAGGCACTTCATTTTTATTATATGTATAGGTAGATATAGAATAGATTTGGTCCAACTTGAGTGATAGGATAATTAATATTTCGATAAATGGTCTCAATATTTTTTTACTACAGATCAAATAATCGTCAATGTTGATTATTGTTATCAGTCTCGTTTCAGTATCAGTTTCATCAGTCTCGGACAGATGGTGCTTTAAATTAATTTGTTAATAGAAAATTGTAGGACGGACTATTATAGATAACTAATAGATGGCGCCTTGCAAATACTTTATGATAATTTGAATTCAACATGTAATAACTAATCTAGACCAAGGCGTGGCCAGGTCAGCTAGTCTGTATATATAAAATAATAGTTCAGTGACGGCAAAACAATGGGTTTTCGTACAAATTGTCACTTTTTTCAAAAAGTTATTTCAAAGTAAGCTTTTTATAAAAACGAAAACATATTTTTATAAAATAACAAATGAATTAATAAAAATGCACGCGCAAAGTAACGCGTAAATCCTAGTTAACAGTACAACAATAAACATTTATCAGAATTCAATTGTAATACGAAATTGCGTAAACCAACAACCAACAACGCTGTTTCGTAAGTAAAATCTTCATTTGAATACACGCGTTCAACCAACGCGACGGAAATCGTTGAGATTCAGTGAAATTTCGGGCCTTTATTTGTTCAACGCTTCATTAATCCAGAACTACGCCGCTACGACGTAGCGTAGTTTCTACGGCGTAGCAACAATATCAACGAATATTAGGTACGCTGTAGACGGTACCGCAACTACGCGACTGTTCAGGTCTCCGCTGTTTGTTTCGTATGTGTGAGTGAGTTATAAACTACTTTAAACATTCGAAGCAAATAATTAATTTTAGATTACATTTACTTTATATTATTCTGACAATAATATTCCTCCGGTCGTTTGGACTATAATTTAGTTATTTTCTCTAATTAAAATCGATAATACTGGTCATTTTTTTCATACATTTATCGCTTTAGTACCTTAGTTCCCAAAGTGGTTCAGGTGGACCACTAGCGGTCCACGGGAGATTCGACGAGGGTCTACGCGGGAGTGAAAAAAAGGGGATTCACAAGTCGTAAGCGGGGGTCACGAAAATTTATCTGCTTTCGATAGTGAAGAACTAAAATGTTGGATTGACTTCACCTACCAATGTAAGCAAATAATATTATTTTAAGAAGCCCAGTGACTGTTACTTGTAAACACTTGCATATTCCTTGTTCAGTACGTGTCCAGACTTGCAAATTTCCGTAGTTAGATTTAACCTTTATATTTTTTGTCGAGTTTTAGGAGTATGGTAGAAATGTAAGTAGAAATGTAAGTGTGGACAGGTCGTGTCCGCGGCGTGAGGTGTTGGAAGCCGAGAGCGGGTTGATCGCCCGATGGGAAACGAGCATCACCGAAAAGGGCCGAGTTATGGTTACCTATGTACACCAGGAGTCGCGCAACTAGGTCAATTGACAATAATCGTGCTTCATCGAATAATCCTGCTTTATACTGAATTTGTTTAAGCTTACTTAAAGGAAAGTTAGAATTATTTGAATACGGATAGTTTTCTAAAAAAATATTTTATACATTATCATCATCAGCCTGTAAGAGGACCAACTGCAGGATCATAGGCCGCTTCCTGAAGGAAGATATGGGCACAATCACCACGCCAACCCACGACGTACTGGCGATTTCAAACTCCCGACAAATTCACAGTTCTATATTTTCCCACATACGCTAATACTATAAGAACATTTCTCAGGTTCAGGTTTCCTCATGATATTTCCTTCACCATCAGCCGAAAGTGTTACTAATTTAAATTAGTAAATGTACACTAATTCCGAAAAATTCGTTGGTACATGCCGGGGTTCGAACCTGCGGACACCAGATTGATCATTCAAATTACTAGACCACCACGATTAAGAATGTACCACATATATTAAGAATGTAAATGTAAATCTGACATAACGCCTTCTTCAAACATGTCTGTACTTATTAGATTTTTGAGAAAACAATTGTTGCAGGTACTAAAATACATTTCAATCATTTTTAGGAATGTTTGTCTGGCTGTCTATCTGTCTATTTATATGAACAAGCAACACTGTTAAAATACTGCGTTCACGATAAAACATTTAATCTTGGTTTCATTAAAATCGGTTTACGCTATCAAACTTGATACTTGATACTTGATCCCTTCCTCTCCTTTTCATAACCGCACCACGCGCGCTGGTCTTCGGAGCCACAGTTTTACGGTAAATCCTATCTGGGCACGAACTAAAAAGTTCGCAACATCTTATCTTTGCCGTGCCGTGAAGCTATGGAACAATCTCCCGGCCAGTGTGTTTCCTCCTTCCTATGACATGGGGTCCTTCAAGCGCAACGTGAAGAGATACTTACGCAGGCCGGCATGACAGCGGCGACCGGCGATGGATAGTATATCTCTCGGTAGTCGCCATTGTTTTTGGATTGTACTGTGCTTACCATCAGGCACAGTACAGTCATTTTGCAGAGCTACGATAAAAAAAAAAAAAAACAAAAGTTATTGTAATTTTAATGACGATGCGACTTACGTACCAGAGGAAAGTAGATAAGTTAAAGGACTTAATATATTCAGATGGTTTTTCTAGTCATTGTTGCTTTGTTCCACGTGGACGGAGTCGCGGGCACAGCTAATATGTAATAATATTAAAACTTGTAATAAGTTAATACATCAACAGCAATGGAGTGGAAGGATTACTGCTATGTTGTAACGGGGCCGCGTCCCAAGAGCCGTCGACTATCGCAATTTCCATTGATCTCATTTCGTTTCCATCGGGATTTCGCTAACTATGTTTTTATAAAGCGAACGTGGAAATGTATCCTTGTTTCGCTCACACACGGCCTTACAATGAGATTGACGTAGGAAATCTATACTAATATTATAAATCTGAAGTTTGTTTGCTAGAACGCGCTAATCTCAGGAACTACTACTGATTCCGATTAGTACGACACTACTGATACTTCCGATTTGAAAAATTCTTTCAGTGTTAGATAGCTCATTTATCGAGGAAGGTTATAGGCTAAATATCATCATGCTAATAGGAACGGAGCACAAATGAAGGCTCTTTCAAATTCGGGTTTTTTAGCGTTAGCCCAAAGTATATATTCCACGCGGACTAAGTCGCGGGCAGAAGCTAGTAGTAAATAAAACGTCTATAAACAAATGTATTCTTTTTTATATTTAGTAACCGCACTTTCAGATTATTGTTGTCATAGTCGAGTACGTAATAATACCACAAGAGTTTTGTAATACGTTTAATGTTCTAACAAGATGGTGGCTCCCTTGTAAGAATTTTTCATGGATTTTTTGTGACATCCCAGAGTTCATGCTCCGTGGTACTATTTTTAATTCACTTATGCATAATAACCGAGCTATATTACGTAAAACACCATCAATATTACAAATGATAAAGTCAAATAACACAAGATTATAAATAAAATATAAAACATATAAAAGTCACATGTCAGACTAAGATCCCACCAAGAAACCTCAACAAATGAAATTATATTAACGCTATATCGAATAGACACGACATGAAGAATTATGAAAAATAATAGGTTAGCATGATACGGGCATGTTATGAGAAGACATGAAAGTCATGTAAGTAGAGTTAGGTGAACGGATTTAGAAGTAAAGGAAGACCAAAAAAGGTATGAATGAATCGTGTGAATAATGACATGTGTACAAAAGGTGTAAACACTGAGAAGACGGGAGAGTGGAATAGGAAAACATGTTGTACCGACCCTACTTAGGTAGTATAAAGATAAGTTTTTTTGTATCGTAGGAGAGACAAACGAATAGGTGGGGTCACCTTGTGTTAAGTGATCACCGCCGTCCATAGACACTAGCAATACCAGAGGAGTCGCGAGTGCGTTACCAGCCTTTGTTTGTAGGGGGGGGGGGGGAATGGAGAAGGGAGGGAGGAAGGGAGATGGGCCTCCGGCGCTCTCTCACTGACCAAACGAAACGCAACAGTGCAATCACTTTTATTTCACCTCGGTGTTTCTATGAGGGGGTGGTACTACCCTAAGTGAGCCGACCCATTCATGCTGAAACCAGTAATAGCTTCAACGTGGCTCTACCACCTCTAAGGGCTTTGCTATGCTTTAATTATGTATAATTATTAAATTATTTACAAAAAAGTTAAAATAAAATACACAATTGAATACAACATACTTGGAGTTGGAATTTCGACTCGCATCCAACATATCTCCGTATTTTAACGGAACTACACTTTAAAATTACCACGTAGAAGTAGTTATAGAATAGCGCTGACACTGACACTGGCAAATGCTTTTGCAGTGCCAGTTGTAAAAAAGATAAAAGCATTTTTAACGTGCAAGTAACAGAGGTGTATCGCTCATTAGCCGCGCCACTAACGAGACGACAAGCGCTTGTTTAAATTCAAAATATTTCGTCCCATTTTAATTGTACATTCTCACAAATTTTACTATATGAATTCACTAGTCTCCACATTAAGGTGTATGTTATTTACCAAGTTGGCTTTTTTGACTTGGGTATCGTTGACATCGTTAGTTTATAGCCTATTAAACATTAAAGTAAAAAAATCCGATGTCGTTTAACCACGTCGAAATGACGTTGATTTTACAGTTTTTTTTCTGTAATAAATTTGGAGTTTATCAAAACAAACAAATAAAATTTCTGACGCCCATATTAAAATTTCACTAACCCAAGCGACCATAGTAGATGAAAAATTAATATTAAATATAGGGCTATTCTATAAAACAAGCAAAATCCAAATTAATTTCTAAAAAGTGAAAAAACCCCACATTATATGAATAGAAATATAAAAATAAATAAAAATACGTCTCTTCTTATATCGCGGAACTTTTAAAATTACCAAAACGATGCGAGTAGCACCAGCTGTGAATGATTGTAGAATTTACATACATTTATTTTTAAAATTTGGTAAAAAACATTCCTATTCAATTCATTTCAATATTAAATCCGAAAGTGAGTTTTTTTATTTCACTACTCAACCGGTTATATTGAAAATTTCGCATACACGTTGTCACGGGTACTGAAAAGGATATAGGACTATTAAAGAGATATTCTCCATATTAGCCTATCCTCCAAATACATATTATCCAGGAAAAAAAACTATTACTCTTGAGGAATGGATCAACTATAAATTAACACGAGCGAAGCCGGGGGCAAAAACTAATATATTTAATGCTCAAATATCTGTATACTGTTTTATTAGAAGTACAAAAGATTATTCCAAAAGAGTGGCAATTGGCAAATACTTCCTATCTTGTGTGTAGAGACATCTGTACGTGACAATGTACCGTGTTATAGCTTGGATATATTATAATAACATAATGCGTTCAGTGGATATAACAAACAAGAGTGAATTTGATGGGCGAGGCGGCGCACAGCGGGAACACTAATCCATGTCATCGGTTGTAACGCTCGCCGCGCGCTAACGAGGCGTCCGCGTCATCTAGCGCACATTAATTTCAAACACGTATTACGCTTGCAACATTCTAATATATTGAAACTAAGCCGATGTTATTATGAAAACAAAGTTTTTGATGTTATATTCCTTTTGGCACGTCTGGGAAAATCAATGAGATTGAATTTTAACGATGCGCAAGCACAACGACACCTACAAGCGACAACATGAAGTTGGTTGGTAATCGTCTGTCTAAGTTTTCGTGAAAATTGATTACTATATTCAATACATTATTCAATAGATACAATATTCAATACATATGAACCTATAACACGTGTTTTATGTCAGTGGAGATAAAAAAAATACCCATACATAAATAGATGATAGACACACGTGATAGAAATTGTTGTTTTTATGTCATAAACAATTTTAATGGGTTTATAAATTTGAGGTTAACTGTCAGTATGTAGTTTTTGTATTTGTTTACATTACAAATTATTATTATTACATTATTATTTTATAAATAGTTTATTCCACTTCTTTTTCGTGTTTTACTTTTTCCTGTGTACAGATATATAGAAAAATGTATTTTAGACTTTCAAGTAAATTATATTATTCTAATTAAGATGTTATAAATTGCATATAATGTCTTTTTCTTAAGTTAAACAAGTATAACTTCTTACGTGCGTCATAAGAACACATAGATCTCATTAGATCTCAAATCCTCGGCTGATTTTTTAAGACACGAATTTTATAGTGACAGATTATAATTTCAATTATCTGGTTTTTAACCGACTTCAAAAAAAGGAGGAGGTTCTAAATTCGTTTGTATTTTTTTTTATGTTTGTTACCTCATAACTTTGGACTGGGTGAACCGATTTTGATTGATTTTTTATTTGAAAGCTGGCGCTTCCCGTGTGGTCCCATTTCAATTTGGTCCAGTTCTGACAACGGCATCCAGTGCAAAACCGTATAAGTGTTAAATTTGCATTAAGTATGTACACGACAAATAGACGAATAACTCAATGTCACGACAACCGATTTCGATGATTCATTTTTTATTGGAAAGAATGTACTTCAAGGGTAGTTTGATGAGAGTTTGGTTAGGTTCTGATTATGGGATCCGTGACAAAGTAACAAAACTTTCAAGAAACGAGCCTACTCATTTCTTAAGGGCCGGCAACGCATCTATGATTCCTCTCGTGTCGCAGGTGTCCATGGGCGGCGGTGATCACCTACCATCAGGTGACCCGCATGTTCGTTTGCCACCAATAGTATAAAAAAAACTCTTCAATTCTTAGGAGCATATTGTGCTTATGTTCGTTGCTGTATTGCAACATGACGCAAGCATTGTAATTGCATTACTTAAGGTGTATTATGTGTGAAGCGATGGTAGCCGAGTTGGTGGTAGAAACTTTCGCGGATCATTGATAAGGTTGCGTTCGCACCAAACGTTACTTATTGTACAACCAATTGAAACCCTATCTATAATATAAAATTGAGTCGGTGCCAACCGAAAATCATATCATCTACATATGTAGGTACAAAGGCACCGACTTCCAATACATCTCTAGGTGGCACACATATTCATATGTTTTATTTAATTTGGTTAATTTAATAAACTATTTATTTTCCGCTTTTTAGTGCCTTATGGGTTTTTGATTGATATTGAAGTCGGTTAATCCTTTTTTTTTTTTAATTTACTTTATATTCTTTTAATTTCAAGACATCGTAAATTGTCAATTTCATGCTTCGATAAAAAAAGTTCATACAACTGAAAAAATAATTTAAAAATACATTTCCCATAAAATTATGATAATACTAGCGGACCGGGCGGACGTTGTCCTGCCTTGAAAACAAAAAAAAATCCTAAAAGTCGATCGCAGCGCCACCTACCGGTTCCAATTGTGAATCTAAACCATTCTCGGATCCACTCGAACACGCACAAAAAATTTCATCAAAATCGGTCCAGTCGTTTAGGAGGAGTTCAGTCACATACACACGCACACAAGAAATATATATATTAAGATATTTTACAAATTTAATTGTGAAAGTGAGCGGTGTTACTACTTTAACTCCTCGGATAATTTTTGATGTGAAACTTCTATAGGCACGGGTAAACCTGATTTTGGCTTGGTGCGACGTGGCGACTCAAAACACGACCTTTGCACTATTAACGAAATACTCCAAAACATTTACAACCCTATCTGTACAAACATAAGATTCAAATTGTTTCGTGGGTCACTCGTTATACTAGTGTTTCGCGGTACGCGCCGACGACCTAGCGCCCTTTGATAAATGCCGCAAAACACACCGCGCCTGCGCCTAATTGAAGTTTTTATTTAATAAAAATGAATATTTATGTAATAAAATAAATAAACAGTCATTATTTTATGGAACAAATTTGTAATGCTTTATCTTTTCATTATGCCATAGCTGATCCCTGTGGTAATCTGTTATTTTATGCATATAACTTATACAAAACAATTTCGATGATTCACATCCGCCAGGCGTCCCGTGACGGCTCAATTTTTTTTAAATCCAGTTCTCATAAAGGCGGATTATGATTTTAAATACTTAGCCCATTTTTTAAAATTATAATTTTACATTACATAATTTGTTATTGTTTAAGTTTCTCAAATTTTATAATAAATCAGGTATTTTTTTAAGCTTATGCTGCCAACAGTCTGTTGATGTGTGCCTCATGACGTCAACGTTCGCTTGTATGGAGCTTAAACCTTTATGATTTTGGACATTCCAGGGGTTAAATACATATTTATCACTACGTACTATAAAACAAAGTCTTCTGCCACGTCTGTCTGTTAGCGATAAATTTAAGAACTACTGAATGGATTTCCATGCTATTTTCACCAGTAGATAAAATGATTCATGAGGAAGCTTTAGGTGTATTATTTGTCAAGGTTTTTTATTATTATCAGAGTGGAATAACGTCCTCCATGCCCCGCTAGTAGTATATATGTAGGATGAAAAAAAAAACTTAGATTACAGACCTGTAGAGTGGCTTTCCTCCTGCATGCCGGAACCAGAGCACCATATACACCCGATCCTCGTTGGAGTCAGGTTCTATGTCGCAAGGCAGCGAGGCGGTCCGCCCCACCACAGCCTCTACCTCCATCGTGGAGACTGGAACAAAATCAACTGCATCTCAATTAATATGACCTGCTCCAACTTGATACTTTTATATCAAAGTGTAGAATAATCGCTGAATACTCAAAATATAATAGAGATTTTGTCAAGCATGTATTCTATTGAAGCAAAATCTTCACATTAATTATAATGTGAATGACAATATTTAGATTTTAGAATTTCTTTATTGAAATTATTAACATTAGTGTGGTTTTCATATCTATTGGCACTCGGGCCAATAATTATATATATTTTTATAAAGCCTATTAATCAATCGAACGTATGATGAGCTGCAAAATAATAGGTACTATAAAATGCAAAATAATAGGTAAATTATTATAGTATAATACCTATGACATTGCCGTTCTGCAGTAGTGGCCATTTCAAATCAAAATAATTTTTGTTTGGCTAAGAATTTTAATTTCGAATTAATTTTATTTTAAAAACATGGAATTCTTTTTCTTTTTATTGATTAGTGTTACTTTTAATCGCATTTCAATCTTTTTTGTCATCATGGATACGTTAAAAATTCGAGTAATTATGGAATATGAGTACCGTCGTGGCAGCAACGCACGCACAAGCGGCACGCAACATCAATGACGTTTACGGAGCTAACACTACAAACCAACGCACCACCTGTTATTGGTTTGCTCGCTTCCGTTCTGGGAATTTCGACCTGAAAAATGAACTCGCGGTCGTCCGAAGACTTTGGTCGACAATGACGAATTAAAGGCGATTGTGGAAGCTCATGATACACAATCTACGGCTGAAGCAGCAGTTTTCGACGTTAGCGTCAAAACAATATTGGTCCATTTGCGTCAAATTGGCAAGGTAAAAAAGCTTGACAAATGGGTGCCCCACGAACTCAATGATCGCCAGCGCGAAGTACGTGTCGAGAAGTGCTTTGCACTACTCATCAGACACACCAATGAAAGAATTTTGAACCGCATTGTTACTTGCGATGAAAAATGGATTCTGCTTGATAACCGCAAGCGCTCAGCAAGTTGGTTGGATCCTGGTTCAGCACCTAAACAATGCCCTAAACGAAAACTTGCCCCTAGAAAAGTGATGGTCACTGTTTGGTGGTCTAGCGCCGGTGTGATTCATCACAGCTTCTTACCAAACGGGGTGAGCATTACTGCAGATGTGTACTGTGAAGAACTGAACACAATGATGGAGAAGCTGGCACATCTCCAACCAGCATCGGTCAATTGCTCGTCTCCGCTGCTCTTGCACGACAACGCGCGACTTCATACTGCACAGCAGACGGTCTCCAAGTTGCAAGAACTCGGGTTGGAAGTTCTCCGTCATCCGCGCTACTCACCAGACCTTGCGCCTACAGACTACTATTTTTTCCAGAATTTGGATAACTCCTTGGCGGGAAAAACATTCAACACCCGAGAGGCAGTACAAAATGCCTTTGAAGAATTTGTTGCCTCCCGTCCAGCTGATTTCTTTAAGAAGGGCATCAATAAACTACCACTGCGTCGGCAAAGATGCATTGATTGCATGGGTGATTATTTCGATTAATACAATAAAAAATGCATGAAAAAAAATCGTTTAAATTTTTTCATACAAAACTGCAATTTCATAGGTAAAGACCTAATATCAATAGTACATGTCCATAGGCCTCTATACTACGTGTCGTTAGTCTGACGCAAGCCGTGCAAGTGCAATACGGCCTATCATGCTTACGTAGCATGTTATAACGCGAAATTATAAATTTATCTCCTGCCAAAATACCGATCAACGCTCCTAAAGAAGTTTTCACTTCAAAAATCAATCACTGAATGTAAACGCATCTCTACACAATTGTTACACCTAATTAACTAATTCATCTTTTGTTAAATTTGTGCTCAATTTACATAAGCGTATGATTTTATAATAATAATACCTGTTGGGCTAATTATTTTGTACAGTGTATGCGATTGTCAGAATAATCCTTGCATGAAAGAAAATGTTTGAAAAATTTTGGGTTAAAAAATCTACACACATAGATAAGTGAGCGTGTGAGTGACAAAGAAGATGTTAATAAAGAAGTCTTCAACAATGTTCTGAGAATTGACAGACTGATATTCAATTGTTTCGTTGTCATTTTGTTTCACCAGAAGTTCGGACTATAAAGGAAGGAGTTGTTTCAATATTCGCTTGTACACACGCGTGAAAACGAAAAAAGTAGCTAATAAATACAAACAAATCTGTAGTACGTTTTGTTTCTGGAGACTATCTTACACAATAGTTGAACTGATTTATAGAAATATTCGTTTCGAAACATTCGTTCAAATTTCATTATTACTTAGGTTACATATAATTTTCACTAATGTCAATAAAAGAGCTACTGAGGTCAAGTATTAAAGACAAAACAATAAAAAAGTCTAGAAACGAGTCTCATGAAAACGAAATCAAAGGGACCAACTAGTATTTAATGTAATGCGGGTAGACCACAATAATAATACACCAAAGGTATAAATGAACATGACGTCATATCGGTATTAATTGTTAGTCGGTATCGAGCGGTCACCTCTAGGTGACGTTCCGCACGATCCTTACTTGGTGTTATTCCATTTACATAACTTCGCATAGAATTTCTGGCGGGATCTTGCAATGTCATGTAATAGATTTTATATTTTATTAATATTTTATTATTTAGCTCTATATTCTGTAATATTGGTGGTGATTTACGTAATTTTGTTATTTTTGTTTTTTTTTTGTTATTTTGTTTTTGTTATTTTGCACAAATGAAGTAGATGAGAAGTAATACCATGGAGCATGGATTCTGACTTGCCTCAAAAATTTCCTGTAAAGTTCTAACAAGACGGCCACCATCAAGATATCTACCTAACTACTTACTCGACAATGGCAGTAATAATCTACTAGAAAGTCGCTACAGAAGTAAATGTATACCACATATCAGTCACACCAACGACTTGTTCAACATTTAAAATGTTTTAGTTATCTATACTAATATTATAAAGAGGTTAAGTTTGTGACGTTGTAGGGGGTAATCTCAGGAACTACTAACCCGATTTTGAAAATTCTTTTACCGACAGAAAGCCACATTATTTGTGAGTGTGTGAGTGGGCTATATATTAACCCGAAAAATGAAAAGACTTTTTTGTCGTAGTCGGATTTGCAAAGTAAGTCGAAGAAAAAACGATGGAATGAAAACGTTTCTTACGAGCGCTGCCTTAACGATGAGAGATGTATGATTGAGTTCTAGAGAAAAGTTGTAGAGCTAGATAATGCCTACAAATAAGGCAACGACAATTTTTATATTTAAGTAAAAAAAAAAATAGTTTTTTATAAATGTTTACCGCCAAAAGATTTTATTATAGTATTGTATACATGTATATGTTTATTTACCCATTTTCTTCTGTTTTATTTAAATAGGCACTACCTACAAAAGTTTTTGCTTAACATCAATACCGCTGGTTAGCTGGAAGAAAATGCCTCATGGCATTAAGCTCGCCAGTGTACGAATCAAAAGTGCAATAAAGAATTCATTCATTCAT